>JAYKKI010000006.1:41845000-42305000 GCA_039881145.1 Druceiella hillmani
TTTGTTATTGATTTTTACCACAATATTGGTAAAAGTTTGTGCTGATTTTATTTTAACAGCTGCTGCTATGCGTATCGTACATCAAAAAATATTTTAGTCCCAGCTTTTATTTTGTATAAACAATTTCAATAAGAATAAGAATAGTTGTTAGGATTTTTAAAATGAAATTTATTAACATGTTTCGATAAAACGATTATGTCACGATCACATGTAAATAAACATTACATAAATAATACAAAACTTCAAACTAAACTACTGGGATTGTCGGCTGATCCTCATAGTTAAAAACTACTCAAGTCTAAGTTTACATTGACATGCAAAACGTGTTAGGTACTTTCAGAACTTGCATTACGAGGATTTCACACCTCATTTGGCATTGATATTTAAGGTGAGCATTACGAATAAACTATTTACAGACGTTAACATTTTTTTCACTATCTTGAACTGTTGCCTAATATACCTTCACAGACTTTTATTTAAAAAATATGAATTTAAGGATCTTCGTGATAGTTTTTGGTACATTTTACGTACACTTCCAAAGAATTAAAGCCTAGGATACCTTCCCAGACGTTTATTTAAAAAATATGACTTTTAGGATCTTCATGATAGTTTTTGGTACATTTTAAGTACACTTCCAAAGAAATGGTGCCTAGTATACCTTCACAGATGTTTATTAAAAACTATGAGTTTTAGGATCTTCGTGATAGTTTTTGATGGATATTAAATACTTTTCTACATATTTCTATAAACATTATCAGCAATAACTCTAGCAATACGTTACAATAAATTTTGAAGAAAATAATTTTAAAATACGTATAAGTTTCTTCTGCTCTTTTAATTGATATACGCGCTATGTCAGGAAACAGTGAAAATTCTTAAAAGTGGCCATATGTAATTTAAATTTGATTGAAATTCCGAGAATCTAAATCTTTGACAATTTTTCGTGATCGCATATAATATGATAGCTATTTTTTGTAAATATTTGAAAAGTCTTAATTAGAAGAGATTTAATTTAGTAGAGGTACGTCGAAAATTATTGCATCGACGCACGATAAAATCTCATTGTTTCGTATCGACAAGTACTATTATTTCTTTAGTCTTATTGGTATAAATAAGAGTAAAAAAATGAATATTTACGATGTTAATTTGCATTACAAGAAAAACGTTATAGCTGCCTCTCGGTGTCATTATTCTAAACTAAAGCTAAACCAAATCATCAGAAAAATTAAAATCGCCATCGCTGTAAGAGGAATTTGGTGAATTTTTATAAATATTTTGGTCGATACCGTGTTAGAGACACGAGCGAGATATCTAAACAATGTATCAATTATGACTCAGAATTTCTCCTTCGAATGAAGAAAAAATGTGATGACTGCTTAGATGCATGACAGTCCGCATCATAATATTTTATTTTGAATCGAAATGTGGTATAGCAATCGCTGTTTAAAAAAGAGACAGATAGTTAAATGCTATTTCTACAAGTTTATTGGTAGAATTATTATCACACCAAGCTTACAAAAATAATAAAGCTGAACCTGCAAAGGAATTAAGCTTTCCAGAAATATGAACTACGAAAATATGTAAGGATCTTATATACAATACAACAAAATGTTGTTCTGATTTACGATATAAAATTTAAGAAATCTTTGGTGCCCAAGTAAGGAGTATACATTCCTTACTCGTAGTTGTTATCAAATAAATTTAATGGTCATTTCATAAAACAAAGTAACACAAAATATATGAATATCCGTCTGAATAAAGCAATAAACAATTATTTGCTATAATTTTTAAGGATCTTGTATACAAAATGAGAATTTTTTTGTTCTGATTTAAAAGAATACTTTAAGAAATCTTTGATATCCAACGAGTAAGTAAAATACGTTCTTTACTCGTAGTTAATATCAGATCATTTGAATTGCTATTTCCTAAAAAAATTAACACAAAATATATGAATATCCGTCTGAATACAGCAAGAAACAATTATTTACTATAATTTACAGAAACAATTTAAGAAATATTTGGTATCTAAGGAGTAAAGATTACATTTTATTTACCCGTAGTTGGAATCAAATAATTTTAATGGCCTTTTTCGTAAAACAAACATATGGATACTCCTATGAATAGAGCAATAAACAATTATTCGCTATATATTATAAGCGTTACCATATGGAGTTTTTTGATACGTATAATTTGAGCTCCCTAATTCATACTATTCTTATATTTTATCTAGACCATAGAAAAACTTTCAATTATTAATACTCGTTATCGTTGCATTATGTTATATATATATATATATATATATATATATATATATATGTAAAGTAATGAAACAATATTAGTTATGTACAACATTAATCTGTCCGTGTTTACATCGATTTATTTTTTCACATTATCTCATCTCTAACATTAGTTGTGTGAGAATTTTTAGACGTTGATTATCAGGGCCAAAATGGCAAGAAATAAATTTCTTCATTACGACTTTGTGTAAAGCTAGCCCAGCGTAATAGTATAGTGAAGGTCAGTGAAGTAGTTCGCCTCCATTGGTCATTTGTTTTTTTTTTCAATTTTATTCCATTATATTCTACTACTTTTACAGTTTTTATGTAATACACAAAACATTTTTATATGCAGCAATCAATTAATTATAGGTTATCTAAAATTATGATAATTAACATCTACCTTATATTAGGATTAATTTTTTTGGAAACTTTAGGGGTAACAAGTTATGTATAGATAAATACACAAAAAATTTTTTGGGTGTAAATGATCCATCTTACATGGATATTGATTTTCATAAAGGTAAGGTTTTTAATTGATATCCATTTTACGACTTGCAAAATGTTATTTTAAAACTTATAAGTAATATCAAAAGAACTTGTTGTCATCCCTAAGTAATTTGGACCAAAGAAAAAAATAACGAAATATTCTTCATACCAGGCAGATATTGCATATTTTGCGGAAAATATCACTCTAATTGAAGTCTAAATTATATTTAATATATATGTAAAGGATTTCCTGATATACTTCGAGTATTATTTTTCTTCCCTTTTGTTGAGGATGGTAACGATAGTACATTTAATTTTGATAGGATATGTTGCTAGCAGCTTATGGAACTATTGCAATAAGAAGATTACTATATAAATGCTATTTATTTCCTTCGAAAATTGGCCTACGGAGTGAATTGGAAATGATTACTGAATAAAATAAATATTATTCTTCTTTCTATGACTGGTATTTGATTAGATGTAGGAAAGCTCTGCGAAGGCTATTCGCTATAGCACTTCTTAAAATGAGAAACTTACTTTATATTTTGAAGATGACCGAAAACAACAAGTTCCAAATTGTTTTTTTAATATTGTTTGTTTTATATATAATTGAATTGTATTCATCCATTAAAAAAACGAAATAAAAATATTATTTAATACATGCTGGTGCGATAGCATACTTATATTATTTTAAATTTTTCCCATAATATTATTATGAAATGAAATTATACGATGGGACCTTCAAAACAGGGCAATATCCATCACAGAAGATGTTGGGTCATCTTCTGTGATGGATATCTTTGCCGATTCTGACAGAAGTATTTTATTAAACGTAGGTAAATGTTCATAATGTTCATCATTAGTATATTAACAGATGAAAACTATTATTTATTAAAGCAAGAATGAATTTAATACAAGTTAACAAATGTAAATATTGAGTTTGTGCGTTAGTTTACAGAGTATTTAGAAAATATTCATTAAAATATTCATCTCATTACACTTGTATAAATGGTGCTCAGACTGTCGGATGTCTTCTCAACATAAGAGATACGTAAAATATAATATCGGTTATTGTAAGTCACTATCTGAGCAAATGGGAAAGTTGTTTCAATGTACAATTTTGGCAAAGAGGTCACTTCCCTTAAATCAGATATATAATAACAAATAAATTATTCGAAAATATATTTTCAAATAATTTATTAGTATATACGATTGAAATTGTTTTATTTCTTTGCTGACATAATTTGTTTATATTATATTAATATTTTTGAAGTATGAAGAAATATTATAAATATTAAGGGACCAGTTAAGGGATGCTGAAACATGAATTTAATTTCCGCAAAGTAGAAAGCTATCCCTAAAACAATTAATGAACACCGTTTCAGGTAATGCAATAAAATTACTCGATTTCCATTTCTTTTAGGCTTAAATTATATTCGACTTTATTGTACCCTTAACTTTATATTAATTCTGCCTTTAATATTAACGGATTCTATGAAAATTATTCATAGTCTCAGTCTGAACTTATTCATCAACGGATCCTATGAAAACGGATTCAGTATAAACTCATTCATTAACGGATTCTATGAAAAGCAGTTATTTATATGAAGAAGTATTATTCTTCTACTTAAACAATTATCCCAAAATATTGACAAATGGCAGATTCTAGAACTATTAATCTGTTGTTTATTTAAGTTTATTAACCAAAGATTTGAAGTTTATTATGTTTAAAAAAAGGTAATATCGACACATTTGTTCTTCTTTTCAGTCATATGTATATTTTTTCCACTTTCTATTATTTCAACTACAGGCTTTGAGTTCTTTAATAGTGAGATTCCGTCAATAAGCATATCATCATGGAAATTCCTCCTATAATTCATCATGGAAAATGTTTACCCCTAAAATAAAAATTTTTCAAAACTATAAATGTTACCCATTCTTTTAATCATGCCACGATTTACATTCTTAGATTTACATTTTTAGAACTTCTGATTTTATTACTCATAAAATTTTATACCGAGCGCTATAAATAATAATCGATTCTTAAGGAGTAAACTCCAAAAAGTTTTGGTGGACATCAATCCTCAACTCAAAGAGGGACATCCGTTACACTGCCTGAAAATGGCCGTTTGAGCCATAGTAGACGTGACATAAAAAATAAAATTCCATTTTATATTCTTTTACATATAATAAAAACATATCATCTAACTAAGTTTCTTGGAATTTTAAAATCGGTGAAATTTTTTAGGACACTTGAACCACATGAAAAAGATATTGAATGAACGTGGAAAAAATATACTATTTTTCCGATAATACGATTATTTATATGATATAAGAATTCACGCGTCTATCTATTTACATAGTTTCACGTTTTCTGAGTTAGGAAGAAATTAATAGAACTGAAGAAAATATTCATAAAAAATAATGGTAACACTGTATTCCCTAACCGAAATCGAACCCGAACTTACTGATTGAAACTCAAATATCCTGGTCACTAGATCATACGGAACACAGTTAATATCGTCAGAATTGGTGTCATTCAATATTAAAATAATTGAATCTTGAATTTATGTATATAATATACATACTAGTAGATATGTGCATATATATATATATATATATATATATATTTAAAATGGTCTGATAGGGCGTTTAGTTATTAGAAACAATAATATAATAAAAATATATTTCTTATACTCCTTTTTATTTCATCTATAATGCATTGAGAAACTTTGGCTTAGTAGAGAAATAAGCACTGATCACCTTTCAAAACACCTCTATAGCTTAGTTTATATAATAGAACTAAGTGTAAATATCATTACATTTTTATAATATTAGTATGACTTTAATGTTGGGTGTTAAATTTAGTTAGAAGGAGAAATATAAATATTGATTTTCCCTTAATTTTCTTTTTTAAACTTATGCTTGTTGATATAGATTAGTAAAATAAAAGCCCAATTCAAATATAAAAATAACCCATAACGTTCTTTTTCGAACCTTGTTTAGAAATAATCAATACGATATCGACCATGGATGATGAGCGTGAGGTCTTTAAATTCCATCTGAGCTCAAATCCGTTATTGTAATGAAAATTAAAGTGATCACAAAATATTTTTAAATATTCTTAAATATATGCGGAATATCTTGGTTTTAGATTAAATTGTATATTATACTGTCGGCCTGTGACATTCATATGGACTTATGGAAGATATTATCATGTTAACTGCAAGATTTGCGGTTAAAGTAAACATAACATCATCTATAAACATCATAAGCCAATCTTTGTACTTCAAGTAAATACATTTAAATGCATGTATGTTGTAAAATATCTTCGCAAGATCATGCGTCGAATGTTGTTAGTAGCTGTAGCTTGACAGTTCAGTGAAAATGAAAAACAAGTATCAATCATAAATTTGTATATACATCGATCTTACGTAGATACGGATGTGCGGATTTGCAAAATACGACAGAATATATGCCAATATTCCAATATAGAGCACAGTTAAAAAAAAATTATACTGGCAGCAGAAATATTCAAAAGTTCGCCATATACTAACCAAGAATTGTAATAATTTTAATATTTGTCTTGGGCTATACACAAAACCACTTTTATCTTCTGCATAAAGTGTACAAAACCTAAATTATTTTAAACTGTAGGTATTCTTATTATAGAATAAGTTGAGTTTAAGTAAAAATCGAAAAAGGACAGTTAAAAAAAATATGCTGGCAGCAGAAATATTAAAAAGTTGGCCATTAAATAACACAAGAATTTTAGTAATTTTAATGTTTGTCTTGGGTTATACACATAACCAACTTTCTCTTCTATATAAAGTGCACAAAACCTAATTTATTTTGAACTTTAGGTATCTTGTTATATCATAGGTTGAGCCTAAGCAAAAATCGAAAAGATATCACAATAATTTCTTCTGTTGCGTTAATATTTATGAACCATCAAAAAGTGAATAACAATCACCACATAATGAAAACATTGATATATGACTTATATTTACAGATCTCTTAACCACATAATATATTTTATTCGTACTACATATAACATAATGCCCAAATATTTAAATTTGAAAATAAAAAGTACGTTAAACAAATAATTTGTTGTGTATTATTTTTCTTATAATTTTAAAAATACATTTACTGTATTATATTTTTAAAAGTTTTTCAAATGTAATTATTTTTGCATATAATGACAACGCGTTATTCGATTTGAAATTAAATTCAACAACATCAATTTAATTTTAGAATGGCACTGCTGAAAATAAAACTTAGTAATTCATATTAAATTCTTTTAATTTTAATAGACCATACTTTCTTAACAAAAGAAAGGTCTTAAAAATGCTAACACAGTTATATTATTTTATTTCATAAAGGTTTTAAGCATATATTCGCCAAATAAAGTGATTATCTGAGAACGTAATTGACTTGGGCAATACTTTTAATCAATTAGTCTGAAATTCTGCAGAGAAACTCTTGTGACGCATTAATTAAATTTTGTCTGCAACCACAGTTGCAAAGTTCAGTCAACTATAATTGCCTTCTATAGAGAGGCGATATTTGTGGAGGGTCAACAAAATACGACAGTTCCAAACAATTATTCCGATTAAATTATTCGAGAAGAGCTAAAAGGTAAACAAATTTTGAAATAAAATTAAAATGAAATATCTCAGTCTAATCTTATTTCAATAAACCTAGACTGGAAATTATAATATTGTAGTTACAAATTCTTCAAAATAATGTAAAATTAATATCCTTCAAATTTACCTTTCGCGTTTACGTGTGAAAGAAAATAGGAAACTAACACAACATACAAATTGCCTAAAATATAAACAGGTTAAAAGTAATGAATACAGGCAGATAGATATCTCATATTGTGTACTTATATATTAGTTACATTACTGTAAATTACTCAGATCTTAACCAGGTATTTAATTAAGTAATTTAATAACTATATCGATAACCATTACTTTTTGTGTCTTGTATATATTTGAATAAAATACTCTAATTGATACTCTACCATATTTTTTCCGATATTTGTACGCGCAAATCAGTTTACAGCATTTTTACATTATTCAGTCACTCTTAATTTGCTTAACATCTTTTTTCCAATTGTAAATTCATAACTGTTGTCCAAAATTTCAATTTTCCAAAAATTTTATTTATCACGGGAAATAGATCATTTTTTTCGCAAACTTAATTTTTTGTTATATTTGCTCTACTTATTTAAACGAAATGTAAACTACATTATTTCGCGAGAGTACGAATTTTTGAACGATGACCAGCTGTTCACCTGAAACCGTGAGATACAATTTACACACAATACCGTAAATGCTACACTGTCGTAGTGACTGTAGTGTAATGGTATAAACATACATTCAATGTTACGTTTATAGGATTTTATTATTATACAATAATCGTTGTTATTTCGTCATATTCGATCATACATCCGTCTGTCACAGAATCTTCAACAACCCACACAAATCTACTGCTAGAAATAGATCTCTCTTTATACATACCATCGAGCCATACCTTCAGCTTCTCCGATTTATTCAGACCCATGTGTAATTGCTGGATTACTTTGCAAAGATAATTGTTCCTTCTAATAGGAGCACTTTCTACACTCGTTTGCGTATATATGGTCTCCAACCCAGAAACACCTACTGCCGCGCCACCGTCCCATTTTTGCCACACCCGTATGTTTGATCGTCTCTAACTTTTTTATTTTTTTACTTAGGTCCGTAAAACTTTAATATAAAAAATAGAAAAACAACTGTAGTAGTTACAGAAAATACCTGTAGTACATACCTGTAGTAGTTACAGAAAGTATACCGGAAAGACAATAAAAAGATATAAGGTCAAGTCAAAATGCACAAGTAGTACCACCATATGTGAAGTACCAGCTGTGTATAAAAACTGCAATAAATGTACCAGTAAAGAATATTATTTGTACAATATTTGCTATTCTAGTAATAATAATTAGTTTATAGATTTTTAGAAATTTAATACAGTTAGAATAACTATGTAAGTTGTGATGATTATAATAAGAGACTATATTCGTTTCTCGTCACCCTTTTAATTCATAATTTGTTACGTTTTTGTTTTTGAACATATTTCAAGTATCTGACAAATTGTTTTAATCATCATTTTCATACAATTTTGTCCCATTATACTTATTGCAATTGCTAATGAAATTTGCAATAAATATAATGGGACAAAATTGTGACAGTGCCGTTTCAAGGGGGGGGGGTCGTGACTTTCGGCGCTTCTATGGTTATCGGATCTACAGCAAATGTTACATACCTATTGACACTTTAGGTTGCTAAGTTTTGAGTAAACTCGTTCCATAGCTTGCTGAGTGATTACGAGCTTGTGTCTCGTGGTCATTGTCGTGGTTTTGGCTCCGTAAGTAATTTCGAGTATATTGCATTGGGTGAAGACTTATGTTTTTCGACATTACGAGACTTGGAACGATAAGACCTTACGTAGTTTTTCGAAATCTACCTGGTCCGGCTAAATCTTATTACCAGCTCTTTCCACGAAGTTATTTGGAGAGGATATAATTATATAAGAGTTTAAAGTGAATTTAAAATTTGTATTAATTTATTTATTTTTAAACCTCATTTGTAAAGTATATAAACCTCATTGTATAAGTAAGTATTCGGTGACGATGGCACTAGACTTAACACCACACGTATGTTTTAATTATTTGGAGACCCGGTGTAAAAGTAAATGGCCAGTTTTCATTTAAGGATTATATTATTTAATTGGACTTGTTATGAGGCACTAATGAGAATTCCATCACATCAATTCTATTAAGTCTTTATGTATTTAATTTGCTACACAGAAGTATAGTAAACAAAAAACAAATTCATTTGTTTGGCCCCCATATTTATATCCTTTGTAGAAGAAAATATTAAAAAAAATTAATATTAAACAGCTAGCTCTAGCTTTTCATTTCGGGTCAAAACTCTGTGCTGTTAAGGTGAGAGTTCCAACTAGTGCTGCATGTTGAAATTAGTAACATTTTTTGCGAGAATTTAATGCGCGACTTCAAAAACAAACACCAATACCACACTTACAACCCTCGATCATCTGCGACCTTAATTTACTAAACATATATATTGGAGGCTTTGCCCTAATTGGACTCATTATCCTGTTCAATTAGCGGTTTTAGAATTTAATTGGTGATTACTCTAAAAGTCTCGAGGTTAGTCCTAGCTGCCATCTTAAGAAATAAGCTTGTTTCTTTTTGTATTTTTCTGAATTTCAGGTATAAATTTTGCGTAATGGTTTGAGTGCGATTGTTAAAATGGTCATTATCATAGCTAAGTATTTTAAATACAAGCTTTGTATATTTTAGGCGACCATCCCAGTATAGTCTTCAATTCTTTTAATGGTATTAATGGAGAAAAGAAAATAATAAAGAGATGCCCTTTTTAATAGAATCTGAATAATTTAATTACAAGTTATAGTTATTTAAAGGAACATATGCATTACTCAGTAATTGGTTTTTTCCCTGGAGTGGACAAGTACAGGATCGGGTTCATTAAAAACCATAACTGATCCTGTAAATTTTACGTATGACATGAATGAGTAACGAGGTGTGGAGATTGTTGTCTTGCCAGTTTTGTTATGTATTCATTTGTTATCTTTTGCCGATTTCTTGATACGAACACAGATGATTCTCGTCTAATGTTAAATTATGAAATATTACATTTTAATATTTCCTTACAAATGTAATCGATTTTTTATGAATTTATATCAGAAATATAATTCTCATATTACAAAAATACTAAACATTTGATAAAAGACATTTTATCAGCCATGAACCAAAAATAAGAAAAATATGCCTATCAGAGAAGTTTCGAGAAAATGTCTCCGTGGTTTACATTCATATGTATCCGATTATATCAAAAAACGTGGAAAATAAAATAAATATAGATTAGACCTTTATGGTGGAAAATTTTTAAGATTTTATTTTTTTGTAATTCATGTCAGTACGAGCAGTCTTTTTTAAAAATTAATTTGTCCCCCTGATATGATTTCACGGTAATCCTAAACTTTTCATATCTTTTAGCTTACAATAACATTTTAACGAGCAAGTAGAAAGGCAAAAAACCAACTAAGTACGTATTATTGCAAGCTTCACTTTATTGTTCTACAACTACGTGTTTGTAGATAATTAAACCGTTTGTCCTCGCGTTAAAGAAAGACATTCACCACAAATATTGATCATATATTTGCGACAATGTGATGTCTTTCAGTTGCAATAATGTGTCTATGTAGTATATCATGTGCACTAACTTAGTTGCCTATATCTTTTTGTTTTTGCTGCAACTGTAAATTGATCGAAAATAAATTGCATTGAAGTATTTATTAAACGCATTTAACATAATGTTTGAACTTTCTGATGTACTTTGGTAAAAAGGTTGATTAATATGAAATAGAAATAGCCATATATTAATTAACCTACCGCAATTTGTTAATAGAAAAACTAGCCATGCTTGCATGAAATATGCACCCAATCTAATTTTAAAATAATTTTCATATATTCTGGATTCCTATAACCAGCTGTGCCAACTAGCTGCTTGGTTAGTTACGAATATTATTACCAACAAGTTTGGAATAAAAGTGAGCCTGAAATTATATTACTAGTAAAAAGATGCCATTTCGGTGTCCCTTAAGGTTCTGTTACGCATAAGTAATTTGTTTGCCCCAGTATCAATTTCTTCAAGACAAAGCTAGTTTATTCTGATCCCAAATAATAAAAACTCTTAGTTCTGCTGACAATATTAATTGTAATGTATAATTTTTCTCGATCAGATTTTAAATTTTGTGCTTATTATCATAAAAAATTGGTTAGAATCTTGCCATGGAACATAACATTTCTCAACAATGAATAGCAGAGTAGATGTAGGTCTAATGATAATATTATAAGCCACGACTAAGCGCAATTTATCCTGTAAAAACTGAATATTTTAAAGAATAAATTGAAGCAGTTTACAAAATCAGTTTCTCTAGACGGCTTCACCAAACAAGGTCATGATTCTAAATAATCGCGATATAAATTTTGTCTTATCTTGGATCTTATCTTTTTCCGAAATTAGCTAATTTTATTATTATGCGCCAAAATATTTTCCTTGGGGCCAACAATAGGGTAACCAAGATTTATAGATTCTATCCTATACAAAAACATTTATCAAAATTTATAAAATAATTCTAAATTAAGTTAAAGAAACTTACGTATTGATTCATGTTACGATATATTAATAATATATCGTTATATTTTGGTATTTCATTAGATAAAACCAATTAAACCGTACCAATAATATTTCAGCCCTAACGTATACATATGTCAAAGCTGTGGCATAATGTCGTGAATTCCATTAGTGCAAAATGATAAAATATAAGCATATTTATTATATTTGTTCCTATATTCAGTAATGCAGCAGGATATGTATCCTACTGATAAATTACGTTCACGACACATAGATTGTTTAAAGGTTTCTATTAGTAAAGTTTAGCAAACTAAGAATGGGATCTCTATCCAATATTACCCACTTATATTCAGAAAATTTACACATATTCCAAGTAGTTTTACAATTTTAATTTTAATGTTAATTAAGCAAACTAATCTTATCTTCTGTGTTTCTTATTACTCGAAACTATACAAAAATGTGGTCTGTCTAATCTATATATCTTAATATGTAAATTAGGTACGACCGACTTTCTGCCATAAAGTACTTATTCTTTATAAATGGAAAAAAATTTAATAAATAGTGGCATAGTGAACATCAAAAATATTGTGGATATAATGAAGAATAAAGAACGAGATAAAAGAAAAAAAAATTAAATTAATAATAACAATATCGAGCAATAATAACTTAATATATAAGGACAAACATAAAATAAATCAGGGAAGAGTAGAAAACGACAAGGAAGGTGGGATTAACGGGAGGGCTATAAATATAATTAAAGAGGTATGTTTCATGAGTTTTGAATGAATTATGGGCGCAGCATATCTATTACAGGACCTAGGTTATTTCAAAAATTGACATCGGTAACCGTAAAAGAATATTTGTAGAATAATTTTTTGAGTTTAAAAATAAGAAGCACTTTTAGGCTATATATCTTAGTAAGCATAGATCTGAACATGCAGCTACGCTTTAAGCAAACAGATATTATTCTGAGAACTAAATAAGATTGATAAAAGAAACTGCATGTATTACATAAGACATTACAAAGTAGTGTGTCAATAGGATACAAAATAAAATCCACAGCTCTACTTAACTGATTTCATTATTTATTAAGTTTTTTTAGTGTTAAATATAGTACGTGACAAATATTCATTAATATTTTATTGCTTGGTAACACTGGTTGCTGTGTTGGTATTTTTGAGCAGGTCTTATGTAATCTGCCTGTAATTAAAATTCTTGATGTGTCTATATTCATGAAAAATTATAATACTTGACTAATACTAAAATAAAAACTCAACCCACATGTCATAATAAATTCTACTTTTCCCTACATTGATGCTATTTTTCCACTGATATACTTCCCGAATTACTTCATAGGCTGTATCTAAGTAAATAGGGTCGAGAGGGGTAAATTGGACCAGTCGTAAAAAATTGCTCTCAGTGAGATTCCAAAGTTTCATTTTCAATTATATACCCATTATTAATTCAAGGATTTTTTTGATTTATTAAATGAAAGGAAAGGGCGAAATAGCGCAAACCATTTTCAAAAGCTAAAAAGTTTATTAAAAAACAAAAGGACAAACCAATTTAAAAAGTTAAAAATATTTTATACTTAAAAGTAATTTATAAGTAAAAATAATTATATATTTATTTATAAATACATTTACCTGCGTAATATCAAAATTTTGTAGAACCACAACACCCGCTCGTTGGTTTACGGGTATGATTTTCGCATTTGTGCTCAAATTTCGGACGAATTCGTTTTTTACCGTTAGTGCAATATTTCTATATAAACGAGCTGGCCAATTTCACTCGTAAAGAGCCGACAATACAACGAAACTGGCCGAATGGGATATTAATACGAAAAATAATATGGCGTATTATATTAAATTACACCCAACGTAATTCTTGAAAGGTTGTGCTCCGTTTTAATCATTGAGATAGTGAACTAACTTGGCCAATGCTGAATAAAGCCGAATTTACCCAATTTAGCGTCACCGCTTCGAGCGAGCGTCACCTCAGCTCCGTCCACTCCTCAGTGTAAATTTTCACTTCAAAAGATAACTAAAGAAATTTTAAAAATAAACTAAGAAGTTTCGCTAATTTATAATTAATCGCACGGTTACTCTAGCAGAACGCAATTTCAATATTTGCTTTGTGTTTAAGTGTATCGGTACTCTACACACACTGTGTGCTTTGACGATCCGTAACGGACATGGAACAGCAAAACAATATTGAAAAAAATGTTGAGAAAAAAGTTTCTGTTAAAAATCAATTTTTCATCGCTCTTTTGGGTAAGCATAAAATATTGGTTTATTTTTACCGGCTTTGATTTTTATAGCATATGTTGAATTAATTTCATACTACATATCTTTGTTTGTTCTTTTAAGTTCTAGACATGAAAAATAACAGAAAATTATAATAAATTACATTGCTTTTCAAATAAGATATTAGTCAACCAGTGAAAACTTTTTCCAATCTCAATTAGCAAATTTTTCTTTGCTATCTCTATATGAAATATGCACTTTTTTGAAAATAATTTGGAAAAAACTCTCGTTATTTGTGATCCTTTTATACAAGGCATCCTATAATCAGAAATGCTACCGGTTATCGGAACTGCTAACTCTATCAGCACATGCTACGAAGAATTTCTGTCTTCTTCAAATTGTCGATACATTTAAGAATCGAAAATATGTGGCATAAATATTGAAGTAACTTACTTGTTTCTTTAAAAAGGACTGAGAATTTTAAACAATTCTGAATTTTAAAACGTAATAATAATGATAGAATGGTTGCGGAAAACAGACTCAATGTATATGATCAGATTACAAACACCAAAATCTTAAAATTTCGATTAATTTTTTATTGTTTCAATTGTAATATTGAATATATTTGGCGTTAATTTTGTAGAAATTCATTATGAAGAAGAAATTCATTATTATAAATGAAAAAAAACTTAAAAAAGTGGAAATAATACTACATCACGTAGTTTTATTTAATTATGTTTTAATTGGATTGGATTTTACAATGTACTATACTGTACAACACTGTAGTGTATCTTTAAACCTTTATTAATAAATTCAAATTATTTTTTGTCAAACTTCTTACATTTGTGCCGCATTAAGGCCTCTGTCCCGTACTGAGCTTAATTTAAATGGACGTGGTCATTAGTTTAATGCATTGAACAGCTAAATATTTCATTTTATTTCAAACGATGTAAACATATATCATTTCCAATTGTATTTTCAACTCAAAAATGTTTTTTTTATTGAAATTAAAACTAAAATTCCAACAGGTGAAAATTAAAATGGTTTATATTAGGTTTTAGTTACGTAATTGTA
The DNA here is from genome assembly GCA_039881145.1 of Druceiella hillmani. Classification (NCBI taxonomy): domain Eukaryota; kingdom Metazoa; phylum Arthropoda; class Insecta; order Lepidoptera; family Hepialidae; genus Druceiella; species Druceiella hillmani. The sequence goes on from JAYKKI010000006.1 coordinate 41,860,313, forward strand.
ATCTGCGTTGAAACTGAATTGTGTATTTAGGTGTATTTATAAACTGGTTTTAAATCAATAGTCCAATTAAATTTGGATTAAATAGACACTAAAATCACATTGTACAACAAATATCCTCGACTACATTTTCCTCAAATTCTATGCAAACTGGTAAAAAACTAAAACGAAAAACAATAGTCTGATATAGCTGGTAAAAACACTCAACATGTTTTTCATATCATTTATAACGTGGTATTTTGACTGAAAGGATAAGTTTTAAGGATTTCAAAATTTTATTTTAAATAATTCCATATATATTGTTCAAAAAGTACAAAAAAAATATCTTTCCTCGCCTCTTCTCTCTTCTCTCTTCCCGCTATCTTCGACACAACTAGTGTAGAAATTTAAAAAAACCTAAAATTTATCCGAAACTTATACCGATAATTCTAAATTTCATAATTTTTTGAGGTACCTTAATGACATTTATATCTGTGAAATTTATACGAGGCATTGCAGGTATTTGTACATTTTGATATATTTTTAAAATAGTATGTAAACCTACATATCATTTGACGTTGCAATACACAAATGTTAATGTACTAGTTCACAAACTTTTTCCACCAATTACTATTTTTCTTTATTTATCCACAGCGACAATGCCAAACGTATTTCTTGGCATACTCGCTGGCTGGCTTTCGCCAGCAATACCGCAACTCCAATCTCCAGATGGTCCAAGCAGTGTCCCGCTCTCTGATTTCGAAATATCTGTGATAGGATCGTCGATGGGATTTGGAGCCATATGTGGAGTAGTCATCTATGCTTGGATGGTAGACAGATTTGGTCGGAAAATAGCATTGTTCAGTTTATCAATACCTTTTGCGGTAAGATTAATTTTATTTGTTCTTTACTTTGTCTTCCTGATATATCTCACTTTTAACACACACACAGACACACACACACACATATATATATATATATATATATATATATATATATATATATATATATATATATACTATAAAATTTTTTATTTCCAACGCATACGTCCTAATTTTATCATCTGCCCCTAAAACTCTGTAATAAATGTTAACCTTATTTGGAGCACTGCAACCTGTGTCGACTTGTTTCCAAATATTGCATCCAAGAAACGGTGCATGCTCGCGGTGTCTTTCAGTTGTTTTCGGATGGAAATTAACACCTATTATTTTACATTAAAAAATGGCAGTACAATCAAGAAACAATAAACCAGTGTTTTCTTGGTTAATGAGGTAAATTGCCAAATAACAGGTACAAATTTACCGCTTAACTGTCAAGTTCTGGCAGTTCTATTTTTTAGGACTACCGAAGTTAAATTGACTGTTAGTGAAAACGCAAATCTTGTCGTTAGAGAGTGTATTATATTCTGAAAGAGCTAGAATACCTACCAGAGCTGTAAGTTTGTTGAACGTTTTGAAAAGTATATATGGAATTATTTAAAATGTAATTTTGAAATCCTACCATCTTATGAAAAATTCTTTCAAAATAATTTAGATAATTATTCGATATAACACACATTAATGCTTTGGAACGAATGAAAACAAAAGGAAAATAAAATATTTTTGCATAAACAAAGAGAATCAGGGTGTCCGGGTTACTTAGTGGATGTAGACGAAAATTTATCTAAGATGGAAGAAAGGACAAGAGAGAAAAAGACTATTGCGTTCCGAGTTTATCGTCATCTTTTATTACACAAGATTATAAAATCTCAAAAAAAAACACGATCAAACTTTCAGCTCTGTTGAAAGTCTGGAGGAATTTTGCCATCGACATTTTAATCCATAAGTTTTGGAACTACTACCATGTTGCAGTTTTAGATAGATATCCATTAAGTATAAGAGATTCTATTTATGTATATATATATATATATATATATATATATATATATATATATATATATATATATATACAGAATACCTCAGAATTCAGGCTGTAGCAGAAGCATTGAGTCTGAGTATTTATGCTTTCCCATTCAACAAATCTTTTATTCAACGCATTCGAACACAAAGTAAAATGGACAGAGCGGAATCTATAAAATCCGATTTTCAGAATAACATGCCTGAAGTAGTTATTGTTGTGTGAGATGGAAAATTATTACCTGGATTGGATGTGAGAAGTTCTAAAGAAAAACGCAATTTGATTTTTATTTCATTTTTTGAGAAAGAACAATTGCTTGCTGTACCAAAACTGGAGAGCTCTTTCGACCAAGATCAAGATAAAGTTGTGTCCAACACACTTTATGATTGGAACTCCAATGAGGAAGTACAAATAATGTACTGTAACCCAACTATGTTTAACACAGCTATTTTAATATATTTTATCGGTAGTCGTTGCTCTTTTAATTTGCATCAAAATAATGCAAATAACTTCTTTAGGTATTAATTTGAACCTGAAATTAATGTGATTTTATTTGTGCATTTTTATATCTTAATTTTAATGACTAATATGTGGGTATAACAGGTTTTAATACATTGTACATGATATTTTGCATATAATACTTCAGTCACTAATATTTTACAAAAGCAAATGTTTAAAAAATACCTAATTCCTACTTATTTCCTTGAAGTAAAACCGATAAGACTGCACTCATGACAATTACAAGGTCGCCATTAACTACTTACAAATATTTACGTTTTAATTATTACAGATCGGTTGGACCATGAAGATATGCTCATCAGAATTCTATATATTACTAGTCGCCAGATTCATTGCTGGGATACCCGGTGGTGGAAATATGGTTGTTATACCACTTTATATCAAAGAGATTAGCCACAAATCACGCCGTGGTTTTCTGGGTACCATAATGGCTGTGGCACTTAATGTTGGCTACATTACAAGCTATGCTTTAGGAGGGTACTCAGAGTATCATATAAATATGTGGATTTTCTTATCGCTACCATTATTGCATATGATTTTATTTTTCTCTTTTGGCTTGGAGACGCCACCCTTCTTGATCAAACAAGGACAAAATGAGGTAAGTTTTATTAAACTCTGTCTTAATATGAAACGGTGATAAATATTCCTAGTTACATATGCCTATGGTACAATGCTCTTTTAATTGTTAACAAATCCATGTTTCATCGAGCGTTACAATTTTTTCTCATGCATTGTACAAGCTCTTTTAAAAATGTATTAGAAGAGAATGGGGGATGACGTTACTTGCGTCCATACAATTGACCATCTATTCCTAGGCCCACCCTATACGTGTCTCTTGGGTGGTGTTTGACTAGCTAACGCTTAAACTAGGGAGATAGGAAATGATACCCAAACCCATAACCTCGCGTTCTGCGAGAGTGGGAGACTTAACTTTGCCGCTCGGAGCAAGAAGGTGTTACTCTATAAACATATAAGCTCAATCTTAGGGTAGAAAACGTGTCAAAAGTATGAGGGGTTCTAAACCCCAACCTCAATGGACCTAGCTAACATTGTTGTACAGTGTCTTTATATGAGAATGGTCGTCAACTTATGTGACCTCTTTTATCGACCCTACTCGTAAGAACAACAATGTGGTCGATTCATTTAAAACTACCAACTAAAAGTAAACCAATAAATAAACAACTAACGCAACAAGTCTTTCATCCCTCCTTATTCAATAGCACAAGATCGCAATCGCTATCTAACCTAGATGAGACAGCTACCTTGCAAAATTATACTGAAAATGATGATTTTACAGTCGTAAGAAAACGGCAACAAAATAGTCCAGGAAAGAACGTTGTACAAAAACAAAAAAATATATGCATACTAGCATAGTCAAACCGTTGTACTAACGTCCAACGTGTAATCAGAACTCGATAATGGATCTCAAGATGATAATATAGCTCAAAACGATAATACACAAAAACCTAAATTTCCGCTTATCTACTTGGATAAAGTTAGTGACATCCAACCATTGTTAGACAAAAGGTAGGCATCTACATGCAGTTCTGAGTAAACTTCGCTTGGCTGCATTATCAAGCGGTGAACCAACATACTGGCTGGCGTAATTGAGGAATTCCAAATAATTTTGGATCATCAATTTGGGTTCAGAGAAAATCATGCACCATCGAACAGGTCCGTAGACTTGTAAAAAAAATCCACAGGAACTTTAAAAAAAAAAACTTTTGTGCTGTCTTCCTTGACATATCCCAAGCATTCGATCGAGGCCTGTTGTACAAGATAAGAATGCAACTACTAACCAACTATTTGATTTTCCTAAAATTTTACCTCTCGAAAAGACGCTTCTTTATGAGACAGGGAGAAGAAATCACGAATATACATAGAATATATGCTGGAGTACCCCAGAGTAGTGTTCTAAGCCCAACTCTGTATCTTAACTTTACCTCGGACTTGTCTCTGACTACTCTAGATCATGCAGCCACTTTAGCGTCATATGAAAATCCATAGCACGCCAACATAATTTTTTAAAGGTGTCTAAGCAACATAACAAATTGACTAAAATCCTGGCACATTAAATCAAATGAGTCAAAGTCAGTGCAGGTGAACTTTACCAGAAGATAAGCTACTTACTTACCAGTAACGCTTAACGGAGTACGGATACCCCAATCGTATGAAGCCAAATATCTTGTAATTTACATGGACCGCCATTTCACGTCGAAAAGACACATTTTCACAAAGCGAAAAGCCCTAGATATGCAGCTCAGAAAAATGTACTGGTTCCTCAACAACAATTCCCAGATTTCACTCCAGAATAAACTGTTCCTATACAAATGCATCCTTAAACCAATATGGACATATGGCTTCCAATTATGGGGAACCGCGTCCAACTCCAAAATCGAAATTCTGCAGAAGTTTCAATCCAAAATCCTCAGACTGGTGACTAACGCTTTATAGTTTGTAACCAACCAACAACTGCATCATAATCTTAAAATCCGATCTATCAAGGATGAGATACAACACTCTATAAAAACTTACAAAAAAAAGATAGTTAATCATCCAAACATATTCACTGCACAATTAAAGCATAGTGACCCCAAATTCATACGATTGAAAATAAAAATCCCTGGAAACCAATAACAGATAAATTTTATTAGGAAACGCGTCACTGGATGGCTATTCTCCAAGCCAAAGATATATAAATATATATATATATATATATATATATATATATATATATATATACATATATATATATATATATATATATATATATATATATATATACTAAATAGTTAATGTCTAATATTTGCATTCTTCTTTAAAATAATATGAAAACTTATAATCTTTAATGATCTCAGTCTGTTTTGCTCCCTTTTCCTAATACGAAAAATTTGTCTTGTTCCTCTTGTTGCAATATGATTCGGAAATTTGTAGTTAACATAAATTATTTTTCGGTTAGAATTGCTATATATATTCGTTCAATATGTCGCTGTTTACGGTAGGCATAAAATCATTATTATACTTTAATTTTTTTGTAATCGTTCTAATCGGGGATTATAAGAAATAAATCATACCTAATCCATATCTCTTTGTTTACAGTTCTTGATTTAGATACGGTAGTAAAATGGGGTATTTTCAACTACCAATGGCTAAGCTAAAATTTATGCAATAGGGATTGAAAATAAACGAACTGGTATACAGTTTAATTGAGTTGCTGTTGATAAACGATATTAGGATGAAAGTAATTTAGTGCAGTTAGTAGATACTGTTAAGGTTGGTCAAATCTTGTGTGTGTACACGCGTACGAATTATGGGTGAGATTTCGAAGACACTAGTTTAGTGTAGATATGTATGAGCAGATGAGGGAACACGCGTCCGGGTATGTATCTGCCAATGTGTGCATGTTTAAATAAACACTGTGTCTTAAAACAAAACCTCAGTGACTTCAAATCTTCTTTCAGAATGGATGGTAGAATGCTCGAAACATGCTCAAAGAAACCACTATTTAAATAATTAATTTATTTTACAGTCTTTATAATCTATCCTTAACTCTTTTTCCTCTAGTTTAAGAAAATATTTTAATTTTATTTTTTTCTCTTCTAACAGTTAATCTAGTAGTTAACCTCTATTTATTTGGACATTCAACAATATAGCCTTTAAAATACTTGAAACCATTAAAGTTTATTTATTTCTCTGTTGATATTAGATGTACGAAAGCAAACATCGAGAAAGTTAAGAAAAATATAATATAATTGATGTCAACTGAGTATTTATTACGGATATAATTATGAAATCTTTGTAAGAAGAATATCTATAAAAAATTAGGACGTTTTTTTTTAAAATGCCCTGGAAGAGCAAGGATGATCCTGAAATTATAGTAAAAAATGTTTGATCCTGTCTTATATCAGGATTGTGATGAAAGTACAATAAGATAAGATTTTGTAAAAAAAATTAACAGGATGTTAATGTCGTGATGTTATTTTAAACCCTAGCTTATACTTTCTCATTTTTTGAGTTTGTATAATTAAAAAAAAAATTGTACATTAGTGAATGGGTTCGTGTATGAATGCGCGCATGCATGAATATATACGTTCTTGCATGAATGCGTGAATGCGTGTATGTGCCTTCGTATAGGAATTTGTTTATGCATTTATATACCTTTATATTATTTGCAGTGTCTGGAATATTGTACCGATTTGATGGAAACCTTGTATTTAGCAGTTTCTTACAATTATCCCCAACCGCTGGAACATCACATAACCACGAGTACGTTACATTGCAGTTATAAAAGCTTTACGAGCACATAATTATAAGTATTTTCAATTTACACAGTATAATAATGAAAAAAAAGATATTACAGTTTTGTAACAAAAATATATATCGCAGAGTCCGCAATGTGGTTGTACGTTACATTTAATTAAGTAAATGCCTTACGATTCGCAAAATATTATAAGCATTATTTACATATCATTTTGTTGTCTATCAATAATCTGCTACTATAATTATGAGTACAACAAGTTAATGATACAATAATTCATTTCAGGAAGCTGCTAAAACAATAGCTTGGTTATATAGTCTGGAAACTACGGATAAAATTATAGTTGATGAAATCGCGGCCATAAACACAGAAAGGGAGAAATCAGCTTCAGATACAAGGGTAACATTTAGATCTTTAGGTAAGATATAATGTTATACCACACATATTTCTATGTTTAAAAATTAGGTGTGTGCCAAAATACAGGAATTTATTTTATAATTTAAAATTAAGGACATTTATATTTTTTACAGCTTAATAATTTTGACTATTTTTTGAGTACGTACCTTGCATCAATTTCATATGATAAAATCTAAACAATGATTTTTTCAATTTAACTTGGATCTAACTATTATCAGTCTAGTTTCGTACATGGTTATGAAAAGGCTACTTCTTTTCTTCTGATTTATTTAGTTCCTCTTTTGTCCATTAAGTAATGGTTCTATTTATTTTGTCTTTTACTTTGATACCATTATGGTTAAAGGTTCTTTTATTATAAAGTTTAAAATTAGATAATAACCCTTTAATTTGTGGAGACAAATCAATTAATATTTTATTCTTGTAGTCAGGAATCCCATGACATTGGAAACTCTGAAAGTGGGTATGGGAATAATTATGTTGCACAGTTTTTGTGGTGCATTCGCAGTAATGAGTTACGCCTCCGTAATATACCAACGAGCTGAAACTGCACTAGATCCCAACACACAAGCTCTTGTTACTGGTTGCACTCAACTGTCAGGATGTTTGTTGACCATTGCTTTAATCGATAAGACAGGGAGAAAGGTGAGAGCCAAACTCTTTTTTTTAAATGAAACAATTTATTTAAAAAAAATATTAAAATAGGAGGTATTAAAATAAAATATTCCTTGACTCTCTCTGAAAAAATACAAGATTTATATTCTCAAAAATACAATATTTTGTAGTTTTGGTCCTAAAATGTTTCATATACCAGGGGATTTTTTATTCTCATCCATAGGGATAGAAAATTAAGAAATGCGTTAGTTCAAAATATACACTAATTAAAATTAGAGACACGATATGTTGTATAACAAAAATGCTCGTTGGAAAACTAAATTTTAATTTATTTTATATTTTATTACAATCGTATAAAAATCATCTATAATTATCTAAATGAAAAAGTACTTTGTAATTTCTTAGGTAAAAATTAATATTTCAAAAATCGTCACTAGGGATGAAATAATATTTTCATTCCTTTTTTTCCGGAAATTAAGTAATTTTAATATAAGTTAGAGTAAATGATTAATAAGTGAGAATTATTTTCCATAGAATCATAGTCCATAATTTTTTTATGCAATTGATGTTTCATATCGAAAAAAATCTAGTATCGGAACAAAATGATAGTTGGTAACTAATTTTATGGTTTTATCAAAATATGCAGTAAATACTCATGTTCTCTATTTTTTTTAGATATTATTAACATTTTCCTGTGGATTAGCTATATTGTCATACTTACTCTTGGGTATTTGGTTTCTTTTACTCGATTTCGACGTTTTACTACCAGGGTGGATTCCATTAATGGCAGCCAGCTTTTGTGTCTTTAGCTATGGAGTTGGGACGAATCCATTACCTTTTGTGATCATTTCCGAAATATTTGATTTTAAGGTATGTCCGTCAATTAAAATTTTCTCTCGTCATGATAGTGTAAATAAAATTTCTCAAAAAATAATCCCTCAAAATTTTTTACTTAAATTACTGAGCAGATTCATTTTTAAAATTACAGATAATTTCTTCCTAGTTTTTATTACCTTTCGAAAATAGTAACAATTTACATTCATGGCTATTTTTTGTTTCCTTTTACTAAATTTTGACAAAATATATACTTGTTTTTTACACATATATATATATATATATATATATATAAATATATATATATATATATATATATAAATATATGTGTGTGCGTGTGTGTGCGTGTGCGTGTGTGTGTGTATACACAAATATATCTAGTTATTACATATTAATATAGTAAGGACCTTACGGTTTATTATTATAACAAAATGTTGCTCAATTTTCTTTTGAATAAAAATATAACATTGCAACTATAGCAATATTCTTGGTTCTCTTTTTCCTATTTCTAGTTGAGCAAAAAGATGTTGGTTTATGTATAATAAATTACTTCTTTACTTTTCTTAGGAATTATTTACTTTAGGCAGTAACTTTAAATCACATTTTATTACCGTGAAAAGAAATAGTAAACTTTAATTTCAGACGAGAGCTACTTTATCAGGATATCTCTTTGCATTGTGTTGGTTCAACAATTCCATCGTCCTGCTGGGATTTCCAGCACTCAGTAATATAGTAGGAAAGGGTGTTTTGTTCCTGATATTCGCTTCTGTGAATCTCTTTGGAATTCTTTTGGTCATTTTCCGCCTACCAGAGACGAAAGGAAAGAACATAGAAACAATACAAATGGAGGTATTGGACAGAAAAAAGTGCCGCATTCTCAATTGCTGCCACGAATTATGAAGTTATATTGACCATAAATTGTACCAGATTTTTGTTTTATAACAAGTTTACAATTTTTTTACTTTTGGTGAATAAAAACGATAATTTAACAATTGATATTGTTTCATTCAATAGATGAGTGTTTATATTATTTATGAAGATTAAGCAAGTATAATATATATTTGCTTAATCTAAAAATACTGAACAAATATAAAAAAAAGGATTTTCGGTCTTAGTATCGAAATTCCAGTAACAAATGTAGGTACAATGAAGAATATTCTTCTTATTCAAACATATGGCGTTCTGTATCCATCTGATTTAAAGCACACTAAGGAAGCATACACAAATTTTGATATTGAAATATTAAATTGAAATATTGACATCGAAATGAAACCTTTTCTGTTTAACGATATTAAAGCTTCACTTTCTTTATGATTTTAATTCATATTTTTCAATTAATTTTTCTTTCATCAAACTTATTTGATTTTATTAAACTTCGTATAGGTATTCAGATCCTACACAAAATTATGATTTTTAAACCATTCATCCTCAAACTCTGATGGTGCGGTTGTACTGTTTACCTAAACTATGACAATTTATGATCTATTGGTTTTAAATTAATATTCTGATTTCATGTTGTGAAATTGTCACTGAACTCTTGGTTCCAACTCTTAAGTACTGACGCTAAAGTCATATGGTCTGAATCATGTCATTTGATGATCTGCTGATTATGGTTTGATAAAATAGGCCACGATAATTGACTCAAAATAATCCAGGAATTCCAATTCAAACTTAAATCATTTTAAATCTACCCACATCAAGGTTTCTAGTGTACCGAATTGTATGGCTTTAAAATGGCTACAGGCTAAACAAACAAAGCAAACCAAATATCTGATTATGAAATAGCAATTAAAAAACATTTAAATAAAAACAGTTTCTTTTTGTAAAAGCGATGATGTACCAAAATCAAAAAAATAATTATACATTACAAGTATGTGGCTGTGATCTAACAGAAATAAAGAAGTTGGGCGCATTTATTGATTAACGTAAAAAAAACAAACATTTATTTACATAAATGTTTGTTTTTTTACCTTAATACAAAATACTGAAGTCAAGTCTTATGATTATTAACTTCAAATAAGACGGCTTAAAGCTAGATGTGATTTCCAAGTTCCAACAAATGATAGTTTTCTAGGAAATTCACCCCATAATGTTATTTTTAAGCTAAAGCACCAGACTAGCCCTCAATAATTATTTTTTAGTTTTTAGCACATTATTGCTTGTGTAATAACAAAATTTACTTCAATTTTTTTTATCTTTACTTTATTTTGGCCATGGAATTACTCACCGCCAGTTGAATTGAGAATTAATTTTAATTTTAAGACCGATTAGAACGTAAGAATTCATCATTACAAGCTGGCGAGCTTTAATTATTTTTTTGTTTAATTTGGTAATTATATAATCCGAAAAGCAATTGAATAAATTTGAAACGGCTCTAGCTTAAATACGTAACCATAAATAAAAGTGTCCATGTCAACTGCCAGCCCGTGGAACTAATTCTGGGAATTCTGCACATAAACATCATACAAAGAACCAAATGCGTTTTTGCACGAGATACAAGAAGCTTTAAGTTTTTAGCTTTAAGCTGTCTTAAATATATACTTAAACTCTATTCAACTATTAACTCCACAGAAATTTTCAAAGATTCTAATGTAGTCGTGTTCTTTACTATGGGGAATTGAAATAGATAATAATTATGGTAATTTACTTTGAAATTGGATAATAATTATGGTAATTTACTTTGAAATTTGATGCAGATTTATAATCGGTAAAAAATAAAAATACGCGCCATACAACATAATCGATTCTAACAAAATGTTTGAAAACTATAGCTAAACGATAAAACACAATCATTTTTTACAAAGTCCTAAATTTTAAGGTTTTTACTGTTTTGATTCAATCTTTTACTTACTTAATTCAGGGAATTGGTAAATTGAGAATTTTATTTCACAATATCAAATTAGTATTAGCTTGTTAAAATATTTCATTAAGTTAAGAAGTCAAATAGAAATTAGGAATGTACACATGTACCCATATATCCAGTCAGTTAATTTACATAGCATATTTCTTTGAAGTTCCCTCGAAACTGAATCCTTCTGAATAACTAAAAAAATACTGAGAAAGAATTAATTTACAACTGATTACAAAAATGGAGAAGCTATTCAATTTGACGCGTAACTAATTGTTTTTATTTTTATGGAGCCATCTCTCACCAAGTAAATATCTCTAACTCTATGTATAAGTGTATATATATATATATATATATATATATATATATATATATATATATAAATATATATATATATATATATATATATATATATAAATATATATATATATATATATATAAACATATATATATATATATATACATACATAAACATGAATGTACGTGTTTATATATGAATGTGTATATCGGGCACTACAATGGTAGCACGTAGAGGACTCTTGTAGTGTAAGAGATATGATCGTTGAAATGGTCAACCTTGGACATTTTCATGTATCGACCATCAACTACCAAACTACTACCATTGCATATATAAGAATATCCTCGAATGTAATAAAATGAAATAGACAGGAAGGATCGAGAATGATCCAGAATGTTCGAGAATATTCCCATCCAGTAATTAATATAATAAAAAGTGTATTTTTACCTTACCACGTTGTAGCTAAAAGAAAATAATATATTAATTTGTTCGTATATATGTAATTATATATGAATGATTTCCTGATCAAACATAAATACATAGCCTGTTTCGATTTCAATAAATGAGGTACCAGTTAAATTTATGTTAGTTAGTAAATACAATTTTTAACAAAACAAGTAAACCGACCTCAAACCATTGAATAATTTACTCTGTGAAAAGTATAAAATAATGAGAATAGGTGTTTTAATACGAAGTTTTGCGGTTAAAGTGTCGTTTCTGAACATGAATAACTTTGCGAAATAATTCTACTGTTAGCGATTTTTCATTAATAAAAACACGACTAATTAGTGGCAATTTTTTCGGTTAAATATTGCTTCCAAATATTAACAAATTTGTAAAATATGACTACTGTTGTTTCCTCTCAACAGACCTGTGCAGTGACACTTCAACTTTACGTTATGGGAGATATATTGTTTTTTTAATGATTTTAATTTAGATTTCTGTCATAAGCATTTCAAAATCTAACAACAAAGAGGCTATGAGCGGGAAACTAGTGGAATGACGGATCAATCAAGATAGAATTATAAGAAATCCTTCTGATGATCAAGATGGAATTATAAGAGATCCTTCTTTGACCACAGAATCCTAGAAGTGAAGAGAAAACTGACTATTTTTCCGTCACTCGATTTGTTATCGAGTTTATATTATGAAATTGTCGTGTATAAAGTTTGAAATTTTCCTGCAAATACGGTGTGTTTTTCAAAATTCGTGAATGGTGGTTTAATGAAATTAGAAAAAAAAATCAAAACAAGAAAAAATTTATTTTTTTAAGATTATTAGTAGTAATTTAAGAAAAGTTCAAAATGTTGATATCAAATAATTTGACCTATGACTGTGTTAATTTGAAATAATATATTAATTGTGAATTGTTCAACTGATACAACCGGGGAATAGGGAAAACAAATGGCTATAATTCGAGTCGGGGCCAGTGATACTTGACACATTGGCTAATAAAGTAAATGGCTGATATATGCTTAAGTGTTAACAATGGTCGATGATAATATTAGGAGACTCGTATCTCGAGGCCTACTGTTCCTATATTACTGGCTAATATATTCGCTGGCGAAGAGTGCTGCATGGCATTATATGATATATTCCACCACAAAACAAATTTATTAAATCTGTGTAGGAAAGATGTTACTTGCGGCAGCTTTTCTTCAATCTTCTTTTATTTTATCGATATCCCTAATTATCACAAAAAAGTGAGTCAGATAATATTTTTAAGATTTAAACGCTGCGCTGTTCATAAACTATATATAATGTCTACTTTTGTGGTATTTCAATAAATATACCTCCCCCGTAGTTTTCCTGTATATTTACGCATTTATTTTTTTTAATAATATTTCTAACAATATTCTAATACAAATACCGAAGGAGCTTTGTTATTTTTTCTTTCAGAAAAAGAGCTGATAATATTAAAATAAAATATTATTACCCAAGATAAAAAATAGAAAAATGTTAAATATCCGTTTGGACACAAAAATTTAGATTAGAAATTTTATTCAAAATTGAAAAGTGAACCACATGTATTTAAGCTGCGTGTAAGTGACGACATATAACTACCATCGATGATCATGAATTATAAATGTTATCTCAAAACCTTTAACTCGTGCTAATTTAACAAATAGGATATTTAACTGAATACAAATAGGGTAATGTAATGAAAGTTATTCCTTTGAATCATGCTTCTAATGTAAGTGAAATTGGTTCAAATTATCATCATTAAATTATCGTCATTCTGAATGCTTAAACCCAGTCTTTTAAAGGTTAAAAAGGTTCATTCAAAGTCAGAAAATATATACATATATGACTATTATATTATATATATGACTATATATTATATATATATATATATATATATATATATATATATATATGACTACTTCCGATCATCGTAGCCTAAAGTAAGATGATCGGAAAAAATAGCAAGAAAATAGTAATCCGTAACAGAAGAGCTAAAGAAATTTATTTGAAAACCCAAATACAACTCTCACAGTCTCCTAATATATATGATGATATAACTATGTCACAAAATACTCCAGCTCACTTGAATGAATATATTTTCATCTTCTAACAGATCTATCAAAACTGCGATTGTTTTATTTACTCGGTAGGAAAAAAACAATGCTGATTTAAAAATAAAAATACATTAAAAATTTACATTTAATTTATAGTAATCGGTTCCTAATAATAGAGAGCTCTTAATTACTTCCTGATTGTTAACTTTTGTATAATGCTGGTTATACTAACTAGAAAGGTCACAATTTGATTCACACATCTTTATTGACATATTTCGATCGTTAAGTTAATAAAGATAAGAACTCTATTCATAATGACTGAAGCTTATAATTAATTATAACTAGAAAATTAATAAAATTTAAAAATTTTAACTATGTGATTAAACAAAATTGTAATTAAATTTGGCCTAAATAAAACCTTTACTTCCTGAAGCATTAATTAATAAAAAAAATTCTTAATAAACGGGGCTTGCAGACCAATCCCTTAGTTTGTTTTAATTAAAAATGCTGTTTTAAAGCATTTCGTTTGATAAGTATACAACAACAAAACTTTGTATGGTCAGAAAAATTTGTTGTGAAGAATAAGTGATATTCCCCAAATACTGAGCTTTACTGTTCTTAGTGTATATCTGCATAATCAGTAAATATCTGTGGGTAGTTTAATTTTCATATATACGCAATATAGACTCTCGTCAATGAAAATTGAAACAAAATCTCATTAACAAAATAAGGTGTTTCATTTTCCATGTAATACAATACAGGAAGTAAATGAAAAACAAAACATGCCATTTATGAAACCTTCAACCTTTAATTTGGATTTTAATTTATACTCTACGAAAAGCGGAATATTTAGAGGAATACAACAAAAGTAACGGAACACAAAAATATTGTTTTTGGAATGTTTACTCGTTATCAATGTCATTTTTTTCCTACAAATTAAATAAGACAAACGCAATTTTGACAAACTTTATGGAGTAAAAATATTAAGAAAATCCTTGATATTTCCTGGAAACTATTAAGGAGGTCCGTGATAATTCTTAGTACTTCAATTGACAGTAAACGTAGGTACCATAGCATAGCTTCAGCATGAGATTTTATTTTGGATTTTGGATGAATATTTCTAGCTCTTCAGTTAAAGTACACGGTTTTGTTTTTGTTTTTTTTCTGGATAAAAATTACCTTACTTTTAATCAAGCACTTGTATCAAGTCTGGAATATTCGAGAAGCATTACGTGTAAATGTACTAGAATGAGTAAGAATGTAACAGAATATCTTCGAATGAACTGGATCGGAAGCATTGAGAATGTTCGTGAATTTGTTGTTAAGCCATTATATAAAGTTGGAGTGTTTAATGTGTCATTGTAGAACTGTTTCAAAACAAAATTACTGTAGCAATATTTCACAAATTTATTCTTGTTTACCAACGATATTTCACCGCAAAAATTGCAACAGAATAATTGTATTTCTAATAATAAAAATTTGTAACGGTAGAATTATTTTGCAAATTTCTTCATGTTCAGAAACAATATTTTACCGCAAGAGTTTCAATTACAACACATATTTATTTATTTTATTTTATTCACAGTGTTTTTTATTCAATAGTTTGAAGTTAGTTTTTTCTTGTTCATTTTTTTTTGTTTTTAGTGCTCAAGATAGCTCTTGTTATTTAGAAGTCATGAACTTAGGGAAATTAAATTACAACTTATGTACTGAAATCGGAACAGGCTTTGTATTTATATATGAACACAAATTCATTCATGTATACATATATACGGAAAAATTAATAAATTATCCTCTTTTGCCTTCAACGTGATAAGGTAAAATAATACTGTTAACTATATTAATTACTGGCTAAGAATGTCCTCGAAAATTTGCGAACATTCTCAATGCTTCTGATCTAATTCATTCTAGTACATTCGAATATATTCTGTTACATTCTCACTCATTCTAATACGTTTATACGTAATGCTTCTCGAATATTCCAGACCATTTTGATACTTCCTATCTATATCATTCTAGTACATTCGAGGACATTATATACTCTCACTCATCCGATTATATTCAACGACGGGAGTTTTGTTGGTCGACGTCGATAGTGGAAAATGCCGAAGGTCGAAAATTTTCAACCACTATATTTCTCACACCACCACAGCCACTCACACGCTATATATACATATATATATATATATATATATATATATATATACACACACACAGGGGAAAGAAAGAACGGAGAGAAAGAGAGATGTACGCGTCGAATTGAGATCCTCCTTTTTTCAAATGAATTGTTAACCCATTTTTTCTTCGTTATTTTTTATATATTCAGAAGGACCCAGATCATTAAATTAATATGTTGTATATTTTCAAGAGAAGTAGAAAGACATTTGCTATGTAAATGACTAACTGCGTGTAGTATGGTATATGTAATCTGTACTAAACTAGTTAATATTTGACTTAACGCAAAATTTTATCAAGCTGATACTAATGGGATATTGTAAAATATAATTCTTAGTTAACGAATTCCCTGAATTAAATAAGAGAAAATATATTTAAACAAGTAAAAACCTTGCAGTGTAGGAGTATAAAAAAAATTTAAGATATTTATAAGTTATCAAACATTTTATTTGCATCAATTAAATTTCAGGCCTAGGTTTTTTATTCATTATCGAAAATAATCTTCCTTCAATTTTCCATCAAATTACAAGAATTTTCATATAATTTAAATAAATGACAATATTAGAATCATTTAAAAGTCATATACACTTTGAGTAGCACGTTTGCGAAGCTTGTCTATATCGTTAATATATTTTAGCATGCTGAAGGTAGATTGGATGCAAACGGGCAAATTTTAATTAATTGGTTTCAGCTGACATTATTCGGTGATTTTGGTGACGATCAATAAATTTAAAAGAATGTAAATTGTTCTTAACTAGAATTTTACATCTTGAAAACTGTAATTTAATAAATTATATTTTATTATCATCGAAAATAACTGAATTTAGAAATCAGCAATCTTATAGAAATGTACAGTAATATTTCTTCATTTCTGGTTAATATGATTATTTTTGGTTAATATATGGAAAATTTCTAATTATTGTCTAAAACACACAAGTTCAGGTTACAATAAAAATAACACGAGTAATAAAATTATAAGGCAATTCAATTATATCCAAAAGAGAAAATACGACCTAATGCCTTTAAATTGTTTTTATATAATTTAGTTAAAAACAAAATAATATAAATAATGAAGAAAAAATAAATGGAGAAAAAAGATAACAACGGTTATATTGGCAAAACAAGACGTTTAACTAACATATTCCACCGGTTACTTCCACTTTTAAATAAAAAAGTAAGCTTATTATTTACAGAATTTTAAACATAATGGGCCAAAAAAAAAGAAAGGTATTATTTCTAGAAACATCAAAAATACTTATAAATCAGGAAAATCTCAATCAATTTGCCTTCTCTTCTATCTTCAATCACGTGTCTTTTCTTCTATCTTCAAAAGCTTTTCAGCCATTTTTAGTATAGCCTAGAAACGTTCACACTGCCACATCTTAAAACTAAAATAACGAAAGTCTTGTAAGACCATTCACGTGTGCGTCCGTCTATCTCTCAACCTATTTCGCAAGAGGTTCTTGACTTATCACGAAAAAAGAAAGTCTTAAACGATCGTTCACGTGTAAATCTCCTGCCAGTTTTAGCCATTTCCAGAAGAAACTCTAATAATTCCAGACCACATAATTAAAAAGAAAGTCTTTTGACACCATTCACGCACCCGTTCCTCGGTCTCTCTGCCTGTTACAGCAATTTTAAAATTTGACACAGTATCAACATTTAAACGTATATATTCCAATATTTAATAATATCATATATATAATAATGTTCCCTCTCTATTCCCGAAAATATTGAATTTAAATTGATAAAAACAACAAAGTATCTAAGAATTTATTTAACGTATACGGCTATTATTCTTGATAGCATAAGTTTTGAGAACTTATCTTTATTTTTATTCTTATGAAAAATGTGATAAATAATATATTTACATGGTCAAAAATAATATATATTTATTATTGAGAATACATTATACTCTCAACGACTCAATCTCAACTCTCAATTTTTTAACTTTTATAGATACTTTTGTACGTGTGGCACTCGCACCGTATGATTTAATCGAATATTCACAAGTGGCGTTTATTCCTATATACATTTGCACATAAATCTTTGTTTGTTATGTTATATTATTACCAAGGATTGGACTACAATAGGATTATTTATTTACTTTAATGTATTTAATTTATATATTTATATATATATATATATATATATATATATATATATATATATATACAAAAATATTGAATTTAAAATGATAAAAACAACAAAGTTTTTAAACATGTATTTAACGTATACGGCTATTATTCTGGATGGCATAAGTTTTGAGAAATAATTTTTATTTTTATGCTTATGAAAAATGTGATAAATAATATATTTACACGACTAAAAATAATATATATTTAATATAGAGAATACATTATACTCTTAATTAAATTTTTAAACTTTTATAGATACGTTTGTGCGTGTGGCACTCGCGCCGTATGATTTACTCGAATATTCACACGTGGCGTTTATTCCTATATACATTTGCGCATAAGGATTGGACTACAATATGATTATTTATTTACTTTAATGTATCTAATTGATATATATATATATATATATATATATATATATATATATATATATATATATATGGCGGACTTATTGCTACTAGATAGATCTCTTACAGCCAAGCAGAATACCAATCCTGCCCCGCGTGATAAGAGGCCGGAAATCGCACCATGATCCTCGCGGTGCGGTGCGCTGTCAAAGTACGTATGCCTTGTGATTAACCCAACGTACCACAGCGACGACATTATTAAGGTCAAAGAAAATAATTAAAACTACACATTATTCCTAAGATAAAACAAATAAAACTTCTTCAAATTTCGCTGCAATGTTTTAAATTTATATTACCAACTCTAAATAAATAAATAGGTTCCGTATTGCTGCGGGTTAAATAATAATAAAATAAAAATAAATTACTACAGACACTAATTAACTTATCAACATTGTACGAAATTGCTGCAAGGTTTTAAATTTATATTACTAACTCTAAATAAATAAATAGGTTCCGTATTGCTGCGGGTTAAATAATAATAAAATAAAAATAAATTACTACAGACACTAATTAACTTATCAACATTGTACGAAATTGCTGCAAGGTTTTAAATTTATATTACTAACTCTAAATAAATAAATAGGTTCCGTGTTGCTGCGGGTTAAATAATAATAAAATAGAAATAAATTAAATAAAAATAAATTACTACAGACACTAATGAACCTATCAACATTGTACGAAATTGCAGCAAGGTTTTAAATTTATATTACTAACTCTAAATAAATAAATAGGTTCCGTGTTGCTGCGGATTAAATAATAATGAAATAGAAATAAATTAAATAAAAATAAATTACTACAGACACTAATGAACCTATCAACATTGTACGATATTGCTGCAAGGTTTTAAATTTATATTACTAACTCTAAATAAATAAATAGGTTCCGTATTGCTGCAGGTTAAATAATAATAAAATAAAAATAAATTACTACAGACACTAATTAACCTATCAACATTGTACGAAACTGCTGCAAGGTTTTAAATTTATATTACTAACTCTAAATAAATAAATAGGTTCCGTATTGCTGCGGGTTAAATAATAATAAAATAAAAATAAATTAAATAAAAATAAATTACTACAGACACTAATTAACTTATCAACATTGTACGAAATTGCTGCAAGGTTTTAAATTTATATTACTAACTCTAAATAAATAAATAGGTTCCGTATTGCTGCGGGTTAAATAATAATAAAATAAAAATAAATGAAATAAAAATAAATTACTACAGACACTAATGAACCTATGAATATTGTACGATATTGCTACAAGGTTTTAAATTTATATTACTAACTCTAAATAAATAAATAGGTTCCGTATTGCTGCGGGTTAAATAATAATAAAATAAAAATAAATTAAATAAAAATAAATTACTACAGACACTAATTAACTTATCAACATTGTACGAAATTGCTGCAAGGTTTTAAATTTATATTACTAACTCTAAATAAATAAATAGGTTCCGTATTGCTGCGGGTTAAATAATAATAAAATAAAAATAAATTACTACAGACACTAATTAACTTATCAACATTGTACGAAATTGCTACAAGGTTTTAAATTTATATTACTAACTCTAAATAAATAAATAGGTTCCTTACTGCTGCGGGTTAAATAATATTTAAATAAAAATAAATTACTACAGACACTAATGAACCTATCAACATTGTACGAAATTGCTACCAGGTTTTAAATTTATATTACTAACTCTAAATAAATAAATAGGTTCCGTATTGCTGCGGGTTAAATAATAATTAAATAAAAATAAATTACTACAGACACTAATGAACCTAACAACATTGTACGAAACCAACGAAGCCATTAAAAAAAAATAAAATTGATTGGTACTGACCTTCCGATTTTCATAAGTAAAGGTATATTAATTTGGACTCTGAGTATTGTATAGTATTGTATAGTTGATTTATTTAATAACGTTAATTACTTTCCAGTACTGCTGTCTTGCTCCAGTAATGGTAGATTAAAAAATGTGCTAAAGACATTTGCTAAAGACATTGCTTTAGTAGCAAGTGTTTTTAAATTAAATATATGGATTTTATTTTATGGGTTTTAAATCGATGTGGTAAAGAAAATTACGTGCTTGAGTAATGAGAATATTCTTCATTATACCTGGATATGTTCCTGTAATTTAGGCAATAAGACCGGTGTAAGATACTATTTTTTTATATGTACGAAGTTGATATATATTAGCTTGAACTTCAGAGATAACATAAATTCTCATATAATAAATAAAACAATAATCGCTATTAAATTATTATCATTATTCATTTAAAGTAAAAAAAGTATATTAAATTTGTCACTAAGTAAAAAGCTAACATAATTTATCTTCGCTTTAACTTTATAGTTCACTGCAGCAAGTAAACAGACGACACTTTTTTTTGTCCAAAACCTCCATTTGGATTGTCTCCACATTCTTTCCTTTCGTCTCTGGTAGGCGAAAAATGGCCAAAAGAACTCCAAAGAGATTCACAAAAGCGAATCCCAGGAAGACGACCCCCATTCCCAGCCAATTGCTGAGAGCTGGAAATCCCAGCAGGACGATGGAATCGTTGAACCAACAAAATACAAAAAGATATCCTGATAAAGTGACCCTCGTCTGAAATTAAGACTCACTAATTATTTGGCTATAATTTCAAAAATAATTTTAAATTACTATCTGCTATATAAGCTGATTATTTCTTGAAAAACATGCATTTTTGTATAAGTTTGTATAAGCACTCCACTAAAATATGATAAAAATATATAAAGTATTAATTTTTTACTTGCAGTGCAATACGATATTTGTATTCAAGTGACAATTGAACAAAATGTTTTTCTACAAAACTTTGCTGCCCTTACTATATTCAAACACAAAATATATATGTGAAAATGTAAGAATATATGTTGGAAAAATTATAGCAAAAAGACGAAAAGTTACCATTAAAATAAAAGGTCACTGTTTTCCAAAAGCACACAATATAAGATGATCAAAGTTTTTCCGATATTTGTATATTTCCATAAATCAATCTACCAATTAATTGAAGTAGACCATTTTGTTGGACTATTTTTTTATAAAACCCATTCTATTTATTATAAGGACAAAAATTTAAATCAATGGACATACCCTAAAATCAAATACTTCGGAAATGATCACAAAAGGCAGTGGATTCGTTCCAACTCCATAGCTGAAGACACAGAAGCTGGCTGCCATTACTGGAATCCAACCTGGTAGCACAACGTCGAGATCGAGCAAGAGAAACCAAATACCCAATAGCGAATAGGATAAGATAGCAAACCCACAAGACAAGGTTAATAATATCTATAAAGGAAATAATGAAAATTAAAACTAGTTTGTGCATATTCTGGAATATCATAACACAATACAAATTTTTATTTAGTGTTTTTACTAGTGTTCCTTTATCAATGTTTCAATTGCATTACAAAAATCATAGACTTACTATGCTTTCATTGAAAAATGTATCTCAGCTTTTAGTAACTTACACTATAACTTGAATTAAATTTTCTTGAGAAGACTCTGACAAGCTAATTTTTAATTTAGATAATTAAATATGGCTTTCATTTTGTCACAACATAATACAAAATTAATAAAAAATTTAGTTTTTAAACCAACATTTTAATTATACTAGCGTGACCCGTGCGAAGTCTTCGCATTATTTATTCCATTATGAAGCTCAGATGACAGATCAAACAAATATTTTACTAAAATTGACATATAGAGGCGCAAGTATCAAAAGCATTGAGCTAAAGCGCCACTTTATTTATACGTGAGTGGATTTGAAATTAAACAAAAATTTTACCGACCGTCAATCATATTGACGTTGAGCCGTTAGATGACAGCATTGCTGTTTTGTGTATATAATTTTAATAATTAATTAATTTGCAAAAACAATAGCAATAATAATTTTTTTAGTTGTGGATGCCGGTAGAGCTAGCAATTATCTATAAAATGATGTATAATTTATGTGGATTAGTTGTGAGGTTTTTTCTAAAAATGGAGAGTAACATCTTAACCTTAGCGTATTAATATATATGATGATGATGATGATGATGATGATGCTAAATGCTATTTCCAAATATAATTAGTTTAAATTTCGAATTATCCTATTAATTTACTACATGAGACCAAAAAATAATCTGGTATTTGTAAAATTTTATGACTACATCTACAAAATATAATTTTTTTAAGAATGTATATATTATATATAACAGTATTACGTAATACCCCAGCAACTTATTTGAATATTTCTCGTAATGAATTTGTTCAATATATACAGTTTTGCTCTCACCTTTCTCCCCGTCTTGTCAATTAAGGAAATAGTCACCAAACAACCTGATAGTTGAGTGCAAGCTGTGACCAGAGCTTGTGTGTTGGGATCTAGTGCAGTTTCAGCGTGCTGGTATATTACGGAGGCGTAACTCATCACTGCGAATGCACCGCAAAAGCTGTGCAATATTATTAGCCCCATACCCACTTTCATAGTTTCCAACGCCATAGGATTCCTGACTACAAGAATAAGATGATAGTTGTAGAAGTTCTTTCAATGATTTCTATGTTACGACAAATTAAAAAGTGTTTTATTTTTACATTTTTCTAAATTTAACCTTTGCAATAAAAGAAAATTTAATTTTAATAGTACCAAAGTGGAATATAAAGTACATAGAATTTATTTAAAAGAAAAAAGGGAACAAAACGAATCACAATGACATCATTATAACTGTATATGAAACTATACAAAAATTTATAACTAAATAGCCAGATAGGGGTAAAATTGAAGCTTCATGGTTTAGTTCTGTTCACATAAAATTACAGTTAGTTAAGTACTCTAGAAATAGATGAAATTATTAAAAAAAATATTAACCTTAAATTTATATATTTAAGGTTATAATAAAAAATCGGTGCATTTAGGCCGAGACTTAATTTTAATAACTGAAATATAATTATAACTTTACCTAAAGATCTAAATGTTACCCTTGTATCTGCAGCTGATTTCTCTCTTTCGGTCTCTATTTCTTCGATTTCACTAACTACAAGTGTATCCATAGTTTCTAGACCATACAACCATGCGATCGTTTTGGCGGCTTCCTGAAATTAATGAATTATTTGAGCAGTAACTCGTTAGAATTATAGTAACAGATTATTTATTGTCAATGCCTCCTGGTCAAACATAAGCCTCTGCGATACGTATTTTCATTACTAATATTACATTTTTTTGGTTACTTAAATTTTGGAACCTTTATATTTTTATTTCTGTTCTCAAAAAACTTAGCAGCGGCATTTTAGGAAGTGGCATTTTTATTTTTTCTTCTACATGAGGTACTCCAAATTTTGATTTAAGAAAAAAATTATTTAATTTTTTTAAATTATTTTTAAGAAAGTACTTAATGCAATATTTTACGCAAAATGGCCCAATTAATTAGGTACTACGTATTACATAAAGGTATGCACGTATGCACGCATTCATATATGAATAGTTAGGCGAATATACACAGCCCAGAAATAAAAAAAGTCAAATGTAAAATTAAGGGTAAAAAATTATATCATGGCATCCGAATCATTTTCCGTGGCATGCCTTCATACATAAAATATTCATGGAGACATGAAGACATTTTAAATACTAAAAGCAACTAATTTATCAATCCCGAAGAAAGAGATATTAACAACTAGATTAATTGTAACAAGAGAAAAATAATTAAATAACATTTCTGAATATAGGAAGGAAAAATCGAGAAAATATTTAAAAGCTTTATGTAGAAAGCAAGCAACATACAAAAAATTAAGCTGTTTAAACAGTGATCTCTCCAAGCATATTTTCTTCTAGTTTTTTACTTATACGAACCTACTATGGAGTGGTTGCCAGATACTTCACCCACGTGGGATAAAAAATAAAACCGATGGTACTAATCAACCAAACATTCTTGATGCTGTATTTTTCGAATCATTTCGTTTTCATCTAGTAATTTCCCTCTTGGTCTTTATTTCATTACTACTTTATTGTTAATCACTTTTTATTATTACATTCTAACATCCATTCGCCTCGAACTAATAGAAAGACTTAGAGCCATTGGGGTTTTATTTTAACGTATAGTGTAAATATACGCACACACATGCAATTTATGCTCACTTACACAAATCCGTCCACATCCACAAAACACACAAGTTTGTGCACAATCTTCCACGTAATTCGTACTCATGGCCACACGCACAAGATTTGACCATCTCTAAAAGTGTTTATTAACTTTCAAATAATTAATAAACGATATAAAACGTTGATCGCAATACTGTTTCTCTACAACATCTCAATTGAACTGTACCATTTTGTCGATAATCCATTCTTATTGAAAAACATTTAGAGTAGCCATTGCTAGTTGAAAATCTTCCATTTCAAAGTATAGAATTGTTATGAGAGAGATATGGTTTTTTGACAGGTTCCATTTCTTGTCATTTTGGGTAACGAGGATGACGAAATAAAGTATAATAATGGTTTTATGCATGCCATAAATTCAACGAATTGAAGGAATTAATACAGCAAGCTCATACAGGAAAAGCTCCTTTAAGTTAATTGCAAACTTTCAAATTATATTACAACGAGACGAACAAGATAACTTTTTGTATTATAAAAACGAAAGATACTAAAAATAAAGGGAAACAGAAATAATGTTATAACTTTTTATATTACTTTGAGGAAAACATTTTCAATGTTCTGGCGCACTGTATGAAATTAATATGGAAATTTTGAGGTACTCTTTTTAAAAGTCGTAATCTTGTAAAAGGACTTGTTCAGGCTAAAACAAAAAAATTATAACTCACTATGCAACGTAGTTTTTTAACAATTAAGAAGCCTTTAAAAACGGATAAATACAAGCAGTCACATTTATGGAGTTTTAGCAAACTTACCTCATTTCGTCCTTGCTTGATCAAAAAGGGTGGCGTTTCCAAACCACAGAAGAAAAATAAAATCATATGCAATAACGGTAGTGATAAGAAAATCCACAGGTTTATATAATAATCCATGTAGCCTCCTAAAGCATAGCTTATAATGTAACCAACATTAAGTGCCACAGTGAGCATGGTACCCAGGATACCACGGCATGAGCTGTGGCTTATTTCTTTGATATAAAGTGGTACAACGATCAAATTTCCACCACCGGGTAACCCGGCAATAAATCTGGCAGCTAGTAAGAAAGAAAATTCTGATGAGAATATCTTCAAGGTCCATCCGATCTGTAAAAATTGAAACACAAATTATTGTAAGCAACAAATGGCAGGGTTAGAACTAGTTTATAATTGTAATGAGTACAATCTTATCAGCTTTGATTTAAGGGGAAAATATGAATTTTGAATTTTTTATGGACAAATGTTATAAACTGAAACGAAATATAATATACAACATACCAAAAAAATGGTACAATCATATATAACGCATTATAAATTAGTTATAAAAACGGAAAAAAGGAAAATATATTATTTCACGTAAACACATAAATTATAATACCATTTTCTTGATACAAATTTCAACTGCGACACCTAATGACGAATTATGTAAATATGACAATTTTTCAAGTAATAATGTTTCAATTCCTTTTATGTCCTTATATATTTATCTGACAAACTATATCACTTGGACTACAACTAGCAATGAGTGCGAAATCAAACTGAAACGCTAAACAAACGGTTTCAGTGTATACCTTAATAGAATGGTTTCTGTTATCAACATATCAATATACATAATGGTACTGACTTTTTTAACTATCTTCATAGTTGTTTTTGGACATTCTTACTTACTAAGCGTATACATATCTTGCTTATTAAGCCTTATATGTCGTTAGAGGTTCAATAAAACGTTTAGAGTGTAAAATTCTCCAGAAGTTTTTTTTTTTGTGTGATTAATTCTTATCAAGAAGAGTGGGAAATGTGATTTGCATGATTATTGACGTACGTTATGAACAAAATATTATGGTATTTTTTTCTTTCCATGTAGTGTTTGAACACAAAAAACTAATATAAGTTTCATCAGAGTACAAATATTTTCTATGCTATATCGTATTCTTTAGTGACATACGCATTCCTCTTTATATTTTATTCAATATTTTAGAGCTATGTTTAATCAATTGCATGTCTGAATGTCCTGAACCATAAATTGCACACTCTTTAGTTTATATTATTTTCCTGTTTTCACACTATCCTTTTCACACCTTATTTTTCAGGAAAGACGGCTCTCTTCACCCCTCTCTGGTTTCTCATATATCTGTACTATGTTCCTTCTTGCCTATTCTTCCCCATATCATCTCGCCTTTTCTACTCTTCTCATTCATAACGTCCTCTATCCTTCTTCATTATTCCTTCTACCACTCTGTAACATTATATTTGAGGTACTTTTGAAAATAATTAAATAAGGATATATATATATATATATATATATATATATATATATATATATATATATATATATATGTGTGTGTGTGTGTGTGTATCGAATCAAACAAATCTTACCGCAAAAGGTATCGACAAACTGAACAAGGCAATTTTCCGACCAAATCTTTCTACCATACAAGCAAAGATGACTACTCCACATATGGCTCCAAAACCCATGGATGATCCTATTGCAGATATTTCGAAATCAGAGAGCGGAACACTGCTTGGACCATCTGCAGATTGGAGTTGCGGTATGGCTGGCGAAAGCCAGCCTGCGAGTATGCCCAAAAATAAGCTTGGGGTTGTCGCTGTGGAAAAAGGAAAAGTAAATTGTAATTGGTGAAAAAGTTGTAAGATTCTTAAGCAGTTGAATGTTTATAACGTCAAGTTGTAGCTAGATTAATACATTGTTTTAAAAATGTATGAAACTTTGCTGATATTAATTCAAATTGCTGTTTTCTTTGTTTTCAACTGTGGACTTATTTTTGTTTTCAACTGTGGAATAGAAACACACAAATGAATAAAGTTTACTTTAATGAGACAAGGGTTGTAGTTTGAAAGGATATGAGTTTTAATTTCGTGTGCAATGAAACTATAACCTATATCTCTTTTGTTGCTTTACATTTATTAAAATTCAAAGATTTTCACTAATTTGCATAAGATGAAAAAATATGTGTATGTATGTCTAAATGATCACATTTATTTACAATTAGTTCAATTTAAAATTTTGCAATTAACAAACCGCAATAAAATTAAAACAATTCCAATTTTGAGTACTGGAATTTTAATTTCAATTTAAATTATGGATTCTTTTGAGTTGAAAACATTATAAAATTGATGCATTTTTAAATCAGTTTTAAACGTAATGAAATATTTAGCCATCCATATGCACTAAATTAAAAAGCAAGTTCATCTAAATCGAGTTTTAGTACGGAGAAATGGCCTTGATATGACCAAAATGTAACAAGCCTGATATCAATTAATTATAATTTATCAAATGCAAGCTAAAGTATAAATAGTACACTATGTAAACACAATCCTGAAACACTGCAAAAAGTAATCGAAATTCCAACTTTTTGATGTTTTATAACCTGATTTTTATATATTGATTTTATTACTCGCAAACATTCATTCATTTACATTATGTTTTAAAATAGACCTTTTTAGAATTTTACCGCATATTTTTAGTATTTTAGTTTATCAACTAAATTCTTACAAATAATTTTTTAGCTTACGACGTTTCCTTATATAGATGGGGGTCACAGCAAAGATCTTTCCGAATTCTTTTAAAATAAGTATAAATTTTATACTGAGATCAAAAAGAAATTTGCTGATTGACTAGCAGACTAATATCTTATTTAAACGACGAAATATATAATTGTTACATTGCAATATTTTTCCTCTTCGGAGCGTAGAGGAACAGGTAATGATATACAGCATGAAATGAATTCAAAATTGCTATAGATAGTTAAAACAAATGACAATTTCTGCTTACCCAAAAGAGCGATGAAGAACTGATTTTTAATACTAACTTTTTTCTGCACATTTTTTTCTATACTGTTTTGCTGCTCCATCTTTAACACAGGTCGTCAAAATACGCAGTGCGAGCCGAGTACTGATAAACTTAGTTGCAATGTAAATGTGGAAATAACTTTTGGCTAGAGTAACCTTGCGATTAATTACAAATTGGGACCCTTAATAAAAATATATTTGCCTAAAGACGACAACAGTCAACATCTTTACAATACAAGTTATGAAATTCCATATTGTATATCAATACAAATGTCCATTTACGGTCTTAGCCATAGTCGTAAAAAAATATTTAAGCTTCATAATTCAAATAATACGAAATTACAGTTATTACAATAGTTCGTAAAACTAAAATGTCTATTTAATCCCTTTTGACCGTATACATTTAAATATGGTATAACGATATAACGATATTCAGGAAGGATATCTTACTACTGCAGAGGAAAATATAGCAATTAGAGAAAGGAAAACCATGTTATAACATGTCATTATAATAATTATCATGATATATACGCGTCAAAAACCTTAGTGGCAGATAAGTAATGCTGAAAACCACCAACATAGTACCTCATGTCATCAAATAATAAAAGTAGCCACACACCGTAACTACCATTAAAATTCTTTAAGTGTAATTAAAGCAATAAAGGATAGCTTCCGCTTCGTTTATTTTGCTCACAAAATAAAACCTCTTTCTGCTCATGGCCTACTTCTATGTTCTAAGCTATACTCATCGAGATGTATAGGGGACTTGCGCTTCTTATTTTTAGACACTCTGAATCATTTTATAAACTCGTTTACTGTCACGTCAATGTCATAAATCAATTAGATCCTGTACAGTACATTATATATATTTATAGGCTTCCCATTTACCCTTTCTTCCTCTTCGTCTTCCACTCATCCTTGATCCATTTTTAACCGATTTCAAATAATGAAGGATGTTCTCAATGCGTCGGAATCTTTTTTTAGTATATTTCGCGATAATTCTTTACCAAATTGACTGATTTCGATGATTCTTCTTTTATTGGAGGAAGAGTGTAGTTCAGGGGGTGATTTCATGTAAATGGTGATTTGGTGATGAGGTCCGGAAATTAACAATGGAACTCGTAAACGAATGGCAATCAATCAATTATGATTCAAGTTGATCGGCAGTGCTAACACCGACTTCAAAAGTAAGTAACTTAGTTTTTTGTTACGAATAAATTGGTACATATTTTGATTAATTATTTTTTACTTTTTAATACCTGCTTCCTGCCCATATATTAATTTTTTATTGCTTGATTTTATTACTATTTTTACATTATTTTTTTGTTTTGATTTCTTCTTTATGCTGCATTTATCCAGAAAATTCTAATGTTTATTTCTGCTTGTAGGTTCTAACATTTTTCTTTATTCAGTCTATTAAGAAAAAAATAGTTTTTTGTATAATTTACCCTTTAAAATATATACTTTAGTTACTAATCAAGGCACATTTTTGTATATTTCCAAGAAATGAGAAATACGGAAAATGTCCTTAATTTGCTTAATTAACCTCAAAATTAAAAGTTGTTAATCTATTTGGAATAATATGATAAATGATGAATAGGGATCTCATTCTCGACCTGAAAAAAATTATCTACTAGTTTAAAACTTTAAATAATCAATGGAAACTTAATTTTCTTACTTACAAGTAAATGAAACTACGCGATGTAGTGTTATTTCTACTTTATTTAAAACTCTTAACCACGACCTAGGTTTCGTTTTACGACAACATCTTTAGGTGGATAATTTGTACAAATTTGTAAATATTTTCAATAAATGGAAAATAAAGTATTGCCTATCAGATAACTTGCCAGTACGAATATTTCACACTACATTACATAATAGAGACAAAACATTTTAAATATGTTTTAATTTTACCACTATTCATAAATTTACAAGTAACATGTTGCGGCTTTGATATATGTATATAGTTAGTAATGAAATTTGACAGGTACGGTTTAATTTATTTACATGATAACAATAACGATAAAACAATAACATGAATGTACATATGAAAGTTTCTTTAGTAAGATTTTATATATTGTATTAAGTTTTTTATATATACCAAAGTTTAAAGTCCTTATTAAGAACGGGCCACACGGTTACCCTACATTCTGTTCTAACACAACCATTTGGATGAATAATAATGAAATTAATTAAGCGTGGAAGAAGATAAGATCTAGGATGAGATAAAATTTATATATTTAGAATGACGATCTTGTTTGATAAAGTCCTAGAGGAAAATGTTTTTTTAACTGTCGTTTCTTTTAACATTGAAAGATCCATTTTTTATGCGATAAATTTTACCATGATAAAATTTTACCACAAATTGGAAAATAATTGGCACCTGTTCCATTTATACCTAGTGAGTAGGGAGTTTGAAGCCCGGAGAAAAAAGCAACGATATTTCATTTGTCCTTAGAAGTCCTACCAACCTAACTTAATATAAAAAGGCGGACTCTGATTAAATTTTTATCTATATGTATACACAAGTTAAATATTGTCAATACTCAAAAATATGGAAATAAGAGATAAAAAAACAGCTTAGAAAATTTACATTGATACTTTTTTAAACCTCTTTTGTTTCCCGTTTGAACATTTTAAAAACTATAGAGCATTTTGACTAGGTGTGGTAATGTACAAAGTTTTAAATCCATGATGTTGAATATATATCTATATATATATATATATATATATATATATATATATATATATATATATATATATATATATATATGTATATATATATATATATACATATATATATATATATATATGTATATATATATATATATATATATATATATATATATATATATATAAATTACAGTACAGAGCACCAGAAGAAGCTCCGACAGGTCCCAGAACAACCAAGGTTTGGCAATAGTGTCTGTTTCTATGCGTGGCAATATTTGTCTACCTGTCTTTCTATTATTATCTATATCTCTTTGTCATTGCCTGTCTGCCATGCCTCAGCACAGACAGATGCTGGCAGATAGGTAAACAAATCGCAAAACAGTGACAGTCAGACAGATAAATTCTGACAGGCAGACAGACTAATCTGACAGGCAGACAAACATTATTCCCAAACCACCGTCCGAGCCCTTGCTGGAGCCCGTGATAATCCTCTTCGACAATAGAGAATACCTTTGAAGGCTTCCTAATAGTGATACATATCTACTATCTAACGCTTCCGCACAACTGAATTGAAGTCTGTCTGTCTCTTCGAAAGAAGTAATTTAAGATATCCATTTTTTCATGAACATTCCCAGAAAATATTCGACATCATACATAAATCTATCCATTTTCAACCAATTATAGGTCACTAAAAAGTCCTGAGAAATTATGTGACTATCAAAGATATATGTCCTAAGAAATTACTCACTATTTTCATTCAGTACACTTTATATGCGTCACCGTGCTTGTCGCAGTTACGCAAATTAAGCTTTATATGGTGAATTTTATAACCATACAGGTAAATATATATGTTCTACGTATGTTACAGGCCGAGCTATCTCTTAGCGCAAACCTCTGTAGAATTGAGTGGAAAGCAGTCAGATAGACACTGACAGAGAGACGTAACAAAATATTTGGTCATTCGTCTAGCTGACTATGCGGAAGCATTATCGAGATGAAGGGAATTTCTATTGCGAGTGTGTTACTCTCAAAATTTTCAGACAACAAGCAAATTATTTTTTAAATACTGATCATCGGTAAATGTCCTAAAAGGACAAGGTAAAGAACGAGGCGATCATCTTTTTCCAGTACTTCCTCTTTTCTTCACCTTTATGGGCTACTCTTGAAAAGGAAACGCTCACTGCACCAACTACCTTTTAGTTTTGAGTTCAAAACAGTAGATCTAGCTTTCACAATGAAGTCTAAAATAGTATCCTATAGCATTATGAGAATCTGCATGAAGGGCATCCTTCATGCAGATTCTCACTGAGAGATGTATGACCATGCTTGAATTTTTTATATTAGTTATAAATAGTAGTGCCAAATGCACTTCATAAAATGCCAATAAAAATTGATCTTGACTGCTGTGCTGATTGAGACTGCAATAATAGTCATAAAAATCATCGATTAAAATTGTATCGTGTTATTTATATCTTGATGTGACAACATAACATAAATTACTGATTATTTCTAAAAAGCAAAGTACCTTTAATTTATTGTTGTAAATTTGGTAGCATTCTTAATTTAGTGTTATCACGTACCACAAATTTAGCTTATTTATACAACAAGTAAATAAAATTACATCTGCTTATCTCTGTGTGTTTGTCATCTTTGCAGACATCAGTAAATGATAACAAGAATCAACATTGACTCAAATTGTCATTAACCAACGCCAGTGGATATTACATAAATAAACGAAAGTTATATAATTAGATACTCAGCGTGTACCGCTTGACGACTGCTTCGAGTGGAGAGAATCTTAAGTTAATAGAGTATATATATATATATATATATATATATATATATATATATAGAATTATTCGAAACTTAGTCGCAATTACACAATCATTTTGGCAATTTTCAAAACTTTTTCGAATGAGAAATTCGATTTCATCCAAATATTTTTTCTTTTATAGGGACTAGGAAGGATTTTCATTCCAACTTTCATTCTTCCATTTTGGTTATGAATTTTATTTCTGGTATTATCTCTTTCTTCATTTTAATGTACTCTTGAAATAAAAATAACCATGAAAATTCAGAACCAGCCACGAAAGGTAAGTAAGTCGAATAATAAGGGGAAAGGGACAAAGGAAAAACTTTCTTTCCTTTGATAAAAACATTATCATACGGACGTGTGTACTTCTGATGATTTTTTTTATTTTCATAAAGTATTTGATAAAAATATAACACTTCATATAAACATCGTGTTCGGTAACGAGTATTGTAAACAAGTAGTACTTTCGTTGAAAATGGTATGCTAAATAAACAAAATTATAACCTAAATTCATCTAATTTAGTTTAAAATTAAAAAATAAAATCAAACTGAACTAAATAACAAAACCTAAATTAAGATAGCTTATCCTAGCCCAACACAATTTAATATAACTTACCTAACCCAACCTAAACTAATGCGAACTAGTCCATTTCCCATCAGGTCCCAAAGTGTCTTGAACATTATAGGCGAGCGCTATATGGAAATTTATAAAATTTATTTTCTCAAAAAATATGCATTTTTACTGAGCTAATCCGCATCTCCGTGGATTACGCTCGGAATGGTAGACCCGAACACTCCTCTCCACATAATCGGTTTATAAATTCAACCTAAATTAGTATTTACCTTAATAACTCATATTACACATTTTAATTGATTGTGACGTATCTAGCATTACGTAGATGAAATTCTCTGTAAAAATGTAAAAACAGAAAAAAGTACCTTATGTATTTTCCTGTTTTCAACTACAAAGTTGTTTTATATCGCAATTATTTTTGAAGTATTGATTTATTTATTTGTAATTTATTAGTTACAAAAATCTTTTTGTGTAACACCTTATTATTATGTACATACAGTTCTGTTGGAGAATTAAATATCCGAAAACAACTCACCAAATGGGTAAATGAACTCGTATGGCAAAAGTGGATATAATGTCATTTCAGTTTCTATGGAGATAAATGTTTTGACAGCTCGCATACAAATCTTTTAATAGTATTATTTAAAATACGAATAATTTTTCGAACTTAATACGATATATTTAAGAGTATAGAAATAGTAAATAATAGATACTTTCAACCATGTCATAGAAAACAAACCCCAAAAATATGACTTTAGTTCTAAGGACAGTGGTTACAATAATATTTATTTGACTTGTAAATCAAATATGGTTATGGTAGATACTGTAAGTATTTGTTTTAAATACTCAGATTAACATTTGACGCTACAATAGTTTATCGTCAATTGAATAAACGGACCAAATTCACGTGAGTTCTTTGATTTTTTAGAAGCCTTGTAGTCAACAGTAGGTGAGATTAGCGTATCCTGTAATATTTATTGTTAGAGATTCTAATGATTACAAAATATGATATATCAAATAGTAATTGAGGGAAATGACATTACTAAACTTCAGTAATCGATATTTAGTAATCCTGATTACTTACGCTTGAAGTGTTTTGTGTTTCAATATATTGACTGAATACAATAAAATAAAGTAAGTTTCATTGGAGCACGACTATGTTTGATACAATACTACAACATAGTGGCCTGGGCATTCCTCTTAAACAATTAGTAAAGAAATACCTTAACTCTCATATAATCAGTCATAGTTTAAATAACTGTAAAAATGGGGTTACCGTTCTAATGTTAACATCGTTGTGTTGTTTACAGTATGCTATGTATTTGAATCCTCAGATTCATTACACGGCGAAATTATGGTATAACCGAGTTAAAAGTTATAACTCTGCAAAATATGAATAAATGATATGGTATATTCAACCAATATAGAATCCCATGTTAAAAATTATTAACTAAGTTGCACTAGCAACGGTAGTAACTAACGATTAAATATGATTAATTTTCATAGTTCTTCGAACCTGTGGAATAAAGTCATAAGAATCAGTTTAAGAAAACTTACGTAACAGAAATATTAAAACCTATCAAACAGGAGTATTATAAAGTGTAAAATAGAAATATTTTATTATTTTGGAAACTTTGGCTACGAAATTTTGCAAAGAAAAACATGCTACTCCTAATTCACATAATTTGTTTTTTGAAATTTCCAAGTCTCTTATGATATTAACATGAAAAGGAAACGAAGAAAAACCTTATAAACAGTAGAGAAAATTTTGTGAGATAATAAAATTCTATTAATTATAATTAACAGAATTTTATTAATAATTAAATTACTTTCCACTATCTTAAATATCGAAATATCCGAATTTGATACTTCATATCCAATCATCCGAATTTGATAATTAAATTACTTTCCACTATCTTAAATTATTTATTTGTGGCTTTAAATACTCTTTAAGACTCGATCACGTATTGAAAGCCTTTTTATTTCTAAATATAATACATCATTTCATTAACTTCCATTTACGCTAGTGTACGATGTTAAGTTGTGAAATATGTTGGGCTCTGACAAAGGAAGTACTCAATCAATGTACGTGTTCAAACGTTCTCTTAAAAAGTTATATCTTACGTAACTCGACAGTAGCTTTACTTCCATTTACCTTTCTGCTTCCTGTTCCGGCAGGTCATGTTACTGATTACGACCTGCTGTATTACTATATATTTTTTATATTTATTTCTACAACTAGTTAATACAGCAAGGCTGTTAGTCTTTTGAGTATAAACTTTGCTTCACATTTTTACAGACGTTAAAGTAAATAATAAAAAAAATGAAATAAAAAATGGACATTTTAAAGGCCTATTTAAGATTAATTATCCACTTATATTAATATTTATTCTAGTAAGTAGTGGAGATAAAGTAAATTTAACTGTAATATTTTAATAATTCAGGAACACGTCGTAACTACAACCTTACAGCGTTTGTTATGTAAAAACGTGAGATAAAATATATGGAATTTAATTATCTCTATATATTAGGACGTGTTCAGAAAGGAGAGATCTAAGTAGGTGTTATATTTTGCTTTTAACTGTAGGATTCCTGTTTTAAATGTAAAATTGCTGTTAATAAAAATTAAAAATTATCGAAATGATTAAGCTAAATTTAATATTAAATATACACGCAGAATTGGAAAAAGATCAGAAAAAAATATATACTTGAAATGATCACATGTTGACTTCCTAATCAATATCACATAGGTTAAGGAGCCACAATTTTTGTAACTTTGATTTAATAAAACCTATATAGAAGCATTACGAGAAATCGCACAAATAAAAATCTCACAAACACATATGAGTGTACAGAGTACTTTTATTATACTTTTTACAAATATTATTTTGTCACAACGTTAATTTATTACCTACTAAATTTTTCAATAGAGTAAAAAATATGGAGCATATTTAAAAAAATATAGCATCTGTGACAGTCGCTACAGTTCTCCTGTAATCTTTCTCAAATTAATATTTAATACTCAAATAATATATATACAAATAATAATAAAATGGGCCGTGTCTGTACATTAAACATATTAACAAAAAAACTATTGTACACGTTGTAATTATGTTACCGAGGTCAAAAAAATAATTTTTAAAATTTTTTGTCTGCTCGTCTGTACGTTTATGCGCGCTAATCTCAGAAACGGCTTAATCGATTTTAATGCAGTTTTTGAATGCAATGTCCTATTGTCGCAAGATTTTCGTAACATTTACTTTTGTTTCACTCAAATCGGTTCACAGAGAAAAAAGTTATGTTAATTGAAATAATACGGGCTATTTTAGAAACGTGCTTCGGTCGATTCAGCTGAAAATTTGGAAACTGTAGTTTATAAAATCATGATTGTAAGTGTGCTTGGTTTCGGAAGTATAGACATGTCCAATTTTAGTTGAACTCTCATCAGTATGGTCGACTATATTAAAAAGGGATCAACTTACTGCTTCTTAGTGCGTTAGTCGGGCCCGGCTGGCCTACATATAATGCACTGTGAGTCGCGGCGCACCCTCTTCCATTGTATGATTCACAGCGAACGCACGTATTCGAAGACGCATGAACCTTGGTAAGGGTTAGGCTCGGTAACGCAGAGTCTATCTGGCCACTCTCTTGAATTATCT
This sequence comes from Druceiella hillmani, assembly GCA_039881145.1. Classification (NCBI taxonomy): domain Eukaryota; kingdom Metazoa; phylum Arthropoda; class Insecta; order Lepidoptera; family Hepialidae; genus Druceiella; species Druceiella hillmani. Next base: position 41,897,869 of record JAYKKI010000006.1, read on the forward strand.
ACTGTATTTAATAGTAAATAAATTTGTGAAGACTATTCTGTCCGTATATCTATAAATATACTTATTTGGTAACTTAGATTATTATACTTAGATAAAAACTTTACATAATAATAACTTTTGTTGCTTTTATTGTGTTTCACTAAAACCCTGTATTTATTACTTCATTCTTATATAAGAGTAGCTATAATAAGTAGGGCGTTAATAAGTTGGTAGGAGTTTTAATTTTTATTTTGTGTTTGTAAATATATTATAAACTTATATTTTATATTTTATTATATATATATATATATATATATATATATATATATATATATATATATATACATATATATATATATATATATATATATATATATACACATATATATACATATATATACATATATATATATATATATATATATATATATAAAGAATATTATGAGTTTGTAAATAAATTACATCTTTCTATTTTGTTATAATTTATGTCTATTTTGTTATAGTTTTACATGACCACTTTTCGCTACAAGAAAATCTCATAAAACCAAAAATAATCTCCACGCGAACAAAGTCGGAGGTACCAGCTATTAATAAATAAAATCCTTCAAATAATATACCAGATTATTTTATTTCCTTCTTTATATATCCTCTTTTCACTTCACACTGGATGTTTTAATTAATTATGAAACTGTAATGTATTACTAATGTGAAAGGAAATGAGATTTTCCACACTCTTTTAATTCGCTCCCACAACCCACCCCGGGTTGCGAGAGTGAATAAAAAGGGTGAGGACAATGAATATGTATGAGATTTGATAATGTTCCAGAACGCTGTAAAAGTCTCTTCCATTTTGTAGAACTTTATAGAAAAAACCGGAACTGGAACCGACTCATATCTTTTATGCCATATGGCCATAAAAGGCCTCGCGCTATTCCTATTTATTCAAATAAGGTACCATACCCATTAACGTGACCGCGACACGGAAGTCGTTGCGACTGCAAAAGAGCACGCGACACGAGTAGGCGTCTAGCCGCGCGCGACTAGCGGCGACCGTCTTGTTGGCCATTTTGTTGTCAGAATGTAGCGTGGTGAGATTAAATGAAGACAAGGTGGCGTTACAAGACATAAATAAGGAAGACTTTATAAGATAAACTGAGTCTTTGCCAATTGATAGTTCAGAATTCTCTGACCGAAACTTGCGGAAGTTAGCTTGGGTGACTTTAGTGAATAAATTTGGTTGAAATAAATTGGCAACCGCCGCAGAAAAGAACACTATAAGTTAGGTATCGGTGTTACAGTATTTTTTTTTTTTTACATAATAACAAGTTAAATAACTTGCATTGTCCTAGTGTTTACATATAACTAAATTGCCAGTCTAATTTGCTATTTTTTCAAAGTAATCAGCATAGAATCTTTATTGGACATGGCCATCCTTGTAGCGCCTCTACCTATTAGGAAGAATAGCCAAGCTGGCGGTGGATTACTTATTTTACGAGATTTAGGGTAAATTTTTTACGAGAAGTTTGAAATTCATGACGTCATATTTTTAACAATTTCTTGTGTAAAATTATGTGCACCAATTATATCCCATCCACATAAAGCCAAAGTTCAATGTTGTTTGCCGTTGTGTAGAAGTAGAGGGGAAAAATAATTTGCCAGTCATTCAAACCCGAAACGAATTGCCAGAAGCTTCAATATTAATCGATATAATTTTCTTGTTTATTTTTGATTTTTTTTAAAAAAATAAGAGACATTCTGTCTTGATATATTAATAAAACTTATTTATTTTAAAAAGTAGTCGCATAATAGACTCCAACATTTTGTAAATACAAAGGAAAAACACGAAGAAAATAAATAAGCATAAAAATGAATAAAATTTAAAATTTTCACCTTTTCTACTTTTATATTCGTATACTAAAACAAATGTAAGTTATAAAAAAAGGGTGCGTGTACTTATGTACGCACGTGAGAAGTTATACTTCTTTGGCATCATTAAATAATACATACGGATAGATAACCTCAATTATATTGCAGCCCTTGAAAAAGTCTATAAACACAATTTTCTCACTAATATTTACGAATAGTAAATATATTAATCAAAATATTGAATTTAAATCACTACTGAATATAATTTATCAGCACATATATAAATCGCACTTATATGAAACTAAAACACGTGTGTGAATGTAGACACTAGAAACATGTGGATAAATACTATGAATATGAAAAAAGTGAACAGAGGCAACGATGGTGCCAATAGCTTTTGTTTCGAGATTGCAACCGCTGCAACTTCATACTGTAACGAATCTTAAAATTTCACTCTCATTTTTTCATAACGCGCCTAAAGAAGTATAACTTAAAAAATTTCTCTATCTTTGCACAAATACATTTAACTCGAAAACTAATGAAGTCACTAACAAGAATTTTAAACAATTTGTAGATATTAATATCGCTAATATGAATTTTGTTTTAAGGTAATGTCTCAATCGGTTCCGATATGAGATATTTCTGGCGATTGAAATTTAGGTAGATAATTAAACATCATTTCCGCCATACGAACCATGAACAGGGGATAAAAATAAAAGTAATATGAAGTGGGTAGAGGAAGGCAGAAGGGAGCGCAAATTTAAACTAGACTACTTTATTAGTGTCTAGAATTATAGTTTTTCTCTTTTCTTTTGTCGATTTACATTGAAGATATTTTTTCAGAAAAAAGAACTCGCCATATATTTGTTATATGTATCCCTAACAGTCACAAGATAAAGACATTAAAATACTGCACTTGCATTTTGGAATTCAATGCGGACGAACTCATAAAGTTCCGTCAGTTATAAAATAACACTGATAAAAATTTCAGTCAATATAAAGTTTAACATATGAGCGGATATATGAAATGGATCAGTGACGAAGAGAAGTATGCCAAATATGAGTAAACAGAAAGAGAACAAATGCAACTAGGAGGAAATAAGATATTTGAAGATAAGTTTTGATTTATTTTGGTGATGAGAAATTTTTGGATCACTTTATTTCCTAGTTTCACAATTAATTTATTTTACTGAAGCTTCCGTTACAATGTCGTAATAGAGTATTTGGAAAAGCATTTGCAGTGTTTGGAAATAAGGTTATTTTACTATTTAAGTTTTCTTAGACTGCGAGTCTACACCTTAATAATAAATAGATTTTCCTCTACAAATATTTTTATTTTGGGCCGCTACGGATGCAAGATATTTTTCGCGGATATCGTCACTGACCGTATTAAGTTACAAAGTCGTAAAAGGATATTTGGAAAATGATTTATAGTGTTGGGAAATAAGTAGCATATATAACCTACCTATCTTAATGTACATAGACTTAGACAAGAATAAAGCCAGCAAATGCAGATGTTAAAATAGAAATAAGTTAAAATGAGCTTATTCAATATATTATGAAGTAGAATGCCAAAATGAAATCAAATATAAACTACAGCTGCGCTGCGCATAACTTCTTTCAAAAACGTCAGGGTATTATTTTACTGCACTCATTGTTTATTATGTTGTTTAAAGTTAAATGTAGCATACTTGATTGCCTTTTATCAAATTTAGAATATTTGGCGATGCTAGTCGGCATGTTGGTGTTTTTGAACAATGTGGTTTTGAGTTGGTGTTTTTGATAATTTTGAGCATGAATTAAAAAAAAAACTTATTGGTTGATCAACTACAAAGTTTCTTAATGTTTGCATTTAAATAAAATTGTTATTTTGCCTCACCTGAAGGTTTAAAGTAGTCTACACCTAATAAAATATTTTTCCTCTGAAACGATTCTGTTTTGGGCCGCTACGTATTCAGGATATTTTTCACGAATATCGTCATTTGCTGTATTCAAGTGAATACGATCACTGTTCATTATTCATGATTCATTAATCTAATCGTAAGCAGCAACACAGGATGACACTTCAAAGTTCAATTTTCAAAATTGTAAAATATTTTCTCCTCTTTTAAATCCAAGGACTATGTATTCATTTGTTAGGACGTTCCGTGTTACTTGGCATTTACGATTATTTATATCGAAGTCTAGATCCCTTAACTGAATGAGATATGTACATCATAAGAATATTGTAGAGTGTATAAACTAGAGAAAATCGAATAAAAATTAAACCGTATGCTATTAACTATAACATTGTCGCATTAACTAATTTATGTTTAGATCTCTTAACTGAACGGGTTACGCATATTTTAAGAATATTGTGGAGTGTATAAAGAAGAAAAAATGTAATGAAAATGAAACGTGACTGACTGTATGCTATTAACTATAACATTGTCACGTTAACTAATTTATGATTAGATCTCTTAACTGAACGGGTTACGCATATTTTAAGAATATTGTGGAGTGTATAAAGAAGAAAAAATGTAATGAAAATGAAACGAGAGTGACTGTATGCTATTAACTATATCATTGTCACGTTAACTAATTGATGTTTAGATCTCTTAACTGAACGGGTTACGTATATTTTAAGAATATTGTAGAGTGTATAAAGACGAAAAAATGTAATGAAAATGAAACGTGAGTGACTGTATGCTATTAACTATAACATTGTCACGTTAACTAACTTATGTTTAGATCTCTTAACTGAACGGGTTACGTATATTTTAAGAATATTGTGGAGTGTATAAAGAAGAAAAAATGTAATGAAAATGAAAGGTGAGTAACTGTATGCTATTAACTATAACATTGTCACATTCACTAATTTACAGATATTTTGTTAATTTTATTATTTTATGTAACTTTTAAATTTTTAGATCCAAATATTAGTATTTTTTATGCCATTTGTCAACGCCTGAATACCTTTGTCAACGCCTGAATACCAACCTTTCCCAGAAAATCAAAGAGAAAATATTTCTCATTTTTATACCTTGGAAATAATACGTAGATTTAAATATTAAAAAAAATTATTCCCTTTCTATATTCCAATTTAATTATCATCAAAAATGAAACGCTGCATCACCGTTAGTAGTGACCGAGCACCCTTTCTTTTACGTCGCACTACAAAGACTAAAACCAACTCCTATGCTATCCTCAAAATTTTCATAGTTAAACGTAAAAAGTATTTTGTGTAAGAAATAGAATTACAAATAAAAAAAAATAATTTGTTCTTTATTTACGCGATAATTTTGTATTCTAATATAAGAATAGATGAAATATTATTTTTTTCTACCCAAAAAAAACAAATTAACTTAAGAAGTTACTTTCAAAAATTTGTGATTACAATAAAAAAATCGAAAAATTTTAAAACAAATATTGAGAAGGGTGAAGTATATGGCTATACAAGGAAGGGAAGACTAAATAACTATGGCTTATTTAGTAAATGGAGTTATTGTTATAATTAGAGCATTTAGTAGTAAAAAGAAATATATATATGTGGGTCAGGTTTTTATATCAAGGACTGATTGTACAAAATAACATTGGCAACATTAAAATTTTATTAGGAATTCTGTAATCCAACATTTTTTAAATCACGTCGAAATGTAGATAGTCAATAATAATTATTCTGATAAATAAATATCTCTATAATCGGATGTTAAACATGCTATTTATATATACTATGCGAATGGGTAATCTGTTGTCGAAGTGTAGTCAATCGAATTCAAGAAAACCTAAATAGTAAAAAAAACCTAAATAGTTCTATTGAAATAAACTGATGACACCACAATAAAATGTAATGAAAACGCATTAGACACTTTAGGAATTTTAATGGAAGCCAAGAAAGTCTTATTCAGAACGTTTGGAATAAAAAAGGTATGAGCTAAAATTTCATTTTTAGAGAAAGCTTTCTCGGACAAGTAAACTTGACGAGTAAGGTAGAGTTTTATAATTATGATATTTTTCGACTGATTCCATATTTGAGCAGTTTTAGTAATTGGACATACAAATCGAATCATGATCACATTTAATTGATTCAAAATATGAAACTACAACTTACTGGCGTCGAAGTATTATTTAAATTTATTTTAATACACACATGGAGTTTTGTTACAGTAATTTTTATGACCTTGGTGTTAATTTCTACATCACAAATTATAGAGTTTAACAATTGGCACAACAAAATTTTGGAAGGAACGAGGTTATTAAAACTGAATAAATTCCCAGTTGGGTTCAGTGAATTTGCAAACCACAAATACAGATCGTTATGCGGCTTATGTTAAATTAACATTGATTAAGGCAAGTATCCAAATAATGTTTTTTAGTGAAAATTGATTTCTCTCTTCAAAATTTAAGATAACGCTCAAGAGCTGGTAAGCTTTAGATTTTACTTTGGATTTTTTCCATTTATGGTTTTACCATTAAGCCGCTAAATTTAATTTTAACTCTTTTTTACGTTTGATACGAAGAAAAACAAATTGGTTAATAAAATTACTGAAATATATTTTACTATCATTAAAGAAGAGACAAAAAACATATTAACAGAAATCGCAGGCAAAAAAAGCAAAAGTATGCAATTAAATGGTTTATAACTTTTGTCTATGTTAGAATTACATAACGTTTTAGGAAGAATGTTGAAATTATTATTGAACTTGTTGGTAAGTTTGCTACTAATTAAAATATTAAGTGCAAGATTAAAATATACGACTATATAGCATTTCTATCAAACTATTTACAAATATGGTTATTACATTTAAACAGACGTATGTAATGTAGTGAAAATCTCAAAAACTATAAAATTTTAACCATCCCTATTGCTTTCCGGTAAACTTTAGATAAATTCCCAGGTAGCGCAGGTTTTTTATAATGTTTAATGTATTAATCAATTAAAACCGAGGGGGAAGAAGACGAGGATTTATTTTTGGCCAACATATACATTTTTGTCCCGTCAAAAGTTTCCCTATCAACAGTTTTAAGTCGTACTTGAAAAGAGGCGGCTTAATAGGCGTTATTATTATGCTAGATTCGAGTTTTCATGTAATATATCTGAAAAAATTGTCGTGGTCAAATTAGACATATCTCTAAAACCATCTTACATAAAATTCTAAAAAATTTAATTTCAGAATCCTTATAAATTGCTCTTTTATTATACCACGTGGTACGTGAATTGTCACAATAATTTGTTGCCTCCTCAAAAGTTTCTCTATCAATAATCGTAAATCGTAACTAAAGAAATATAGGTTAATAGGCGTTTGTATTATTCTAAATTCCAGTTTTCGTGTCAAATGATTTCTTGTAAAATAATCGTGGTCATATTAACAATATCGCTAGAACTACCTTACGTAAAATTCTGAAAAATTTAATTTCAGAATCCTTATAAATCGCTCTTTCAATATCCCACGTGGTACATGGGTTGTAACAATATTTTATGCCTCCTCAAGAATTTCTCTATCAATAATCATAAGTTGTAACTTAAAAAATATAGGTTAATGTGAGTTATTGTTTTTCTAAATTCAAGTTTCTATGTCAAATGGTTTCTTGTAAAATTATCGTGGCCATATTCACAATATCTATAGAACTACCTTACATAAAAATCTGAAAAGTTTAGTTTCAAAATCCCTATTAATCTCTCTTTTAATATCCTACATGGTACATGAATTGTAAAAATAATATATTGTATCCTATATATATATATATATATATATAAATAGTATACATAGTATAGATAGTATAGTTTATTACGAAGAATTTTATTACAATACAGTTATTAAGGCCAAAGGAGATAGTCTAAAACTATACATTATTTCCAAGCTAAAACAAATAAACGTCAAAATTCGCTGTTAATTTTTATATAATTTTATTGAATTTAAATAAATAAATAGGTTAAGTACCGCTTCGGGTTAAATGATAGTAACTAAACTACTACTGAATCTAATTACTCTGTCAACGTTGTGCGAAACCAATGACGAGTTTTAAAAAATAGACGATACAAATCCTCATATTTTAAATAGTATTGACCTTCCGATTTACATAAGTAAGGGACTAGCAATTGGACTATGAGTATTATATACTTATAACAAGTATGCTTCAGTGAAGCTATCTTGTCCCAACAACGATAGGTCAAAAAAATTGGTATCTTTTGCTAAAAATATTGCGTTAAACGCAAGTCAAACACAAATATTTGAGCAAATTAAGATAAATTAACAAAACAAAATTGATGTTTTCATTTAGTTAAACTTTCTCCATTTTGTATAACCAGTGGTTCCCCTGTTAAGATAAGGTCACAATTTGTTATTTATTACTTAACTTGTCTATAATGTATAAATAAATAAAGCATAATCTATATTTAAAACTCGTCATTGGTTTCGCACAACGTTAACAGAGTAATTAGATTCAGTAGTAATTTAGTTACTATCATTTAACCCGAAGCGGTTCTTAACCTATTTATATATTTATATTCAATAAAATTATATTAAAATCTAGCAGCGAATTTTGACGAAGTTTTATTTGTTTTTGCTTAGAAATAATGTTTAGTTTTAGTCTATCTCCTTTGGCCTTAATAACTGTACTGTAGTCAAATTCTTCGTAATAAACTATACTATATATTCATGTATCATGTAGGATATTAAAAGAGCGATTTATAGGGATTTTGGAACTAAACTTTTCAGATTTTTATGTAAGGTAGTTCTAGAGATATTGCTAATATAACTACGATAATTTTGGAAGAAACCATTTGACACAGAAACTTGAATTTAGAAAAACAATAACGCCTATTAACCTATATTTATTAAGTTACAACTTATTATTATTGATAGAAAAACTCTTGAGGAGGCAAAAAATTATTGGTACATTTTATACTAGTAATCTCTTTGATACAAGGAAAGTAGCAGATAAAAATCAATTATCTATCATGGATGACTGCTACAGACTGTGAATACAATTTATAGAAACCAGTTAAAACAATGCGAAAGAAAATAGTCTAAAACTAAACATTATTTCTAAGCTAAGACAAATAAAACTTCATCAGAATTCGATGCTAGATTTTTGTTTTATTTTATTGAATCTAAATAAATAAATAGGTTAAGTATCGTTTCGGGTTAAATTATAGTACCGAAATGACTACTGAAACTAATTACCCTATCAACGTTGTACGAAACCGATGACGCATTTTGCTGTGGACTGTGAATACAATTTATAGAAACCAATTAAAACAATGAGAAAGAAAATAGTCTAAAACTTAACATTATTTCTAAGCTAAGACAAATAAAACTTCGTCAGAATTCGATGCTAGATTTTTATTTTATTTTACTGAATCTAAATAAATAAATAGGTTAAGTATCGTTTCGGGTTAAATGATAGTACCGAAATTACTACTGAAACTAATTACCCTATCAACGTTGTACGAAACCGATGACGCATTTTGCTGCAGACTGTGAATACAATTTATAGAAACCAGTTAAAACAATAACGTGACAATAAAATGGTAAGGTAAGAATAAAAATAACAACTTACAATTAATTCACAACAATATATTAGCAATAATTTAGACGGCGCATACCGAATATCAGAATGCAAATTTTTCTACAACGTGAAAGCATAATGATTTTAGGATCATCGTTTAAAATTACCATGATATGGTATTTTTTATAATTACCATGACATTGTATTATTTATTATAATATTGTATTTATTTCATGGAAGCTGAATTCGCAAGGAAAGCTAGTTAAATAGAAGTAGCTAAAAAATCGATCAAAAAATATGAATCAACAACATAGAGAAATTGAAGCTAAAAATACAATTGAACAAAGAAGGTTTCATATCGATATCGCTATTTCGGCATCGGAATATGTTCACAAGAATATGTTCTTATTTTCATATCGATATTAGTTTGGTACAGAAAATTTCATGTTTGAGTAATAAGAAGTTCTTTATTTATACCTGAATATTTTATTTTACATATTGTCCTGGAATTTGGATAATAAGACCGGTGTAAGGTATTATTATTTACATATATATATATATATATATATATATATATATATATATATATATGAGATAAATCTTCATAAAAGGAATATTACAATAACCGATATCCAATTACTTTCATTATTCGTTAAAAATAAAAAAATAACGTTACACTTGTCCTAAAATAAAAAGCTAGCACAATTTATTATCATATTAACTTGATAAGTTGCGGCAGGAAGTAAGCAGGCGACATTTTTTTCTGTCCAAAACCTCCATTTGGATTGTCTCCACGGTCTTTCCTTTCGTCTCTGGTAGACGGAAAATGGCCAGAAGAATTCCAAAGAGATTCACAAATGCAAATACCAAGAACACGACTCCCATTCCCAGTAGATTGCTGAGTGCTGGGAATCCCAACAGGACGATGGAATCGTTGAACCAACAAAATACAAAAAGATATCCTGATAATGTGGCTCTCGTCTGAAATTAATTTTCCAAGTTTATGTGATGGTAATAAAATAAGCGTAAAAATTGTTGTACAAAGATGATAATTTCCAAAAAAAAATATTTATTGTGGCTAAACCAATATTTTTATTGTTTGGATACCCGTTTAAAAATATTATAAAAAGCAATAAAGTATTCATTTTTTTAAAAGGCACTAAGCAAATTATGATCGAATTTTTTTTGATCTTTGAAGAAACTACTTTCTATCAATTTAAAAATGAATCTGCTCAGTAGCTAAATACTTGTAACTTCTATTTTCTTCATCATAGTGATAAGAATGTTTAATTAACGGACATACCTTAAAATCAAATACTTCAGAAACTATCACAAAAGGTAGTGGATTCGTTCCAAGTCCATAGCTAAAGACACAAAAGCTGGCTGCCATTAATGGAATCCACCCTGGTAATGTAACGTCCAAATCGAGTAAGAGAAACCAAATACCCAATAGTAAATACGAAAAGATGGCTAATCCACAAGAAAAAGTTAATAATACCTACAAAGAAGATATAGAATATTAATATTATTGAGTGCATATTTAGGAATACCGTTAATTCGGTTAAGGACATGTATTTTGTTTCCTTATTAGGGATTATTTCTTGATTTTCAAATCATAAACTATGATTTCATAAAAATACCTCTCAGCTGCTAGTAGTTTATCCTGTAACTTGAATTAAAATTACTTAAGTTCCTGAAAAAAGATAAACAAATACATTTTTTTTCTACTATGGAATTATTTTCCGATTTTCTAAAACGATAATTGGCGCCTGAAAAATTGCAAAGTATTTTTAATTTAGGTAAATATAAATGGATTTTATATTATTTCAATACAATATAAATGTGATTAAAATTTATTTTTCAAACGAACAAATCGTAATTCATTATGTAATAAGTGTAAATTTCGAACTGATTTTCTTTTATTTTGCTATCTTTCTATTTTAGTACTAAATCTACAAAGCGTTTTTTAAAAAATGAAAACTTGTCTTTTTTAAACATGATTATGGAATATTTTCATATTTTTTTAATGAATAATTTCAATAAAAAAAAGTTTTGCTTTCACCTTTCTTCCCGCCTTGTCAATCAAAGCAATAGTCACCAAACAACCTGACAGTTGAGTGCAACCAGTGAGCAGTACTTGTGTGTTGGGATCTAGAGCAGTTTCAGCTCGCTGGTATATTAGGGAGGCATAACTCATCACTGCGAATGCACCACAATAACTGTGCAATATCATAAGCCCCATGCACACTTTTAGAGTTTCCAAAGTCATGGGATTCTTTACTACAAGAACGAAAGAATAATTGCACAAATATACGTAATACTTACTACGTTTTAACATGTTAAATAGTATTTTTTACTTCCTTCTAACCTTTGTAATGAAAGAACGTCTAAATATAATAGTACCAAAATCAAATACATAACAAATAGAACCATTTTTGATAAAAAAAAGGGAACAAAATTAATCACAAAAAGCGACGAGTCATCATTCTAAACTTTGTACGAAAACTGACATCTATAATATATTAGTTTGATTCGGGTAACACTTAAATTTCACTGTATAGTTTTCATAATACAAAATTATAGCAAATATTGAATATATTTGGCGTTAATTTTATGGAAATACATTATTCACAATTACATGAAACTACGTGATGTAGTATTATTTCTACTTTCTTTAATTTCTTTACTACGACTTAGGTTTCGTTATATTACAACATCTTCAGGTGGGCTACTAGCAAAGATTATTTCTGCAATCTTTGCTAATAGCCCACCCGAAGATGTTATAATACAACGAAACCTAGGTCGTGGTAAAGAACTTAAAGAAAGTAGAAATAATACTACACCACGTAGTTTCATTTAATTGTGAAATTATAGCAAGGTAAGTCCTCAAAAAATATATAAAATAATTAACCTATAAAAAATATTTTTTATTAAATTTAAAGTTATAATAAATAAAAATTCGGGCAATTAGGTAGATTTTTATATATGAACTGATTTGTGGTATAAAAATACAACTTACCCAAAGATCCAAATGTTATAATTGTGTCTGAAGCTGATTTTTCTCTTTCGGTTTTTATTTCTTCGATTTCATTAAGAACAATTTTATCAGTAGGTTCTAGACAATACAACCACGCGATTGTTTTAGCAGCTTCCTAAAATTAACAAATTAAATTTAGGGTAATTAATTGTATTTCTATACTCGTAAAATATTAAATATGGCAACCCAAAATACGCGTGGTCATGTCAGGTTCTAGATGTATGAGCTATTACAATTAAACCGAACTCCATTTATTTTGACCTAAATTTTATAGGAATATACCTCTTTATAAAAACTAACACAATTTTATGGAGAATACCAGTCACTGCATATTATTAAGTTCACAAAACATTTGTAATATAGAAAGCTACAATAAAATCATTAAACTAAGTTGGAAGGAAACTTGTATTTTTATTTATTTTACTATATGGAATGAAACTTGTATTTTTATTTATTTTACTATATGTATTTTTATTTATTTTACTTTATATAAACTAATACAATTTTATGGAGAAAACCAGTCATTGCACATTATTAAGTTCACAAAAATTTTGTAATATAGAAAGCTACAATAAAATCTGTAAACTACGTTGGAAGGAAACTTGTATTTTTATTTATTTTACTGTGTGTATTTTTATTTATATAAACTAATACAATTTTATGGAGAAAATCAGTCACTTTATAGTATTAAGTTCACAAAACTTTTGTAATATAGAAAGCTACAATAAAATCTTTAAACTAAGTTGGAAGGAAACTTGTATTTTTATTTATTTTACTATATGGAATGAAACTTGTATTTTTATTTATTTTGCTATATGTATTTTTATTTATTTTATTGTATATAAACTAATACAATTTTATGGAGAAAACCAGTCACTGCACATTATTAAGTTCACAAAAATTTTGTAATATAGAAAGCTACAATAAAATCTGTAAACTACGTTGGAAGGAAACTTGTATTTTTATTTATTATACTGTGTGTATTTTTATTTATTTTACTATGTATATTTTTATTAATTTTTGGCATCAGGAAACACATTCCTCCTTTTATAAGGAAAAGAGATGAAACTTAAATAAAAACAGGAATAGAATTAAGGTTATTAGTTGTTACATTATCTGGACAAAGCATATATGAATATATATATATATATATATATATATATATATATATATATATATATATGTGTGTGTGTGTGTGTGTGTGCGTGTATGTGTATAATATACATTCAAAGTTCTGGTACACTGCATGAAATTAATTTAAAAATTATGATATTTGTAGAAAATACAAGAAAAAAATTTTAACCCTCTATGCATCGCAAGGAGGAAACATAACCGGGAATGTTTTGAAGGTTTTACGTTTAGGCATACAATTTTATCAAACTTACCTCATTTCGTCCTTGTTTGATCAGGAAAGGTGGCGTCTCCAAACCAAAAAAGAAAAAGAAAATCGTATGCAATAACGGCAACGATAAGAAAATCCACATGTTTATGTGGTAATCTGAGTACCCTCCTAAGGCATAGCTTGTAATGTAGCCAATATTAAGTGTCACAACGAGCATGGTACCCAGGATACCACGGCATGAACTGTGGCTTATTTCTTTTATATAAAGTGGTATAACAACCAAATTTCCACCACCGGGTAGCCCGGCAATAAATCTAGCAGCTAATAATACGTAGAATTTTGACGAGCATGCTTTCATGGTCCATCCGATCTGTAAAGATGAAGACGTAATTTTTTGTAAGAAGCAAATGGCAGCTTTAGGACTAACTTATAAATAAAAAGTGAAGTTTTATCGACTTTGGTTCAAGGGAATAAATAGGAATTAGGTACTTTGTAAACATTCGTTTTTTTATTTCCTTGTAAATGTAAATAAAATATTAGTGACTAAATTTTATATAAATATTGTCATATACGACGTGACCAAAAACCTACGTATATTATGACTAAAACGCACATAAAAGAAAATTTATGTTAATTTCAGGTTTAAATTGAAAAGCATAAAAGTTATTACCATTATTGTTGCAAATTTAAAGAGCAACCTGCTGACAAAATATCGGAGGATGTATTTTTTTCAGATAATAACTATCTATGTTATAAAAAAGTTTATTACCTGAACAACCACTACGCTTTTATATGTCATCAGCAGTGTGTAAGCCACTCCTACTGACAAAATATATAAGCTTAGCAGTTATTTAGGTAACGATGTTTTAATTCCTTTTATTTAAAGGCTTTATATACTTATATGACAAACAACAATTCTGGATTGCAGAGAACATGGAGTATGAGATGAAATTTAAACATTTGAAGCAGTTTTAGTGCGTACGTCGATAAAAAAGTTTCTGCTGCTATTATATATATTTTACTAATTTTTTTTAATTGTCATCACAATTATCGTTGCAAATTTTGGAGATTTCGAGAAAGCCTTTTCTAATAAAAATTAACCCGAACAAATTCCTTCCCCTCCTAATTTCAATATAAAAGTTCCTTCCCCTCAAAATTGCTATCAATACATTTCATAAGGCAAATAATGTAAAAATTTACCGTTTTGACATTTAAAAAATGGACTGAAAAATTTCATAACATTTTGTGTCCGTCCGAATATAAGAAACAAATGATCACGACAATCTTTTTCATTTGCAAATATTTCATTTTTTTATGCCTAACGTAACAACATACGTTTACAAAAGTTTTAGAGTATAAAATTCCCCACAAGTTTGGTTTGGTTACAAACTTTTTTGTACGATTAACTACTTTCGAGATATAGTACACACAGTGAGAAATGTGATATGTATGATTGTTTATGTAACTTATAAACAAAATATGATTATATTTTTTTTTTATTTGAAATGTGTTGATTGAACACAATCAAGTAAAGAAAATTTAATTGAAGTACCACTTCGTTCGATGCTGTATTGTTTTTGATAGCGGCATATGCATTCCACTTTTTCAAGTCAAAACTTTAGAGCGACCTTTAATCAACTACACGACTAATCAACTTCATTCCTTATGCACCTGTCAGCTTCCTTGATCCCTCAAGGAGGTCGGCTCTCCCCCCTTTAGCCCCTCTCTATTTTTTTCTCATATTCTCCCTCTCATCTCCCAACTTCTCCTTGCCTACTGATCCCCATTTCAATTCACCAACTCTCCCCTCATTTGTAACACCCCTCTCCTTCCGACCTTCTGTTTCGGCCTCTCCCTCCCTCCCTCAGAACCTTTCTCAATATCATTTGGGATTGTTTACACAATATATTACATACACATAAGTATACAATGACTGGCGGAATTAATAATAGCCGAAGTGTCCTGAAATTTTAATAGTTTATATACATATATATATATACATATATATATATATATATATATACATATATATATATATATATATATATATATATATATATATATATATATATATACATATATTTAATAAAGCGAAACTTACCGCAAAAGGTATTGATAAGCTGAACAATGCAATTTTTCGACCAAATCTATCCACCGCAAAAGCGTAGATGACTACTCCACATATGGCTCCAAAACCAATCGCTGAACCTATCGCAGATATTTCGAAGTCAGAGAGCGGTACACTGCTTGGACCATCTGGAGATTGGAGTTGCGGAATTGCTGGCGAAAGCCAGCCGGCGAGTATGCCAAAAAACATGTTTGGCGTTGTCGCTTTCGTAAACGACAAAATAATTTTAATTTGTGAAATAGTTTGTTAAGTAATTAAATATTAACATCTTTATAGTATTTAACAATATCTAAATTTACACATAATTTGAAAAATAAATCAAGATTCTGTGAAAGTGCTACAATAAACTTTCTTCAGAATATTTTTCTTGGCATCGTGCTCGAACTTAGTTATTATTTGAAAAAGTATATAGCAAGAAAATTTCTTAAAAATTCCTTTACATTTGCACATTTTATGCCGATGCTCTCGATAAAGGTGCTTTTAATATAGCTATAGAATTTTTCGTGAAAATTTGCATTTAATTTTTTAAAAAAGACCTTCGTGAAATCAATTTCTTTGTTGAATGTCCTATGTCAAGGGAAGACCCTTGAAATTGATCAATTTTGCACAAACATTTTAAAATTCTATATGATGGCGACACTACAAACGTTCGTGGTTTTACTACCCAACTCAAGAAAAAAACTCATATACGAGTAGA
The DNA here is from genome assembly GCA_039881145.1 of Druceiella hillmani. NCBI lineage: Eukaryota > Metazoa > Arthropoda > Insecta > Lepidoptera > Hepialidae > Druceiella > Druceiella hillmani. The sequence continues at coordinate 41,914,409 of JAYKKI010000006.1, forward strand.
AATGTCGCTTATACTTGGGCGTATATAGACATTTAAAGTTACGAAGTATTTCAAGTAGAATATTTAAAAGTACTAATGATATTTCCTACTAAGTGTATATCTCTTAGGTGTATAAATACAGTAAATATTTCGAAAACTATGAACTTCAGTAACTTTGCTATAGGTTTGCGGTAAACTTTAGGTCTCTTTAATTTTGGAATTAGTAGGGTGGGATGTGAAAGAGGGAATACGGAGTAGTAGATATTTTTTGTGGACGTCACCATTCCTTGAAGTTCATTAGTTTTCTCTAATTTCTATAAAGTTTTATGAAAATGTAGTTGAAGATAATTACAAATTGTACAATATAATTATCATTTTTATTTAATTCAATTCTTATTTTACTATTGATTTAAAACTAGTTGACAAATACATTTAAATACAAAATTATGTCTAAATGGAATTATATAATTACTCAACCACAATATAAATAAAAATATTAAAATTTTCGATTACTGAGACTTTAGTCTCAATGTAAATTGTGGATTTTTTGAGTAGAAAATACCACAAAAGTAAAATATTTTAAAGAAATATTTAGTCATCCAAATGCATTGACGATTATGTGTACTTGAATCAAGTTTGAGCATGGGACAGAAGCCCTAATGCGACAGAAATATAACAAATCTGACAAAATCATTTGAATTTATTAAATGAAGTTTGTTTTTGATAGTACATTGTGTTAATACAATCCTGTAGTATAGCAAAAATCAACCTGATGGTATCAAGATTCAACCTGATCGTAATACATTGATTATATTGCTCGCGATCATTCATTCATTATCAGTAGGTTTTAAATTAAAGTATTCTTTTACTTTTCAGAGTTTTTAGAGGAAAAAAGTAAATTTCTTTATTGTATAAACCTTAAATTTCCAGATGTTAAGTGTATAAACAATTTTATATCGTTTCCTTATTTCATTGCCTATTATTGAAAGGGTCGCAGTAAAGCGATTTATTCTCAAATTCTTTTTAAAAACTTTAAATTTCATACAGAAATTTGCAAGAAGCTTACTGGTTAGAATTAGAAGAAATTTTCATTGGCGCATTAATATTCCATTTGAAAAATTAAATGCTTGATTTTAGGACTGGGCTTTTCACGTTTATGGTTTAGAAGACATGCAGTATGAAATTAAATAAAAATATACTATGAAAATTAACAAATATTTTACGCTTACCCAAGAGAGCGATAAAGAATTGATTTTTAAAACCAATTTTTTTGTCAATATTTTTTTCAATACCACTTTGCTGCTCCATCTTGATCACTGGTCGTCAAAACACAAAATGCAAGTCTAGTTGAATTGCAATGCAAATCTTGAAATTATGTTCTGCTGGAGTAACCTTGCGATTACTTATGAAGAAGCGGGACTTTTTAAAAATATATACTTCCGTAAAGACCACAGCAATTCACATTTTTCCCATGTAAATTATGGCTTTCCAAATTGCAAATACATATTTGTAAATGCAACTTGCATTTGTCATAATTGTAAAAAAACCGTTTAAATTTCAAATATTAAAAGCTACGAAATAATATATAATACAATAATTCACAAATATTCCAAAATCAACATATTACATAAATCATATCTCTTCTATTTCTCTCTTCCTTATATTTTGGGGAGACAAACCACCAAAATTCTGGGTTTTTATTCTTTTTTATCAGAATTTTTTGAACTACATAAAGTTTCCAAATTAATTTAACGGTTTTATCTCATTCGTCCATATTAAATAAGACAGTTTTTTTACTGTAAAATCCTTGCATGAATAACTTCTCTTATCATTGAAAATGGAGATTTGAAGTTTATATTCTAAGTTTTATAAGAATCAATCCCTTTTCATAGTATTGATTTAAATAGAGCCATATGATGAAAGCCAATATGATGATAGTCAAGAAAAATATCCTGAGTGGAAAAATAATGCCAATTCAGAGAACAGAATCCCTTTGAATGATTACCTTTCTCCCATGCGGTTAAGGTAATCATTCTCTCAGAAAAAAACATCTCCTTCTGCATATAGCTAACCTCTATGTGCAGGTGTACTCACTGAGATATACAGGTTTTATATGCTTCTTCTTTTCAAACAGGAAATAGTTTGATAAATAGCCTACGCCATTTTTTTGAATAAGCCCGACCGTGTAATCAGAAATTCTTCGACAACAACTCATTAATATCTTAAATATCTGGCCTCTTCTAATTACATTTATAGCATTTCCGTTTACTCCACTTTCTTCTCAGTCTCCTACTCACCCTTGCACTATTTTGCGTTTTTATCACTTTATATTTTTAATATTTTTAACTTATATTTTTTTTTGTTTCGTTTTCTTCTTTATCCTGCATAATATCTACAATCTTTTAAAGTTCACAATGCCACTACTTGTCAAAATTTATATTTACAGAGTTCATTAAAAAAAGATGAATTTTGTACTAAGTTCCTCCTATATATGCATTAAAATACATATATTTCATTTATTACTCAAACCATATTTTTATTTTTTCTCCAATAATGTGAAACAAAGGACATATGTATAATTTGATTAATTAACCTGAAAATTAAAAGTGTAAAATTGTTTGAAATAAAGTTAAAGTGAACATAAATGATGAATGATACAAGAAACTTATTCCAGATCTACAAAACTTTAACCATTCTAAACACTTAAACGCTAAGTGAAAATTATGTATTCCATAAAATATTTCCTATCATATCGTGCATATGACTCACATTAGTGTCATACATATATATATATATATATATATACATATATATATATATATATATAATACTGCATAACGTAATAAAGTGAAAAATATTTTAAATAAATTTTGATTTTATCCTTGTCCATAACGTTACCATGCCACGACTATATATCAAAATCGTTCTTAATATATGTAAGTTATTTAATGCAGAAACATTGCGATATGCTGAAACATGGGCGAGAATCCGCCAGCCTCACCTAAGATGAAATACTCGGTTACCCTATTGTCGATTCTAACACAAATATATGAAATTGACTAAGTTTGGAAAAAGATCAGATAAAAGATAAGATAATTTTCTTCTTTCTGGAATGACGAAATTGGGTGATGAAATTACAAGAAAAACAGCTTTTATTAACTGTTTTATGCTAATCTTTGGAACATTCGGTTTTAATAGGATAATTATTACCATTTCACAATTTTATCACAGATTACAAAGTTAGTGACCCCTGTTCATTTGTGTTGAGATAGTAATGAGTTTTCAGTCCAATGAAAATAAAAACTAACTATATATATATATATATATATATATATATATATATATATATATATACATATATATGTGTGTGTGTGTATGTAGTAATAACAATTTTGTCAACATCTGTTTAATATTAAGGTTATATTAAGATAGGTGGATCAAACGAATTCTGAATTCTGCCAAAATTTTATAACTAAATTACAAGTCGTTAGAAAATAACCTAAATAAAACGAGATTTACGCATTTAAGCACAAGTACGAGTTGCTAACTGCATACTAAGTCATCTGAAACATGACATACATACAAAATATGCTATAGATCAGAGAAATTATCTGCTACTAGTGTCTGCCTTTCTGAATACCTGTGAGTGTCCGCCCATGTATTAGAGTCTATCTTTCTATGTGTCTGTTTCTATATCTCTAAATACTATATGAATGAGAGACATAAAATTAAAAATTTTCTGTCTGTCCTTCATATAGTATTAGTAAGGATATTTAATAGTGGTACATATCTTCTTAACTTTTTCATTACGTCTAAAATTCTTAAATGTTTAATGACTATCATTCGAGAAGAATTTTGTTGACAAGCTGACAGACAAATAAATTATAACATCGTCCTAACTCCATATCTAATACCTTAAACTTCCACCTAACAGTGTTGAAAACTGTCCTTTTGCGGCAAGTCCTTTTGGACATTAATTTTTTCAAAGTTCTATTCAATGAAAGCTCGAAATTAATCAAAGATCAGCCTGTTCCTATCCAAATAGAGGTCTCTAAACAAACTACGTCCTCAGGAAATATTTGACTGTCAACGAAATCATGTTGTAATGAATTACTGACTGACAATAAGACTTTACGTGCGTTATCGTTCTGGCCGCAATTACACAAAGTACGCTTCATGTCCTACATTTCGTAACCATACAGCTAAACACAGATACATTATACAAGCTGAGCTATCTCTTACCGCAAACCTATAGAAACTTAAGTGGCAGGCAGTCAAACAGATAGTTACAGAAAAACGTATCCAAATATTTAGTCAATTTGTCTAGCTGACTATGCAGAAGTATTATCACAATGAAGAAAAATTCTACCATGAGGTGTTCTTTTAAAATGTTTTCAAAACAACAATCAGATTATTACTGATATACTAATCGGTGGTAACTATCCTTTTATTTTTCAGAACAACTGTTGCATAAAAACCCATCTGTCCGAAGAATAAGGAGCTCATCTCTTTACAGCACTTCATATTTTCTTCACCTTTGTGAGGAAACTTCTAATTTCGGGTCGTACCAGCTTTCACAATGGTAATTAAAGTAGCATTTTTGGATCTAAATACTTGTGTGGAATTTTCTTTTCTTAACTAAGTTCCCAGTTAGCGATCTTTATACTGACCCTCACGGCATTGAATTCATTAGCGATTGGTGCTATTGAGAGACGTCCCGTATGCAAATCATTACTGATAGTTGAAAAATCACATTTGAACTAATTAAATTAGTTGTGAACACTATCGATAGAAGAAGCTTAAAAAAAGCCAATCGATGTTGTTTGTGACATTTTGGTGATTGAGATCGCAACGAAAGTTATAAAAAAACAAAGAAAAATGTTCTCGTATTATTTTGATTCTTTAAACACAAATTGCTGCTAATTCGTTAAAAGCAAACTAACTTTAAATTATTGCTGCATACTTGTAGCAACTCAATTTAGCATTATCGCACGCTACAAATTTAGTGTATTTGTACGAAAATTAAATAAACTTAAACAAATTTGGTTTGTCTTAGATCTTTGCAGGCGTCTGTAAATGATAACATGAATCAACATTAACTCGAATCGTCATTAACCGAGGTACATGAAAATATATTTGTACAATAATACGTAACTGAAAGTTATATAACTTCAATTTAAGCGTATACCGTTTGATGACTCTGCTTATAATGGAGAAAATATCAAGCTAATATAGTGTCTATTTGTCCCGCCAACATTTTTATGACACCAACATAAATTGTTTTTACTGGAAGAAAACTGTATTTTTTTCATCTACATGTTAATTGCACAACTTTTTGAATTCTGGCCGCAATTAATTTTTAATGCAATTTTCAAAATTTTGTCGAATGTGATATTTTATTTCATCCTTTTAATATGGATTTATTATATATTGCGGCTTCGCTAGGTAGATTATTTATATTTATAACAGAGTTTCTCTCCAGTAAAATGTTTTCTTCATCTCAAAGACACTCTTGAAAATAAATCAACCATAAAATTTAGAACATGTGACCTGAGTTGAACACGAGGAGATGAAGGCAAAAGGAGAAAGGGAGCACTTCTCTATGACGGAAACTCTAACATGCAGAGATGTGTACTTCAAAACAATTTTTCTTTAATTTCCATAGTAAATATGACGGAAATGTTACGCTCTATATAAGTATCGTATTCAACAACAATGCTGCGTTCGATAAACAGAACTGCCCTCCATACTATAAAAACCCAACCTAACCTATCTCGACCTAACCCGATCCACCCTTACCCATTATACCATAACATATCCCAACATAACCTAATTTAACTTAATTTAACCTAATTCAGCTTAAACGAACAAAACATAACCCAGCGAAATAATTCCTAATATAACCTAATATAAATCAATTTAATCTAACACAAACTAATCCAATATAACCAAACCTACCGTAACCGAAGTAAATTTAACTGGGTTTAACTCAATCTAATAAATAGAAATAGTCCATCCTAATTTAACCAAAACTAATCTAACAATACCTAACGCAATTGAACCCAAATTAATCCAGATAAAACTATCCTAACCCGGCATAATCCATCATAATATAACCCGACTTAAACAAACATAGGCCTTTCTAATTTAACCCAACCTTCTAATACTATCTTATTTAAAATAGCTTAACTCAAACAACAGAAAACTGCTTGCTAAATGTACAAAGTCGTGTGGCAAAAAATGGGTGCCATCGTTTTCGATTCTGTGGAGATATATATTTGAACAGTTCACGTGTAAGTACATTAATAGCATCGCTAAAAATTAAAGTTATTTTTATGAACCCAATATAACATATTTATTAGTATAGTCCAAAGGACAGGTACAGTCAAGCATATCAAAGAAAACAAACCTTAAAAACTTTGGTTCAATGAAGCCTTAAAAATATAACTTTGGTTTTGAACAGTTCGCATGTAAGTCTATTAATAGCATCGTTAAAACTTAAAATTATTTTTATGAACCCATTAGTCCAAATGGCAGGTACAGTCAAGCATATCAAAGAAAACAAACCTTAAAAATATAACTTTGGTTTTGAATATGACGAGTATGTACCATATTTTTTTTAAACTCAAAATCAACTTATAATTTTTGTCTGTTGTCGCATTCTTACTGGTATTAGCTGTTTTCTGTCTTATGTCAAAAGTAAATAATTAAAATTGTGTCTTTTTATTTTTCTATTTATAACTATTTCTATTATTTTTCTATTTCTAACGATTGATACTAATTTTGCGTCTACTTTATCCATTACAAGACTAACAACACATGTACTTATCTTTTTATGAATTCGCAATGAACCTACATGTGTAGTTGTCGCAAGTATAATTTACAATAGAAACAATACATCTCGACTTCCTTCAGCCGCATTTACCTAAGTTCTGGTACTGGCATGACGGCTACATTTAATTGACAAGTATTTACGTAAATTTGTATTAAGATTCTATTAGATATTTATTTAGTTGATTCGTAATGATATTTTGTTAATTTTCGCAATTTATAGTACCAAAATCTTGTTACAAAAATTTATAAAAATCTATGAATTTACAATAAGTATAGGTTCTAAACCTCAAAGAAATTTCAGTTCTATCAGGTGTAATGAGTCCAATATATTGGCTGAATACAACAAAATAAAGTAAATTTTATTGGAGCGCAACTATTTTTGATACGACACAGTACTAAATGGTCGCAGTACCCTATACTGAAAAGAAATATCTTTTCTCATACATCCCCAATCATTGCGTAAATAAGTGTAAACAAATAGAGTTCCGAGTTCTATTGTTAATGACGGTTCTTTGCTGTATACTGTGTATTCCAATCCTCAATTGAATTACTTGGCGAAATTATCGTGTGACAAAATTAAAAATTATAGCTCCCCAAAATATAGAAAAATGACATAGGATATTCAACTAATTTAGAAACACATTAAAAATAATAAACTAAGTCAAACTAGCAACAAGCAGCAATGAAACATGAAACATGTCTACTCTCAAACTTCTTGGAACTTGTGAAATAAACTGTAGGGAATAATAGGTTACGTAATAAAAGTTTTCTAATTTTTAAACCTATTAAATTTAAGCACTGTGAAGTGTTTATTGAAATATTTAATAATTTTGTAATTTTGGAAATAACTCTGAAATTGTAACGAAGAAACAAAACATCTCCTAAGTCATGTTACTCGTGTTCTGCACCAACTCCCATCTAACCTTACCACAAAACGAAAAAAAAAGTCATATAAAAATGAGAAAAACCTTGTACCACATTAAAATTCCTTACGTATTTTACAATATATTAAATAATCCAAAACATTGAACTTAGCTTTAGATCTATGGTCCTAGAGACCCATAATACATGATCAGGTTTTGGAAATTTCCTCATTTTCAAATTATATACGTCATTTTATTAATTCGTATTTAGGCTAGTGTACAATAGTAACTTGTGAAATAAATTGTACTCAGATATAGGAAGGGCTCATTCATTTTACGTGTTCGAATGTTTTCTCAGAAAGTTATTCTAACTTACATAAACGCTTTTCTGTTTTATCATTTTTTATAATTGATTATGACCTGATATATAAGGATCTATATATTTTTAGCAGCTATTTTTGTACCCGGCTAACTTTTAAAGTAAAAAAATTACCTTATATATTTACAACCGTTAAAATTTGTAAACAGTATAAAATATTCATATCAAAGATGGACCGATTTAAAATTTGTTATCAATTTTTATTACACTTTTTTGATACGTTTTGTTGATAGAGTGAATTTAATTTTTTTATTAAAATAATTCAGGAACACATCGATAACAGCAGCTTAAAAAGGTTTATATAACAAAGCATTACATAAGTGATGTAAAAGTTATTTCCTGTAGATATTATCACGTGTTCAGAAAAGAGATTTTTAACAGGTATTACATTTTGCTTTTAATAGCAGGTTTGTGCGTTAGATGTATAATTTTGAGCGAATTTATTTAATTGTATATATATATATATATATATATATATACGTGTATATATATATATATATATACATATATATGTATATATATTCAAAAATAATTGGGTGTGTATAATTTATTTTCGTAGCCAAAAAACTGGAAAAATTGTAACTTAAAATTTTGAAATATGCTTAAAATTTAAAAATTATATATATTTTAAACCTGTCAAGTACGAATAGAACTCACACCACGAGGATTCTATATGCATTTAGATACTTATAAACATTTAGGAGTAGAGAGTATCTCTACTACACGTTTTACTAATATTATTTTCTCGCCCCGTAAATATATGGCTAACTGGATCTTTCACTGGTTCAAAATATTGTGCATATTTCAAAAATTATAAGGTATGTGATAGTTACTATAGAATTCCGGCAACTTCCTTTCTTATTTTTCCCGGTAACTTTCTTTAATATTACCTCACATAATATATGAATTATTTTTTGTGGGCTTCATTTATCCTCTCTTCAATTCATAATCATCTGAAACCTAAGTGTTAAGTAAGATGCTAAATTTCAGTTTAGTAAGGGTTAGTAAGATGTATCACTGTGCTAAATTTTAGTTTAGTAAGGGTTAGTAAGATGTATCACTATGTTAAATATCAGTTTATTAAGGGTTAGTAAGACGTATCTCTATACTAAATTTCAGTTTAGTAAGAGTTAGTAAGATGTATCACTATGCTAAATTTCAGTTTAGTATGGGTTAGTAAGATGTATCATTATGTTAAATTTCAGTTTAGTGAGGGTTAGTAAGATGTATCACTATACTAAATTTCAGTTTAGTAAGAGTTAATAAGATGTATCACTATGCTAAATTTCAGTTTAGTAAGAGTTAGTAAGATGTATCACTATGTTAAATTTCAGTTTAGTAAGGGTTAGTAAGATGTATCACTATACTAAATTTCAGTTTAGTAAGATGTATCACTATGCTAAATTTTAGTTTAGTAGGGGTTAGTAAGATGTATCACTATACTAAATTTCAGTTTAGTAAGAGTTAGTAAGATGTATCACTATGCCAAATTTCAGTTTATTAAGGGTTAGTAAGATGTATCACTATACTAAATTTCAGTTTAGTATGAAGTAGTAAGATGTATCACTATGCTAAATTTCAGTTTAGTAAGGGTTAGTAAGATGTATCACTATACTAAATTTCAGTTTAGTATGAGTTAGTAAGATGTATCACTATGCTAAATTTTAGTTTAGTGGGGGTTAGTAAGATGTATCACTATACTAAATTTTAATTTAGTAAGAGTTAGTAAGATGTATCACTATGCCAAATTTCAGTTTATTAAGGGTTAGTAAGATGTATCACTATACTAAATTTCAGTTTATTATGAATTAGTAAGATGTATCACTATGCTAAATTTCAGTTTAGTAAGGGTTAGTAAGATGTATCACTATACTAAATTTCAGTTTAGTATGAGTTAGTAAGATGTATCACTATGCTAAATTTCAGTTTATTAAGGGTTAGTAAGATGTATCACTACACTAAATTTCAGTTTAGTAAGAGTTAGTAAGATGTATCACTATGCTAAATTTTAGTTTAGTAAGGGTTAGTAAGACGTATCATTATACTAAATTTCAGTTTAGTAAGAGTTAGTAAGATGTATCACTATGCTAAATTTTAGTTTACTAAGGGTTAGTAAGACGTATCATTATACTAAATTTCAGTTTAGTAAGAGTTAGTAAGATGTATCACTATGCTAAATTTTAGTTTAGTAAGGGTTAGTAAGATGTATCACTATACTAAATTTCGGTTTAGTAAGAGTTAGTAAGATGTATCACTATACTAAATTTCAGTTTAGTAAGGGTTAGTAAGATGTACCACTATACTAAATTTCAGTTTAGTAAGAGTTAGTAAGATGTATCACTATGCTAAATTTCAGTTTAGTAAGGGTTAGTAAGATGTATCATTATACTAAATTTCAGTTTAGTAAGAGTTAGTAAGATGTATCACTATGCTAAATTTCAGTTTAGTAAGGGTTAGTAAGATGTATCACTATACTAAATTTCAGTTTAGTATGAATTAGTAAGATGTATCACTATACCAAATTTCAGTTTAGTAAGAGTTATTAAGATGTGTCACTATGCTAAATTTCAGTTTAGTAAGGGTTAGTAAGATGTATCACTATGCTAAATTTCAGTTTAGTAAGAGTTAGTAAGATGTATCACTATGTTAAATTTCAAATCTATAACTAGCAGGCCTTTTGAGAAAATTGGATAATTGGATGAGACATTCGAGAGACAGAGAGCCACGTAAGTAATCTTATCAAAGTTCCTTTATCGGTCTGAGGCAGGGAACCCTAAGAAGCAATAAAAATTTACTTACGCCTAATATTACATTAATAATTTAAATACGCCTTTACCAATTTAATTTTTTCATCCCGCAAATGTATTGCCTATTTGACTTTTTACAGGCGCAAAAACATGGTGCGTTTTTAAAAAATGATAAGATCTGTGACAGTCGTTCCAATTCTCCGGTAACTTTCTTTCTAATATTACCTCACACAGTATATGAATTTTTTTTTGTGTACTTCATTTATCTTCTCTTCAATTCATAAGCATCTAAAACGGTAAATGTAAAATATATGTGTTAATAAAATGTATCACTATGGTAAATTTCAAATGTATAACAACAAATGATAATAAAATTTTTTTTTTTTTCTATTTCTTTCTTTGGGAGGTTACTATTCGAGTTATACATCAATTAATGATATACTACGAAAACAGTATTATTACTGTTCTCGTAGGCCCTTAGACTTCCACCTAATTGCCCACCTGAAGATGTAATACAAGGAAACCTGGGTCGTGCTAAAGTACTTAGAGAAAGTAGAATGAATACTACATCATGTAGTTTCTGTTCGAGGTTAACTGTTTGATTTAAACGTCAATTAATTATTTTTGATATTGTTCTTGTAGCCGTCAGCCTTCACCTACTACATTTTAACTTATAATAGATATCATCAAAATCAATCGTAATTTTGGTATTTTAGTTTTAAATAATTTATGTTACTAAATACAATTCTTATGGTTTTAATGAATTAACCAAATTATTATAGTTAAAAAATAACTTTTACCTTTGTAATATTAAATTAAAACAATATATTGTGTCATTAAAGCTAAAATTGATAGATAGAGTAAAAAGATTTTCAAGTTGTCATTTCTTTAGATCTTAACGAGGAAATTAATACACTTAATTTTTTCGGAAAAACCCTTTAAAAAGTTGCGAATATTTCTTCAAACTTGCTTTATCTGCTTTGCGCGTGTTTCATGTTTTAGATAACCTCATATATCAGGATACAGTTAACTACAGGAACTTGTATTCGAATCACTATCGGAATGGAATGTTTTTCAGTATGACAGAAAAAAGCGCCAAGTAAACCGTAAACGTATGTAATACTAAATGAAATTTACTAATAAGTTATAATGCTGTTGTAAACTGGAATACAAGATATAAAACGGTGTGATATGTCTCGTGTTATACAAAAATAAAAGTACAGTGTTCCTTGATTTTTCGTGTCTTTTTTTTAAAGAACTTTTTCATTTCTCAAAGTATATCGAAAAGAGATTAAACGGAGACAGCAAGAAACGTATACCCTCATTTTTCGTTGATACAGGCGTATTGATTAGAATCTTTCATTGTACCTTATTTTTGCATTATTGGACTTTGGCAATAATGAGATGGTCTGTCTACATACATGATCAGAAATTTAATAAAAACTTCCCTCTCGTATTAAGTTGGATACGTGATAAGAATTTTTAACAATGATTTAGGGATCTGGATTTGAAACTAATTATTTTTTAACACAAATATAAAAACGGCCTCTAATTGTGCAATTATCGATAAAACTTTAAAATGTTAAAATTTAATTAATATTTTTTTCATGAAAATTTATTTCTCTCAAGTTTAAAACTTTGGATAACGCTCAGAAGATAATGAAACTTAGATCTATCAGTGGATTTTTCCCATTTAACCATACTTTTTCGAATGTTACTCTTGAGACTTACATTTAATTTTAACTCTTTTTCGCGAAAAAATTAGTTAATAAAATTAGTGAAATATATTTTACTATTATGAAAGAAAAGACAAAGATCATCTTGATAGATAACTCGGGGCGAATTTTTAACTAAATAAAATATAAGATACGAGTGTAAATATATTTATGTAAGATTTATATCAAAGCAATACGATTATGTAGTATTTCCATAAATACATTTATAGATATGATAATTATATTTATACAGGCATATATAATAGGGATTATATCACAAAAATTATGAAATTTGAACCGGTCCTATTGTTTTCCGGCAAACTTTAGGTAAATTTCTAGGTAGGGCAGGTTTTTCCTAATTCTGATTGTTGAAATTTCAGAATTAAAATAGAGGGGAGGTTGAAGAGTTTATTTCTTTTGCCAACATGTTCATCTAGAGTTATCATACGTAAAATTCTGAAAAAATTAGTCCCAGTATTCTTATAAATTCTCAATATCCCATAAAATATATTTTTCGATGAATTGTAAAAATATTTTTTTGTCTCCTCAAAGTTTCTCTATCAATAATTTTAAGTGGTAACTAAAAAATGGAGACAAAGAGTTCATAAATGATAAACGGCCAGCAAAGCTTTGTTCCAAAACTTTGGTAAGCAAATAATTAACAAGAGAAATGGTGACTTTTTCACTGTTTTAATCAGTCTTACATAAAATAGATTACTACCAAATAAAATAGGGGGCGAATGAAAATTTATGGAATATTTACTATTAAAGTAATCATGTAACATAAAATTATTTAAATAAATTTTAAAATAAAAGTAGACCGAGAATGCTATAATAAATCAATAGCCAGCATAGTGTCATTTTAAAATTTTAGAAAAGAAATTTTTCCAAAAATAAGTGGCCATGATTTACATATTACAATAAAATAGGAAGTGAGTGAAAAGAGTTTAGCCGGTTAAGTATGACTAGGCGGCCGCCAAATGGGTACCTATATAGAAACTTATGTTTTAATATCGACTCGATAAACAATCACATTTATAAATGTTTCGCGGCCGCGTTCCACTTTGACCTTGAGATATTGGAAAAAATAACCGTACGCCTAACTATTATTCAAAGAGATATATCCCAAAAGGTAATTAAGCTAGAGGAGGTAAAACCAACGCGAGGCTTTAGATAACTCTGTAGAATATGTTATATATTTTTTTTAGATTTTTAGAATAATTTTTAATATTAAAACAATATTAATTTATTATCACGGTAGTAACATTTGTTGTGCTCCTTTATGTGCACTATTATTTATAAAAAAATTGTGAAAAAAAAGATAATGCAACACTTGGAAAAAAAAACATGTGATTCGCGCCTTGTAGTGTAAGGGTATAAACACAGCTTTACCTATACACCCGACAGTGCAAAATTGTAAACAAACAAGTTTGGACTTCTTATTACGCTGTTTTTTATATCTTATGATTTCCTCAATCCCCTTTTTATTATTATTACTCTAGAAGGTAGCCTTTGACTTGGATTTTGTGAAATTTTCCAATATCTTAAAATTAGTAACTATTTAACCAAATTATTATTAATAATATCAAACAAGTGGAAAAACTGTAAAAAGTACCTTCGTAAGATTACTGGTTATAAAAAAGTAATGAAGGCTGAAGAAGTAGCTATAGTGTTTAATGACTGGTTGAATAAAACAGTAATAATTAAAGACATATTCTGTAACAAGTGTCGACTCATCCTTTATGTTAACAAAAACATTTCTAGTTCAAAATGGTTAGCATTTTACGAGGTGATTTTAAGGATGTAAGTATACCATAAAGCATCAGCGACTATAGGAGTACTGGAAAAAAACTTATGTCAACTCTGAAGATTCCGATACCAGTAATGACAGTGCTATTACATATAAATACCATCTGAGTGATAATTGTACTGAAATTCCATTTCTATGGGTTGCATCCACTCACAAGTATATTCAATACTTGTTAAGAAAGCACTCGATCTTAGAAAAATACGTTTAAAAATACAAAAATACAAATACAAACTTAACTGGAAAATACTTTTATGAATACGATTTATTATATCTAAGCGTAGTTTCTAATAGTCGGTACAATAGAAAAAACTGAATTGACACTATATTTTAACACGCGGTCACATATTATCACAGTCACCAATATGTGATAGAATAAACGAATTCTACATGTATGAAGATCAAGCTTTAATTGGATTACCTTGAGAAAATATATTAAATCTAGGTCATTAAATACGTCCATGCGAGATGGAAGCAAATGTTCTGTTATTCAAGCTTTAACTACATTTTTGTTTAAAATGAATACTATTATGAGAAATTCTAAACAAACAATCACTAGTATTTTTGGTTTACCTTACGACTAAAAAGTCTCAGAACATTTCACACAAATAATGGCAAATTTGAAAAAGACATTTTACCGTGCTATTTTGGAAACAACGCTATTTCTCGAGGCCAACTTATAGCAAACACCTGTGTTACTGCAAAACAAATATCAAATGTTGGTGAAAATCAGCGTATATTGATTGTAGATGGTGAGTATATACGACACCATAAAAGCAAAAATAATTGTTATCAAAGGAGATCACACTCAGGACAAAAAAAGACAAAATGTAAACCTTTCACAATATGTCCCACAAATGGATCTGTACGTTGATCCTGCTCGACCTTTTTACGGTACTCTAAATGATGTTCCAATTGTGAAAATTATTTTATAAGATCCTTCAGACCTGAAAAACTTCAGTTATCTAATGACACATTCATTTGCGACTGCAGATTTAGTGATGTTGTAGAGTTTTTAAATCACAAGAGTTTTAATATTTTTATGCCAGCTTTTAAAAGTAATAAACCTAAACTGAATACATAAGAGACTAATGTATCGAGAAACATAACGAAAATCAGCTAGGTGGTAGAAGTTGTTCACAGTAATATTGCACAAAAGTACAAACGTTATTCTCTCGATAGTAAAATGTTGCCAAGGTTGGAGTTGCTATGTTTATTTATTGGTTCCCTGCACAACACTTGTGATGAAAGGCTTGATTTGGATGGTGGATTAAACCATATTATAGTATTATAAATGACAAGTAGAATGGATATAGGAAATACTTCGAGTCAAGAAATGTAAAGTTAGCGTTGGAACCGAAGAAAACCACGTTCAAAACTTTTTGCAGCATCTCAATTGCTTGATTTTCAGCCTTCAACTGAAGATCAGCTGGAGATTTTATTTACAGGCTCATATCAGCTTTTACAGCCTCTATCTTATTTGGCTGAAATAATGGACGATCAAAATAATGTTTCAGTACAATATGTGAAATCGGCACCTAATATCATTAATTCGAAGTATTTTATTAAATTGAAGTTAAAACTAATAACGCATTTAGCACACACAAACGTATTAGGTAGGTTAATAACTTTCAAATAAACTCATGATTTATATTCATGAATTTCGAAGTGACTACATAGGCCTCAAATATCAATAAATCGTAACGCTCGCTTCCTGGGATCGAATCCAATTTTTACAACGTCAATCAAAGCAGCACTCTTAAATGAAATCGAAAATTATTGAGGAAAACTTGAGGGAAAAATTCGTTTAACGCCTGGGCATATTTTTATAAACTCATCTAAATATCGACAAAGAGAGCCAGCAAATATTGAATATAATTTATTTAGATAATGAGTTAATATTATTTTCCATATTTTCATGAAATCGATCGCTTAATTAGGATAGGACAAGCAATTAGCCTTGACTAAACACAAGTACGTATAATAACATTGCTTATACGGCTTATGCTGTGCAAATGTCACTGATACTCGTATATCGTATGATATGTTTGAAAAAGACCTGCAATTTCACGTCTCCATGGACCTATAGGCGAGGCAAACAATATATAAGATATATTATATAATACAATTTTTATTATGTCGTAGAAAATTTTACATGTATTTATCATGTTGTCTCCACGTGCATTTTGTGAATTATACCATTTTACCATTCTATCTTCCTCATACTGAATGTTTATATTTTTAAAAACTAAAATGTTGTACATGAATCTTCGGTAAGTTAAGTGAGAAGTTAAAGATATTAGACTTAAGAATGATATTGGCATCATCAGTGTTAACAGATCTAAAAAAGTGAAAAGTTTTTATTTCAGTAAAATTGTGCATATAGAGCAAAATAAGAATTATAACTAACTATGAACTGATATAAAATGAAAAAAAAGCATCTTTCCATGTTTTGATGCATTCTGTGATGGTCATAAAATTTATATACAGTACGTCCTTGATAATAAACCATAATTTCAAATGATAAGGATTCCTTGGAAGGAAAAAAGGAATATAAAAACCATTTATATTTTCGTCCGCCCATACGAGGATTGCAGACATTTTTCCCAAGAATCATTTGGTATAGAAACTTGAGCGTAATGAAAAACGTATAAATCCGCATGAAACCCACAGCTAACACTCAATAATATTTCATGGAACATTTAAAGGGATTGAAAGCTCTTTTTTTACTTCATGTGTCCTGCGTGTCGTTTAAAAAACTAGTTACAAGGAAGTCAAAGACATTTTTGAATACTTCCTACCTCGAAAGGGAAAACGGTTTTCTCGTAAGATTATTCAAATTCTTCGGTCTTAATCATTTATAGCAGAAATTGTAAATTTGGCATTGTAATAAATATCGCGTTTGTCTCAATATTAACCCACGTATATCTCAATGTTAACCCATGTATGTCTCTTAATTAACCCACGCATATCGCAATATTAATCCATTTATATCTCAATATTAACTCACGTATATTTCAATATTGATATTTAAAAAGGTCTATGTGAAATTTTTATATGGTGGAAATTTACTTACAAAAAATTTGCATACAGTATAATATTTCAAACAATTCCTATGAAGGCCTAGATATAAAGGTATCAAACAACTCTTTTTTGTAATTCAAGGTAGTATATCTTCAGTTATATATCTAAAGATATGCTGGAAAAAACGGTCTCCTTCTTTTCAAAACTAATAAACTAACAAAATGACATTTTTAAAAACACAGTTCACTGAAGCTTACGAAAATGGTGTACAAAAACTATAACTATGATTATGTAGGCTATAGATTTCAAAATATTCACGGTAATATGTAGGAGGTCCCTATTTAATAACATTAGGTGGTATTAAATATTATTTCGACTTGCATACTAAAGTCGCACTTTCTTGACTTTTAGCAATTTTAAGTTGTTTTTCTAAAGAGACACACCAACAAATATGGGAAAGTTACATTAACATTTCAAAAGCTACTTTAAATTGTAAATGTGGGGTTTAGGAAAAGTAAAATTTATATAAGCTTATCTAAAGCTTATATAAAATGATAGATATAATTTAAAATTTATTCGTTTTTTAAAAATTCACGACGATTTACACATAAGAAAGATTTACTAGACAACACATTCACGTGGAGAAATACATGTAAACTTTCGTAAAGACTTTAATAAAATTATTATATACCTGTAAACATTCCAACTTTATCAGTGTGTACGGTACCCTAGTAGTGAGATTTCTTGCTTAGCAGATTATTTTTAAAGTGTTTTGTTATTCTACCCGGAAGAAGACGAGTAGTATACGCCATCCGTTTGCATGAGTATTATATAAACCTAATGTCGGTATAGTCGTTAATAGTTTTTTTGTAGGTTAATAAAATAACATTAAATCAAAAGATCTCTCTATATTTTAAATTTGCTCTTTACAATTGTCATACGGTTAACCAAAATTGATAGAATTTGAAAGAGAACAGAAGAATAAATTATTTTAAGATTCCACCATAGCAGCAACAATAAACCAGACGATAGTTTCATTGAATACCCGGAAAGAAAAGTGTCACTTGTAAAATTGTTTTGAGGAAAATTTATTCCAAACCTAACCTTATTAGAATTTATTGGGGAAAACTAATTCTGAATCTATTTTTCACGTCTAAAACGGCATATTTAACTCATTTCGTCAATATTAAACAGAATTCATGGAATCATTTTAAAGCATTTTCTATCGAACTCTCTGAATACATTTATTGCAGTGTTTTCAATCAACGAATTCATAATTTTGTGAACGACTTGATTTTTCGAAATAACTGCAAACTCAATTTCAAAATAAAGTTAAATTCAATTATTAATTACCTAGAAGATATTAATAAAATAAAAAAAGCTGAAATAAAATGAAAAAGTTAGCAAATGATAGTTAGGTACTTAAAATAATCAAAATAATTTCAAATATTAGTTTAGATTTATATATCAAAACTATAAATTGTTTTAACCAAAAATACTTACCATGTTTATTGCCAATATTGTTGTAATGGGGAACATGCATAAAGCCTTTAGTTCAATATTGTAATATTTATAAAGTAGAAAAATATCTAAAAAGAGCAAGAGATTAAAAACTAATAGTTTTCTTCATACAAAATGGATACCGTTTTCGAACATCAATCAGAATCAGGTGACTCCATCATTGTTACCACTTTGTCATTGTCAGCCATTTCACCTATTATTCCGGTTTATGTTGGTACGAGTGTTAAAATTTGTTGTTTTTGAAAACATAACACATAGTTATTAAAGGCGACTCCAGAAATTTACTAAAAAGTTAACGTCGACATGATTATGACTTTTGTTATGAGCAATGGGAAATTATATTCGGTCCTGCAGAAGCTTCTGCTGGATTGAAAATATACATTGATTTCTAATTTCAACTTACATTGAAGAAAAATCCACTGTGTGATGTTTTATAATGATATAAAATTTGGTAGCAAGGCCACCTTGTCATTGTCGTCATAAAATAAAACCAAAAGATTCTGCAGGTGGCAAATACAATTTTTTTTAAATGATATTAGTAGAATATTAAAAAACAATTTTTTAATATTCTACTTTGTGGTAATCCAAGAAGAAAAGACAATTTTTGTGAAATAGTTTCAAATAATCTGTAATGTTCACTTATTTGGTTGTTCCCTCAGTATATTCACTTGAAACAAATTCTGAACTCCCTCTCTCTTTATGAGTTTCAAAATTATATATTTGTTACTTTATTGGAAACGTATGTCGCTTTCTAATTTCAACTTTTGTAGAATAAAAAGCTACTATATTTTATGATGTTTTTATAATATATTTTTCGTCTTTTCTTGGTTTATGTGGATATGTGGCCACTTATTTTTTTGCATTTATTGGTACGTTCTGGAACACATTTTTTTTCTCCAATTGAGGAAAATTGAATTGGAACTGAAATAATAAAATTATGATGTAAGTGTGTGATATAAAGTAAATCAATCTTAAGATTGATTTATTTTTTATTATCCACTTAAGTGTTTCACACTTACCATGCAAATTTGATATAATTTCAAAGTTTGACGTCACTCTTTGCAAACCTTGGCTTTAATTGCCTTATTCTATTTTGACATTTAAAAATGTGCAAAATGGTACTTTTCTTTAACCTTAGTTTCCCAGAAAACAATTTATTTCTTCTTTTCTTCAATATAATTCTCCATCTATCAAAATCAATATTTTGCAAGAAAAGTTTAATTCTTATAATGGGTATGAAAATTTATAACGTATATCGAAGTGGTCTTCACAACATTGAACAATTGTTCTGGAGAATTATCATTATCCCTCCTTGTAGCTTTTAATCACATCCTTCTTAATGTTATGTTAGCAGGTACAGTTAGAATATTTAATCTGGGTGCCTTATTTTAATGGATTCGCGCATAGGCACGAAATAAGAATTTATACGCTTCATTTTTTGAACATTTTACGTTTAAAGATAGGCCGTTTTTTACGTTTTGTGTAAAAAAGTATATATTCCAAGATACAAAACATTTACTCAGAAATATTAAAACACAAATGTTTTTTCACGAAAACCCAATGACCGTGATAGGCATAACGTCACCGAGGTTGATGTGTTTTGAATGGAAATTCAAACCACTACAATTTAAAATATGTTTTTCAGCAATAATTAAAAACGTTTCGTTCGTATAACTTACAATAATTAATCTAAATGTAATTCTGTCGAATAAACATAAAAATAAAGTCCAATAAACGTAAAAATAGGATTTGTGCTGGTTCACGGGGAACCATTTTTTTGGTTACTTGAAGATATTGTTCGTATGGCAATAAATGTCTCTTACGTATATTCTATTATCAATATTAAAGTTTATATTAAATATTAAAAAAATTGTTTTTCAAACTGTGCCAATTATATTCACTTTAGCGAGAAAATGTAATCACATGATCACATGAACCGAATTCACGATTGCATCGAAACGTGTACGCAATTCAATTTTGGTCCTGTAAATCAAAATGGCTCTGTTGGATGAAATCGTAAAAGCATTAAGGAAAATTTCAGTAGTTGTCTATCTCTTTCGACAGCTTGTTATATGTCTTTTCATATATCGATAAAACGTTCAAAAATACCACATAAGAAACTGTTGTTTCATAATAAACAGGGTCTTTGAAGATGAAGTGGCCTATCAAGTTAAGAAAAATGAAGATACAGTACCCTATTATATCTACAGTGAACTAGTTTCGTGAAAAAAACTTAGAGCATTATTAGAAATCCTCTTAATTCTAAAATAATAAATAAATGGCAAATTCCTTAATAAACTTTCTCCACGCCCTAATTATATGTGAGATTCTTGCAATATTATTAGGTTTTTTATAGATATTACATGGTTATATGAACATTTATTAAAAATTAACTGGATACTCAGAAAGCTGAAAACATGGTTAATCTAAGTGGATAGCAATCTCTTGCAGATAAACTCATTTAGAAGAGATTTCTTTGGTTTTTATGAATTGCACAAATTTTTTTCTTGCATTTATTTATAATAAAAAAAATTAATAGCAAATAATACTAGTTTTCACAAATAAAGAAAAATGGTCCATGCTAGCTATTTTAATTAATTGAAAATATGCATGAAATTAAAAATATTTATTAGGAAATTTTTTTGAGTATAAAGGATGTGTTATAATAACAATCATTAAGAGCACGGGGACGATCTTTGTTGAAATCTGTGGGGAAACCTATTTTCAGCAGTAAACATCGTCTTTAATCTCTGATCTATAATAATTTTGTGAAATCAGAAAACTTCATTTAGTTGGACTTCAACTTCCGTAACAAAAACTCCTACAAATAAGAAGAGTTAAGATACATTGGAATAACAACAAAAAAACGCTATGTCGCAGCTCCGTAAAGGCCAAAAATAAAGTTATGTTTGATATAATTACAACTAGTTTTTACAAACTATACCCCACACAATATACAGGTACTTAATTTACTCTGCAAAATTACCATATAAAAAGTTAACGGGTTAATATGAATTACACTGCCAAATTTGATGTTTCTAATACAGGCCATTTCTAGGACAATCGGCTGTGGCAGAAAAACACGTAAATGATCTTATAAAGGTTCCGTTTTTTGTTTTTCATGTACGATACCTCATAAAAGAACTAAGTATGCGTTTAAAGATAGAATAGAGCTTTGGGCTTATACATGAATAAAATTAGTAAACGAATATCGTTTATATAATTCTATAAAATTAGTAAACGAATATCGTTCATATAATTCAATAAAATTAGTAAACGAATATCGTTCATATAATTCAAAAAAATTAGTAAACGAATATCGTTCATATAATTCAGTAAAATTAGTAAACAAATATCGTTCATTTATTTCAAATTGACAATTTTAAACTAAAGGGTATGTATATTAAATCCTAATAAGGATAACTTGTAATTTAATCTTTGTCGCTTAAATATTAATCTAATTCAAGTAAATGGATACCAATAATAGTACTTTAGAACATTACGTTTATTAACATTCTAATCACGTAGCTTCTTTTCGTGGTTTCCCTACAAACCGATAATTTTTCGAGGCAATAAGCCAAAACCGTAAGCTTCGTGACGTGTAAAGTGGTCTTAAATGGATTAAATAGTCGTGATTGCCTAAAAGCATTGGCAGTGTATACCTCACAAACTTAAACGAGTGCATAATTTTAATTTTTCCAATTTATTATTGTATTACTTACAAATATTACGTTTTAAGTACAAAAGAGCAAACATCACAAGAACCGAATAACGAATGAGCTTGCATTTTTTGTTTCGCGACTTGGTACACGTGGACCTTTGGAAAGTATTATTACACGCGTTCTCTTTGTAATGAAATAAAGAAAATTTCCATAATTTTTTTTCAAAGTAGATTGCAATCTAATGAAGCTTATATGTTAGTTCATATCGTACAACATCTGCAAGTTAACACCCTTTCAGTGGTTCTTGCGTGAAAAAATAAATAAGAAATTCTAAAAAAATATGTTTTGTGTTTTATTAAATTTATTTTATCCTTAATTTTTTAATAAACGTCTTCTATGTACAGAAACCTAATTATATGTGTATATAAGGAAAATAAAAACATTGACCTCTAAAGATCAAGTAGAACTTTCACTATCAAAGTTTCGTAAACATTTTGGCACTTATGAACACAAATTTATTGCAACCTAACATGGACTATATCTTCTACATACTTAAAACCATAGTGCATAGTTCAAAAATGAAATGATTTAAGATAATAACTAGAGTTTTCCGTAGTTTCCTAGACAAATTTCATTATAGTTGCTTTCTTCCGAACTTTTGAATAGTTTCGTAAGTCAGGGGGAATTACATATCATTGCATATTTTTGGAACATCATATTTTTAAATGGGTAATTAAAAATAATGAAAATTGTTATATTCCTCGTAAAATACCTTTTCAATGATAATACACATGATGTACAAAATTTTAAATAAATATTTTTTGAAGACCTTCATTTACCTCCTCTTTAATTCTTATACAAATATTTAAAAAAAGTTAGTGGTGGAAATTTGTGGGTAACCTTTATAACTAGCCCCTTCCAACAACACTCCGTACTGTGCACTGAATTTAATAACAAATATAACTCTGCCAAATTCCAAGTTTTGTCGTCAAGCAGTTTCGAGGGAAGATGGTTGTAACGGATATGAGGACAGGCACGTGAATGATCTTATAAGGGTTTCGTTTTTATCTTATAAGTTACAGAACCCTAAAAATTTCTCAAACCTACTTTTCTCACCCACCTGGGTAATTAAATATCCAACTCAATTTTGCGACACAACTTCAATATTTGAATCTGATTTATAATGGTTTGACTAGTTAAGTCAAACCATTATTGATTAACCAGATTACCAAAATTTTTGCAATTTTTTCCTCGAAAATATAAGCATAGCTCGTAGTTTTTCTGTAACCTTTAAATGACTACGAAATTATGTATAAAATTTAAAATTTTCTGGTCTTCTAATCGGAAAAAGGAGGGGAAGGGAGATATACTTTCTTGTGTATATTTTTGCTTTTGGATAAATATAATTAATCAAGTTGAAATTAAAACTAGAGAAGATAAATTTAGTACGTTGGAAGAATGATTTCCCAGTTGTATCGGCTATTTTATTTTATTTAACCATTCGACTTGTTAAAGAAAAAAAAAATTCTTTGCAATTTAAATATAGTTTTATGAATATGTTTCATTAAATATATAAATGTGACTTTAATTTTATATGGGAGCCTATAAAGTTATTTATATATTTTTTTAAATAATGCACTACTCTTAAAATAATATAAAACATTTCCTTCTGCCCACAATTTAGCTTTAACATCTAATACTTCGGTCTGCGGTCCTTGGAACTGTAAAAATCCAAGCCTCTAAGTCGACGTTATCAAGAAGAATCCTAAAAATACAATTTTTTATGCCGCATATTTTGATACTCGCAAATAAATCAAAACCTATAGGGCACTTTCCGTTGACCTAGAATCATGAAATTTAGCTAGATGAAAGGCCTCAGATCACAAGTAAAGGAAAAATCCTGAAATAGTTAATTGGTAGTTTTATCACATAAAAAATATTGTTTTTAATGTGCGCCTGTGAAATATATAGTAGGCAATATATTATAATTGTACCCAATTTAAATTTTGTGAATATTTCAATAAGAATATTATGTACTATTAAATTTTTATAATTGCCTAAATGTGTATGAAACCTCGTAGTACATGTTCCACTCGTGCTACTAATTTCAACTTGATACCACCACGCGTTCCTGAGAAAAAGAGTCTTGATAGAGAGACAAACCAACAGATGGAAAACGAAATGATCTGAATGAATTTTTCCTTTTGAACTACGGAACCCTAACAATTTGATTTTATTCTTTTTTCAAAAATTATAAATTTCTGTATTACCTTACATTACTTTTCCTATGATACGTAAACGATCTGCAATCGTTTTAGAATTTTTGGCCTGCAAACTTCGAAAATAATAGAGGAATCTTTTTTTTCATATCATAGCGGAACACGTTTTGTTCGTAATTAGTAATAAGTTGAAAACTCTAAGTATATAATGAAGGAAGCGAATTTAAAAATGTTTATTAAAGCCCTTTTAAATGATATCGAACTTGAACTTATTGCCCCATTTTAAATTTCTACCAGCTTTTTTTCAACCATTTTGAATAAAAATAAAAAAAATTTCAAAAATTCAATCACCATTTCACAAATCTATTACAGATGCACACAAACAAGTTTTACAATTGTGCTAAATTTCAAGTTAAAGCATCAATAATATAGAAACACGGATAGACAGATATCGAAATCTCACCGTAAGATTTTCGTTTTTAAATTTTAAGTAAGAAACCTTAGACATTAGCTAAATTTTAACTATATATTAAAGAAATGGAAACAAGGAATTCCTATCATATGAAGAGATGAAACTATTTGAACGACTTGCAAAACATTTCATTCAAAAGCATTTACAATATCAGAATATAATATATTTTATAGTATGCATTAGACACCAGTGTAATCTATAGAAATTGGTAAATACTACATTTTGAAATAAGTAGAATTTACAATATCAGAATATAATATATTTTATAGTATGCGTTAGACACCAGTGTCATCTATAGAAATTGGTAAATACTACATTTTGAAATAAGTAGAATTTACAATATCAGAATATAATATATTTTATAGTTTGCGTTAGACACCAGTGTAATCTATAGAAATTGGTAAATACTACATTTTGAAATAAGTAGAATGAAGAAATAATTGAAACGCGGTCTATGTTATCGACAACTCGATGACAGTTTGAGTAATTGGAAAACTTGATAAATGATAAAATAAACAGCACGAAATTTGTCGATCCACTTCAAGTGGGCAGATTGTGGTGGCAGATTTAAGAGTATCGGGAAATCCTGATTTGAAACGAAACATGTCCACTGGGTTCAGTTAGGATGATGGACCGTAGATACTTCTCGTATCATCAATGGGCCATCAATGGGGTACTGAACATGGAGAAATAACGAAAAATAGTTTTCTGATATATTTTTCACAAAATGTCTTATAGTACCTCGCATTTAATTACTGTAAACTTATAGGAACCGTGCACTGACTTTGACGTGTTCGTATTTAGAATACATATGTTCAAAGGAAATAAAAAATATTCTGTATGTAATAATAATAAATTCAGTATACCCGACTGAAAACTAGGTATAGGTAACGGCCACCTTTAAATAGTTTCAAAGGAAGGAGTACAATGTATATAATTGTATAGCAAGTCCTGTTCATTCACTTTAAATTATCGAACAGATTTATACATGGGCAATAGGACCCAATAACTGCTGAATTATCGATTAAACCTCATGTTATATTGGTTCTTAAAAAAAACTGTTAAGTAGCAGTGGAACTCTAACTACGGGTGTTCGAAAAATAATTAGGCATATATTTATAAAAAAATTAAGGGTATTCAGTATTCCCATTGCCCTGTTTAAACATGTAAGTATTGTTTTCTCGATACTTATTAAACTTCAATTAGGTTGAAAAGAAAAACAATATCAAGGTTATTTTTATATTTCTAATACTTGAACATTTGAAAGAAAATTTTTGTTCAATAATACAATTTTAGTTCTGAAACATGAAACGTGTTTATAGTATGGATTTAACGTAATATATAGATGGATGTTGCAATGATATGGCCGAGTTAAAAGAAAATTTACAGTTTTCTTTGAAAATCCACGCAAACGATGGCGGGATAAATCCTAGTATTACATACTTCTAAGGAGCATCATATCAGGGCATGTCTCTGGTTATGAAGTTGGTCCAAACTATTTAACCTTCAATAAATGAAACTACAAGAGAGCTTTTTCAAAATATAATATCATGATAGTACAAAAAAACATGTTTTTCCGCAGTTTCGGAAACAGAGGAGTACATATTTTTGTGGTTACTTTCAAGAATACTCTGGAGTAACCTCGTATGAAATCAAGAAATTTTTTCGGAATTTTACCAATATGCTCTAGCGATTAAAACTTGAATTGAAAAAAAATTATTTACCTCTAAAAAATTAAAATATATGTATATATCTATATATATATATATATATATATATATATATATATATATATATATATGTATATATATATATATATATATATATATATATATATGTATGTATATTTCTACGTCAAAAGTTTTTTGAGAAAAACGGATGTAAAAAATATACACACGTACGGATAAGTGAGTGATCTCTTTTTGGATAGGTTTTTTTTTCATTTTAGATACGAAACTTTAAATCACGTTTGTTTTCATTTCCATTTCCAAAGTCAACCTAACTCATTTTAATAAATATTTCTAATTAAAGGTTTATCTCACACTTTTAATCGTGTCGTCCATAAAACATTTATTTTTTGTTGAAATTCAAATCTAAAATAAAATTACGTAGTAAAAACTTTTTGTGTGGGTTTGGGAAATGATATTGTTAAGAATGATTTATTATTGTTATCCAGTGAAACTTTTACAGCTTTGAAGATACTAATCTATAGTATAATTTACGTTACGGAGACTAATGTGAACCTAAAAAATACCTGTCAAGTACGAGTAAATTTGGATTGACAACAAGTAGTCTCGTGTCGTAAATATTTATAAACATTTAGTGACACATATGTAATAAAGTAAGTAAGTTTCGTGTCGTAAATATTTATAAACATTTAGTGACACATATGTAATGTATTTGCATTAATCGACAAAAATTTTAATTTTTTCGAGCCTAAATTTTATATTTACTATATTTAAAATAATAACATACTGTTCACTATATTTTTCATGAGCGCATATTTCCATTTTCTTCGTTTCAAAGGACGGAAGCCTGTGAATAATAAATCGGCCAAACATTTTACTTTTGTAACTGTGATGTTACTACGATAAATGAAGAAATGAACAATAAATCATTTAACCACGAGAGATAAATAATAAAAATATATTATATTCGATTAACAACACTGTGTTATCGATATCGTCGATTGTTCTGGAATAACATTCATATCTCCCACTATTCAAAGCCGAATAAGATGTAATTTACGTCTCGTCGTATACGGTTTTGATGAAATCACGTGGTTCTTCGTGTATCTGCAGTGTACGATGCTTTGGAGGAGGATGCTGGTTGACTAACTGACCTTTTTGGGGCCATTTACTTACATGCATCTTAATCGGGTGTCCAAAAATTTACACTAAAATATTATATACGAAACACCTGATTTTGAAATGAATTTTTGATATCGATCAGAAAAAGTTTCGGTAGCTTATTTTTTCTAGAACTTGCTTTAAAAACCTATTTAATCAGCTTTTTGACAAAGAAATTTGATATTGCTACCTCATCGTTGTCACTCAAATTAATCCAAGCTGTGTATAAGTAAAAAATAAAAATCTTTGTTAGTATGCGTGTGCACACATATACAGACAAACACAAACACACACAGAAACATACAACAACACAAATGCGCATGCACACACAAACACAAACACACACAGAAACATACAACAACACAAATGCTCATGCATACGCAAACGCACACGCCCACGTACGTACACGTACACGCGCATGTATGCACTCACGATTGCACACTCTCACGCGAACACGCGGCCTTGTATGTACACATGCTCAGAAATACACATATCAGAATACACATTACTCATTTTAATTATAAAACTGCTCAATGCACACTCACGCTCGAACGCATACATACACATACAGAGAGTCACACGCGCACACACAAGGGCAGTATTACAGTTTAATAAATCTGCACTAGATGGCAGTATTTATTTCAGATTAATAAATATTCTTAATTTAATCACACATTCATATTTACATATAAGTAATTGCACTAAATACGTTATGCGATTTAAAGCACTTTTCTGGGTAAACTCTAGGGCGTGAAAATGTGTAATATGGCATATGTCTGTCAGGCATTATATATTAATCAATATATAAGAAAAAACAAAACTAATTTTGAAAAAAATATGGAAAATTAATGCTTGATTAGTAATAGTGCAAAACAGCATTTTTATATTTACGCAGTCTTCTAAAAGTTAAAAAGAATAGATATCAGGATGTGAATAAAATAAGAGTATTCTTATATACGGGTATTCTTAATTTTGCGAAATGTGTCAGGGGTAGGTTATTTTATTATCTAAATTAAAATTAACATGACCTCATTTCAACCTAGACGTAGTTCAATATTATTTATAATACGTAAAATTAAATTACTTAATATAGAATATCATAAATTCATTTAGAAAATCTTAAAAAACACTTGACATTTTTTTCACCATATTAATTGCAAATATAAACTTTCATATGAAAGATTTTGGATTCCTGAATTCAAATTTTGTCACATAATTAGAAAACGAATTGTGGGAACGTTTTGTTAATACACTTTTTCCTATTGAGTTTTAGTATCTTGTTAAAATTTTACAAAATTTTTCCCCTTAATAAAAAAATAGGCACACACCCAATATTTATCATCAAATAACCATAACATAGTATGCAAGCATTGCGAAAAGACATATTTTGAACATAGTTTAAAATACAATTTTAGTCTTGTTCAGTGCGGATTTGCTAAAATCAATGAATATAATTAGTTCTTAAATTGAGCTTCAATCGCTAATCTGTATATCTACGATATCAATGAAAGACTAAAATGTAATTACATCAAGAATTGACGTAATTACATTTTATATTTATCTATAAGCGTTCCGTTTGTTTGCACTGAGACCCAGTAATATAAAAAGTAACTGTGAGGCCATTTTTCATTCACATTTTTATATATTTATTTACAGTTTACTTATTAATTGTAATATCAAGGATTTACAGATTTATTTTGTTCTTCGATCTAATATAGAACTGCACAACGCAATAGTTTATGACAAAAACCTTAGCACAATCGATATGTAATTGCAAGGCATACATATTGCGGAATTTTTTTTGATTTTAAAGTTCAGAAAAATTCTTGCAAGCATTATGTAACTGTTTAGTTGATTTTAATATGAAATCTAACGTTGGGATAAAAAACCGGTCATGACCGAAGAGGAGCCATCGTCTAACATAGCGCGGCAAACTTACTTGAGACACCATCCATATAATTTATGGGTACAGTTCAGAGAGGAGGGGAAATAAGCGGTGAGCGGCAAAGATAATCGTTTGTTTCGCTCTTGGTCGTTTTATTTGTACGTGGATAAATGACAAGAAAATTAACACAACGAATATTTGTATTTCGATATACCTGTATTTCATATAGCGATTTGATAAAACTATAAATTTTGCTTCCCACCGTGAAAGTCACTTTGGTTTCCCCTTTGCAAAGGGTATGTTCATAATAATTATATACAAATATTAATAATATAATGGATTTTTTAATTATTTTTTTAGTTGTTTATGGTACCTTCGTTCATAAATTTAAAAGTTTAATACACGCAGTAAACCTCCACTCGCTTTCCGTAAACGGTTTCTGCTCAATACTCATTTATCCTGAAAATATATGTGGAATTGGATATGCCACTGCAGCTGACATTTCATAGAATATAACTGAAAATGTTGATATAGTCTAAAATATATCAATTACTGATGAAAAAGTAAAGTAATTTTATTATACAGTACAGGAAGATTTCCAAATTATTTCGTATTTGGAAGTGCATTTGTCCTGTATTAGATATACAGTATAGGATCGACAAGGTGTACGTGCAGGAGTTATACGAGTAATCTCAAAAAAAATTCATCGTGATCCAATAATCATCACGACTTCGAAATTATTCGACGATGAATCTAATTAGTCCCAAGATTACTATCTATTATCTGTGTAATATTCATGCCAATGTCTTCGTTAGTTTTCAAGTTAAATTTGTTTGTACAGGTAGGAAAAAAGTCTTTATATTTACCATTTTTTTTTCAGGAATCGAATATGCAAACAGCAACAGTTTTTAATTTTTTTCACCTCTTTTGGTGTAGTAGCGCATAATTCCACAAATTAAGAAAAGCCTTTAAAAATATTATGAATACTTGCAATCAATACACAATGGCGTATCATGTGTAACAGAAGTGGCACAGTGTCATGAAAATATTTTATGAGAAAAAATAAAGTTACGATATGGAAAGATCGCTAGTAAATAAAATATTAGTTTTACCATTTCCTTGTTCTACGTCTGGTTAGATAACCAGACGTAGAACAAGGAAAAATTAAGAAGTTAATGATATGGAGAAACAAGTATTTACATTTCAAATAACTTAAACAGTTTTCTTAATCCACAGTGACTGAACAGTCACATTGCTAAAGCTGACTTGATTATTTTGTAAAAGTACCTATGCAGACTAAGAACAATCTTACATAATTAGGATTATTGCATATTAAAAGCGAACCCGATGTTTCAGAACGCTTGCGCGGGAAACAACTTTTGTTCATTCATTAAATTTAATTTAGTGAAGAGGGAGCTTGTCTAGACAAGAACCTAATGTGGTCAAAGGTTCTATGCTTTCAACATTATTATAGTAATAGAGTTTCTGACGTCCTGTCTTTAATGTTCCCGTATAATTTAATTAAGTCCGCCCTATTCTAATTAAATTGTGGAGTAGACCATATTCTGAGTATGGTGGCATTATCTACACTACACTAATATATGAATGAAGGTTTGTACGTACCTACGTTTATAATCTTATGACTGAATTAAGGTAATTGGAATTTCTTTTCTAATAAGAAAATTATAGTTTCAAAGGTAACAAAAATGAGATATGAGCAAAATGAGTTGATAAATTCATCTTTAAAAAAAACTGTAACATGCGTAAAAGTAATATTTTTAAGTTAAAAAAATTTAATTAAAAAAAATTATAATCAAAACCATCGTAATATGGATTTTTAAAAGTAAGAGAAGATATTTTTTGCAAGTAAACCCAAAAATATTGATAAAACATTGAAGTAAAAACATTCTTGGCAGCCTTTTGAAATATTTCAAAAACGAGTGAAGCAAGTTGAAAATTTAGGCTGTTCGATACATACACTCTTGAACAAAAGTGATACTTGGACAAAATACGAAGTTAATACGAAATCATTTTTTCTCAATATACTTTGTAGTCATGTTCTTTTTTAATTATATAAAAAGAACTTTTACGTTTTAGATTAAAAATACAAGCCACATTCTCTCTACTTATAAAATTTACCGAAATATTATGAATTTAAACAATAAATACTATTTAAATACGGAGAAGTCAATATGTCTGTAGAAACAGTCATTTTCACGCCATTTTTGATGTTGTTAAAAGTGTTTGAAAAATGATTTGTAATTAAGAAGCAAACACTTTATTAAAGACAACTTTGCTTTAAGGTCAATATTCACTCCAATACTTGTATACAGGGCTTTAGACCAGTGGTTACAGCCCATTTAGTGTAGTCATTTAACTAAATATTATATATATATATATATATATATATATATATATATATATATATATACATATATATATAGTTAATTGAAATAGAGTTACTTTTTTTAAAAGAATATTGCAATTTTTTGCACTGACATTTGTCCCTTTGAATATTTTTTTTATCTCAATGTATTGAAGCAGATAGGGTCATGTTTTCCGGGCGTGTCTATGTAAATACAACTTTTTATTCCATTCTCTACGGGAATCCATCCAAGCAGAATTTAACGGTAGGTAAATTAATTGGTATACATCATGCTTTTGGTCTGCTAGTCTTCAAATTTAACGCAAATACACGTTTTCTGCAAGGTTACATAAAATACATTGCGTTCGAAACTGAATGATATCATGAAAATAAATTGTGTAATCCGATAATAAGAGCATTTAATATGCAGAAGTCGAAACATAGACCAATTTATTGTCAGCATCCAAACAGTTTAATGAATTTTAATATAATTAATGTATTGTTAGATTCGTTTTGATCATGGGAGTATCATTGACTGTATAAAGTCATGAAAAACGTTGCGTGGCTGTCGCTAGCGGTCATTTTATCTCAGCTATTTTCTATCTACTTGTCCCAAATCTATTGATATGGATATTAAATAAAAAATCTCAGCGGAATAATTAAAAAAATAAAACATTTACATATTTATGTCTAACTGTAAGTATTACATAATTTATAAAGAGGTGAGCGGTAACATTCAGAGACGCGAGTTTTGCTTCAGGGGTGGAAAAGGGGAAGGTCACAAACAAAAGGAACGAATAGAGAGACTGATTGTATTTTAAAATCAAATTATAATTACATATCCCATGTATACTGTTCATACAAAATGGGTTTTTTGAAATCGCTGCCATTTCAAAGCTGATACATTAATTCCATCTATCTACAAATTTGACCTACATATAGGCTTAAGTTACTTTTAAACCGGCTTTAAGCTCGGTCGCCAGACAGAAAGGGATGAATAGATACTAAGTTATCTTGTTATGATTTTTTTTTCCATTTTATATATACAATCCTGTAAAATTATTTTAAATTACCTTTATCGATATAAATTACTCACTGACCATTTGTATTAATGCTATGACATCAAAGTGCTTAAATCAATATGGTGAGAGGTCAGTGAAGCACTAAGCGTCGACTAACAAACAGCTTGAGCGGTTATTTTTAACAATTTTATATTAATTTTAAAAAAATTTTATTACCCTTCGAATATGTTAGTATGATGTGTTTATAATCTGTTGTTTTTTATTAACCCTGTTGTTTTTTGTTACAAACTTATATTTAAATAAATGAGTGTTATCTCGCAATTTTCCTAATTAATCTAGACTTATCAAATTATCAAAATTGCTAGCGAGTGTTTACAAAGACGAGAAATTCATCAAAATTAAAACTCATATTAATATTCTTATTTCTCTTATAATAAAATTTAGCCATTACGTATGTTTTATATCATACTACGAACTCAATAATTAAATTAATAAAAAACTATTCTGGAAAGAAACCATAATTACACGTCGAAACGTTCTCTGGATCGCCATCTACGAGCAGTCGACCCCAATTGATTCGATACTCCATTTTGCATTCTGAGATCAGATCTTGCTATGTAGTATACGTGACAGCACAGCGACGCGGCTGAATTGACTGTTGCTTTACAGTGCGCGCAGTTACGGAAGTTGGTGATGTCTACTCAACGCGACAATATATCGCGAAATCCCGAAAGGCGAATTACACGTCATTGTTTTGCAATTTTATATTTTTGGCTGAATATTTGTATCCCTTTTTGGATAAGCTTCTTTTACAGCTAAACGCATTTTTGTAAATAAAATTTAATTCTATTATATTCATCGTGTTTATTTTCTTATTCAGAACATCGTTTCATATTTCTTGTAACAAAAAAGTAACAATGACATATATATTTTACTTTACAGAAAATTTAAAAAACCGAACCGAAGATACTCTTCACAATTTACGAAATAGCTGAAAAGCTTTTATTTAATATTTTTAAAGTTTGCATGAAAATAAGTGGCAAATACCAACCGGTCACCTTTCTGACAAAAGAACCGTTTCATCATTCCATTTTGTATTCAAATAAAAAAATTAGCCTAGTTTTATGTATTTCAATGAGCAAAAAATTGTAATTTTATTAGAAACAAATTACAATAATATTTAAAAAAATGAGTCGTAGCAAAATAAATCAAAATATTTTACGATTCACAATGCCACAAAGCGCATTAGATTTCTTTAATAAAAATATTTCTTTTAATAATTATGAAAGAATGGTAAAGAATTATCTGGTTTCCATTTTCCTTAATATTATTTATGTTTTAATTTTAAATTCTTATATTCTATATTTACATTCTATTATAAGATATCTTCAAAATTAAACCAAACAATTTCAGAAAATTTCTCAACCGTTTTTATGGGATGCGAATATTGACAAACTGAAACACAAGGAAAGAGATGCTCAAAATTTGTAATTTATTATCTTTTCATGACAGATGATCAGTAAATGTAAGATTGAATAAAATAAGTATTCAATTGTTATTTACGACCCAGCTAAGATTAGATGGAATTATCTGTCGAAAAAATAAATACATTTACCAGAGTTGTCGTGTATTCAGCATCGTTCAATTGCTATTACAATTATAAACGCATAGTTTATATTGTTCAAAGACGGATAAAACTTTCAAATGTGACATCATTGGTTATCTTATTAATTTGCCGGCTAACTTTGACAGATGCTTTCATGAACTTCATAAAAATTTAATATTTCATATTATAGTATATGGTATGTTATTTTAAAATTATTATGACTAATTGCTAATTACTGCTTAATTTAGGCCAATTTATTTTATAAAGAGACCTACTAAACCTGGAAGCTTTACAAAAGCAAGGAAGATTATACAAAATTATGTAAAATTATAATATTAGCGAAACTGTCTTGTTTGTATTTGAGTAATTTGCTGTAGATTTTAATTCGTAGTTAATACCACATATAATACAGGGTGTCCAGTGGCACATTTCAATGTTTGAAAAATTGTAAAAAAAAACTACACCTCTAATACAAAGTAGGTTTATTTTAACTTTATAACAACAAATGCGGATTTTATTTTCTAAAAACCACGTTTTCCAAATGGCAGCCATCGAGTCTGACACATTTTTCGAGTCTAGCACGCATGTTTTCAAAAACGCGTTTGCAGAGGGACTGGGGTATCCTACTGACTTCGGCTCGAATATTTTCTTTAAGTTGTGTCACAGTGCTCGGATTTGTTTTGTAGACAACGGATTTTAAATATCTCCATAAGAAAAAGTTACATGGGCTTAAATCGGGTGACCTAGGTGGCGACGGTACGGTACCGTTTCGGGATATATTTTTTTCTGGAATTAACTGCCGCACTACATTCATGGACACATTAGCAGTGTGAGCTATGGCCCCGTCCTGCTGGAACTATGTGTTTTGGTTGAAGGATGGACTATTCTGTAGTTCTACTCTGAAAAAGTCATTAAACATCTGGGCATATCTCTCCGAATTCACAGTTACAGTTTGGCCACGTTGATTTTCAAAGAAATAAGGCCCTATGATTGCAGATGCAGACATGGCACACCAGATTATTACTTTAGGCTTTTGATGCATTTGTCTTGAACATTTGTAACGAAAGTTCTGCTTATTCACATATCCTCCAATGTGAAAGTGAGCTTCGTCACTAAAGAATATGTTGCCTATCCGGGTAGCAGTACGAAATCTCAACAACATCACCTCCGCGTAAGTTTTTCTTAATTCAAAGTCAGAATCGTGTAAATCTTGAACAATTTGAATTTTATATGGATGGAACTTGAGCTTTTTTTGCATTATTACTTGTAAAGTTGATTTCGGGATTCCCAATATCGATGAACGTGTACGCAGTGATAAACGGAGATTTTCAACGACAGAAACCATAACACGCTCGACATTTTCATCCATGGCTACCAACATTAATAGGCCCAGGCCAGGACCTAATGTTGATCCTGTAGCTCTGTACCTTGCTGCCCATGACTGAATTAGGTTGATCGATGGTCCATCACGTAATCGACGAATACTGTAACGATTATTAAATCGATGGCGTGCTACAGACAGCGAAAATCCCCTCGAAATGTACGCCTCGACGGCAAAAGCGCGGTGCTCTCCACTCCACTGTTCCATGGCTACTAAAACATCCGCACTGCTTGCGCTTCTGACGACGCCCCCCGCGCCCCCCTTATGTGTTGCGTTCAGAAACTATGTTTCCTCCATATGTTATCCTGTACGTGCCCTTGCAAATCACATAAAAGTGGTAACTATATGTTAGAATATTAGTTCTTAATATTATATACGGAAGTTGATAATTAAAACAAAGGATGGAAATAAATAAGAATACAAACAACCAGGTATTCAGAAATAGCGGAAGATTTCTATTTATATAATATGCCTGTGTTGATAATTCATATTCATACTAATACGTATAATCTGAAATGTTGTAGTGTTTACTTCGATAAATTTAAGTTTCGCGGATGTGGTGATATGCCTAAAACGAAGTTTTATAACGGTAATGATACGCATTTACTTCTCAGAGTTTCTTAAGTGTAATAACACGCATAAACAGAGGTTTCATAATGATAATAACACATTTATATGCGTTATTATTATTATGAAACCTCTAGATTATACTAGACTTCCGTAGTTGTAGCAATAAGCATAAACTGAAATTTTACAGTTGTGGTAACACGTATAAAATGACATTTCCCAATATTATCATACTTGTCTATATTTCGAAATCATTGATGCGAATTTGATCCACTCAAATTATTCGTAAATATTTAAAATTTGTACAAAATTATTTTATATGAAATTTTAAATTAAAGAAAACTTTTTAATTAAACTTGTAATTATGAGAATTTTTTTTCATTTTGGAACTTATGGTTAAAAATATTGGCGCGGGGATCATTTTGATATTTAATATTCTTCAAATGTGGGTTCAAAATTAGTAATAGAAATCTAAATTTAGTTTCATCTCGAAAAACGTGCTCGAGGACAAAGTGAAGGTTGTTAAGAAGAGGGTTGTTAAGTGATAGTGTGAGAAACTGTAATAACGAAAGAAGATAGGGAAATTATAAGGTTCCTGTTCCACTAAGAACCCTAAAACCGCTGAGAGATTCAGAAACTTATATTCAGTGGTTGTTTACTTATGTAAAATTATGAAATATTGTGAATTAACTTATGTAAACAAAAAGCTGTTTATCAAAAAAAAAATAAAAATATGAACTAAGTTCGCGCATCGTCGGTTCCGTACATCGCAAGTGAAACTACTTTATTTATCATAAGTCACCGCAAAAAGTATTTATTGCACTAAACAACCATATTTATTATATGACATAATTAAATAGGGGCCGTTGGATATTATCGCGAAAATCTCAAAAACTATATCAATAACATTCATCGTTATAATTTTCCTACAAGCCTTGCATAAGCTTCTATAACTCTGTATCCAATATGTAGGTTCAGCATTTTTAAAAATGATATGGGGAGAGTGCCAATTTAATCTGAAACTGTACTAGGTAAAATTATTTTAAAAAATATCTCTGAGACACTTTATATTTAACCTTTTGAAAACGATGTACCATACTATTTACAAAACCTAAAAAAATTGTTTTTTTTCATTTAGAGCAAAAACATTATCTGTTTTTAGAGGATAATACACATTGTTACTCAAGGTTGGGTAAATACGAGATAAAATATTTCTACAATGAAGCCTGCTATTTAAATTTGCACTACAACAAGGAGCTCAGAATGGAAGTAATTTTAGGTACTTCTAATAGGAAAAACCGGGAAATTACTTGTTTCCGCCTATTAGTTATAAATTTGGAGTATTTGTCGTAAATACTGAATTAGATATATCAAATATACGAATGTACATCAAATTGTCAAATATTTTATCTTATTATTTGCTGATAAAGAGAATAAATTTTCAACCTATCCATGGAAAAATTCTTATAAATCTTTCCACTTAATCGCGATTTATTACGAACCCAACTCAATGCGTGGTTAAGGCCGGAGCTTGTGCATTGCGATAAATCTTTCCCTCGCAAAGACCTGAGATCACACAAGAAACAAATGCTGCCTTTATCCTCAGATCACTTGCCTTTGGTTCATTTATTACCGGTTGTAATAATTCAATTAAATGAAACTTTCGAGTTCGGGAATTCATAAAAATAATCAAGTAACTAAATGATTCGCCGTTATTAAAATTGATTCACAACAAAAATAAGCCATTAAATCATTTGAAGAGTATACAAAGATTTCGCTTGCAATAAATAAAAATCAGTCTCTAGTTCTGCAAAAAATATTACAAACTGTCAACAATTTAACCCATATCCTTGTCATATGACCGCTTAATAAACAATTAAGCTGCAAAATAATTACTTGGTCAGGAAGATTAAATAATTGGTTTGTAGAGAAAATATTTCTATAAGCAGTTAATTTGAGAGGTATGCACATTAAAATAATGGTTATCAATATAAACCATTCGATTATGTTTGAGTTGAAAATTCGAACAGTTCGCTATTGCGGGTGAAGCGAAAACGGATTCGCGAATTCGCGCGACACGAACAGCCAATTGCATGTATATATTGTCATTCGGTGATTAATAGCAGTCAAGTTGCAGGGTTATTAACATATTTGACAGTGATTTTTATTCGTTTTGGTATTTTGCGATTATTACAGGTATAAAACGGAGAATAACAGTTATTATAAAAACAACGAAGAAAAGGCACGACTAATTTCTGAGTACGAATCGAACACGGACCGCAGCAGTGACAATGAAGTAATGGTGGTTAAGAAAACAAAGTTGTTTTTGGATTTGAATTAATTCAAAAGTTTGATAACTCTAAATAAGTTTAAACAGCCTTTAAATCCGAAGATACTTGGTCATTACGTCATCTTCAGGAAACTGCAGACGGAAAAAAGATATAGATAGTCCACAATGCTCTGCAAGAATATATTTATTATTTGAAAACATTTCACATTCTGTGTTGAGATTCAAGACTAATGCTGATCACGACAATGACGAAAAAAAGGAGTATACCTTGTCATGCGACTTGATTGACAATATAAAGAGTGAAATTAATAAATTATTTGATTTAAAAATGAAATCAAAAGCAATAATGCAAAGTATAAAAATAAAACAAATTGTTTATTGTATTTACATTTATATTAGTTGAATACATCCACTCAAACAAAGAGAGTTTATTATAATGATCTTTGGAAGATTTGCATCTATGACCAGTAAGTTTATTTGATATTTTTATTTGATGAACAAAATTTAATATTTTGCTTACACGCTGATTGCTTATTAAAATTTTATTAAACTTGGATGGCTCAATGCAGATTATATTTTTAATTTACTAACCAATATAATTTAGAGCAGTCCAGTATGATATTAATTAGGGGCTGATTTAGAAATGTTTGCTGATCATAAGTTACTAACCAACTACCTATTTTGGCTGACCGAATAAATTTTGATGTTTACAAAAATGAGAATACTTTTCTAACCGTTTCAATGATATCCATAAAAATATACAATTCGTCAAAGAGTACAATTCGTCAGCACGCAAATACATAGAAGCCTTATTTACTTTCCTAGGATATTTATTTATTTATATTAAACTTCCAGATGAATCCACGGAAACTTTCTACTGTACAAGACTAAAATATTCTCTCAGTAAAATTATACATATATAATATATATTCATATAATATGGTGGTGAGTTGCCCATATTAATTCGGCTTTTATTGAGCGTGTAAAATTATTTATTTGATTCGTGATTAATTGTACTACTGTCTAAATTGTACCAAAGATACACTTTTGAAAAATATTATGCATAAATAACTCTAAATTAATACACAATATTAGAAACATAATTGTTATTTATTTTTTTATATATTTAAGACTAATTGAAAATTAAATGTTTTTTCTTTATTTTTTTCTCTATTAAAAACTTTTATCATTTTAATGTAAAATATTTTTCAATAAAATATTAAAAAGCTCTAAGAACTGCTTGTAATACAGAATGGTCTTTATACAAAAATTTGTAAATTATAAATGAAGCAAAACTTTCATATAAGTCAACATATTTAATAAAGTTTACAATATTAAAATAAATATACTTCTAATAAATTTTCAATACAAAGCATAACCCAATTTCGTTAAGTTTACCGATACAATTTGTTTTATTTATTAGTAACTTTTTCGTGTATTTAACCAACTTCCTAATTTTTATCGCAAATAAAAAAATATAAAATAACTCCTAGCAATTAGATAATTACGCACATTTACTTTAGAACTGTATAAATTAACGCAATTGATACAATATAAACCAACGTAACAATAATTCATTCGAAAACCTTTTTTTTTTTGCTGTGTCTATCTTGATGCCTGTCTCAGGTTAGTACAAAATAGCGGAACGTTGACGGTACTGCAGTAGATTTACCTGAGGTCATCAGGACAGGAAAGCCTACTATTTAGTAAAAAATACGAAGGTGGTAAAAATTATTTGTTGATAAAATATCCGAAAGTCACCTAGATTTGAGTATTATCATGCAAAAAGTAGGACAGATAGTGCAGGGGCAGTAAAGATAAGAACCATAATATTAATTAGTTTTTCAAATAGCTATGACCAACGTAAGTCGACTATTGGATGTCGGAATCATTTCTCTTGCAGTATTCTGATAACGTAGAATATAGAATTTATCATGCAAACTAGTGGTAAGTTTTTGAATAAGTGGAATGAGAAAGGTTCGAGAATGATGTTTAAAATGAGGAACACCTAGGTCCTTAAATACCAGATAGGGATGGCGAAAATTCCCTAAAATATTTTAAAAAAGACACGTGATATATATTAAATGTGTAGTTAGATAACATACAGACCGTTGTAGTAAAATTTTCAAGTGCGTTAAGATTTTCTTCATAAATAGTCACATTGATTTATTTTCTTTTTCTTAAAATAATTTTATGAATGAAACACGATCAAATATTCTCAAAATAATAATAATTCGTTGTCTTATAATAAGTAAAAATAATTTTAGATACCTCTGTATTTAGATCTGCTTCTAATGTTACGTATCTTAAAAATATTTTACCAGCTTTTAAATCGCAGAACCGTTTGCATATAATTTCGATTAAGGCAATGATATTTGCGTGTAATCCAATGAGAACTTTGCAACATCTATCTATAAATAATGTTAAATTATTATATTTTGTCACATATGTATTATCCGTGATATATTGATATTGTGTCATCTACAACGTGTTGCAGTACTAAATTTTACTATTGAACTAAAACCCCAAGTTACATCGTACAAACCTTTTATAATTTATGGGATCAAAGTAATCAGTGGGTTAATCTAAATCATGGACTGACTTTGTGCCAAGTATTATAAATAGAAGTTATGTCGTATAGACATGATTGAGAAACAAACATGCAAAGATATTTTTCGTAATATTATTGCCCCACATTTTTATTATTCCTCCACTATATAAAATATACGCTCGCCAAATTTGGTAGTGATTTGTTGCTTCGTTGCAGAGTTATTAGGTAAAAAACATCTAGACTTAAGCAATTACAATGTAAATGGTATGCGGCAATAAAGCATTACATCATATCGAGGGCAACTCTAAATATAAGACCATAAATATTTGTTCTGTTATTATATTACACGAGTCTGTGAGAAGCCTTTTTCAAGTGTTATGTCACAGTAATAAAAAAAATTGTTTTTCACCCTTATTACACACACACGTTTATATATCCATTAGGCGTCTTTTAACGAGATTAATATCGTGTAGCTCAGTTTTGTTACGAGTCATCAATGCCAATTTCTTTTGACTTTATAGAAATTGCGATAGAGCACGTGGCATAAAATAACATGATTTGATCAACATTTTTTATATACCTAATGCAATTTTTATGTAAATGGTAAAATATTTCATAAAAATATATACGTTAATATTATTCTTTCCCCTAACGGTCTTAAAAGCAAATTTCAAAGGGCAACGTCTTATTTTATAAAACATATTCTTTTATGAGAAATATAATTTATTAAGAAATTATTACTTAGTGAGA
The DNA here is from genome assembly GCA_039881145.1 of Druceiella hillmani. Taxonomy (NCBI): domain Eukaryota; kingdom Metazoa; phylum Arthropoda; class Insecta; order Lepidoptera; family Hepialidae; genus Druceiella; species Druceiella hillmani. Next base: position 41,956,897 of record JAYKKI010000006.1, read on the forward strand.
AAATGAGGCCTCTAAATAATAGCTGAAATACAAGGATGGAATATTAAATAAAACATTTACATTATGAAATGTTTAATTTTAAAGAAAGAGTTAACGTTCCGAAACTCAAAAGTAAAAACGGAAACCTTATAAGATATTGATTTTATAAGGTTTGTCTATGTCCGTCTCTCCGTGTGCTACAGTAATATTTCTCAGGAACCGGATGGCGTGAATTTTCTAAATTTAGCAAATTAATCAAGCGTAATAATCTGCACGTATTTTCATAGCTAATACCTAAAATTTTTAATGGGAATTTTAGGGAGACTCAATTAATTCCTCAAATAAAAAAATTAATTGCAGGTATATTGTTTATTACCGTTTGGAATAGTGAGTTGGAGGATATCAGTAATATCTGTTTTTCACAATTTTGCGCAGTATATTTTAGAGATATACTGAAAAATATACTAAGAAACGTGCTGTCATTTTTATAACTACTGAAATTAAATTATAAATAAAACAAAAGTTTTTAGAAACCTAGGCTAAAATTGTGAGAAAACTATAATGGTGATTCTATATGTTAGTTTTAGAGATATTTACGATAATTTATGTATCCATAATACTTAGTTATATTACATACAATAAAAATGGGCTACATTATGTATATTACTATCTCAACATGTTTTTCAAAATTAATCAGCTTGTGCTTGCAATGGTCAGTCAAAACCCATCAACAGTAAATAACGATTTTTTACAATAAAATTTCACTTTTATTTAGTACATTTAAATCTGAAAATAGTCAATATAGCCAAAATTTGTCCGGAGATTATATTTATTTCTTTAACAAAATGTATGCAGAGTTTTCCGCATTAAAAATTAACTGGAAAGCTCGAGGTAAGAGAGACCAGAAGAAGAAATTAAACCTTGCTACCTTGGGGCCTAATCGCTCCGAATGAGGATTATATTTTTGTAGTCGCTAGATATCAGTACTTTTGACCGAGATATTTGATTATCTATCAAGTGCATGTTATCTATCCACGCAATAAATTTTGTCTGTGAAAATGGTTTATAGCAATACGTAGAGATAAATTTACGAGTTTATCTCTACGTATTGCTATAAACCATTAGTTCACTCATATATTCTATATACCGTCAGTTCACTCAGTAGTCTGTAAAACCACTATGTTCCTGATGACTATGAAGTACCAATACTTTCACACAACAAAATCATAACTATCAATGTACTGGATTCATAGTTAATACATTAATTCATATGAAAAGTGTTTATTATAAGTATTTTGAAATTTATTCAGTTTTATGGCTACTCCTCGATTGAAAAAACAATGCAGTGTCAATTCTATTTGCCTAGACTGTAGCTCAAATTAGTAAAAAGAAAAGTATAAAATGCCCTGAAACAGTTATTACCCGATAGAAAAAGGAAATATAGGAAGAAAAATACATAATCTTAAACATTAAGAGAATAATGTTGAAATGGGATATATTGGAATAAAAGTAATAGGTTCAAAGATCTAGGGATACAGTGCTCAGTAAATAGTTCATAGCATATTAAATGACAATATTTTGAAGTCAAAAAAAGGGTAACGCAAATATTGATCCTTTCTGCCTATGAAACTTTAGAGAACCTTGGGAAGACCTATACAGGATTCGATGACCGCAAGCACTTTATATTTATATTTTGTTTTTCTGGTTAAGAAGCCAATGAAGAACCCAAATACTACCCATCAATGAAACCGTCTCATGGTACTTGTTGACTAACGTCTTGAAATATGTTTTTCCTTAAATTAGTAAAATGAAGACGAAAGATATGTAATATAGATTTATCTTTTCTTTGAAAGCTAGCAAATCATCTATTGGTAACATTTTTATAATAAGGGTTAGTTATCTTTATTGCAGACTAAGAGATCTAAAGATGTGGGTTTCTAAGCAGGTGTTTGAAAATAATATGAAGATTATGAACAAAATGAATCCATATGCAATTTCACTATAGTAGTTTATACTGAAAGGGGAACTTAAATTCTGAAAAATCCTGTTTCTGACTAATTAAATTACCTAAGTTTTAAATCGACCAATACTAAAAGTACTTGTTGGTATTTCTGAAACCGGTTGCGAAACTATCATTTCGAAAGCTTATAGAGGTTCTATCTGTGATAGAAAGCTACTTGAAAGTTTTGGTCTCAGACATTACTTCAACGAGGAAACATTATTCTTGCACTCCATAACTGTTTTATTATTCAGGATTTAGTGGATCAAAAATATATTATAATCCATACACCTGAATTTATGAACACACCTACTGATAACATATATGATGGATAATTATATGAAACACATCTACTGAGAATATAAAAAAAAATTCTTAAGTCGAGTACATGTAGAGACTTATCTATGTATGTCTGAAACTTATAAAAATTTAGCCAGTTTAGACTCTGATAACACTGTGTAGTAGAATTAATTTGGTTTTTTTGTGCCCAACGTTCCATGTTCGTAAATTTTAAGTTAAATATAGCTTAAGATAATTGTACATATAAAAATTTTAAAAAAACATTAGAAAAAAAGTTAATTTGCACATTTATTGGAAATTTGAAAAGTATTTGAACAAATATACAAAAATAAAACAGTTTGCTGCCTTCCTCGTTCATTATTCTTCAATTGCACTTTTGCACATAATCACGTGTTATTCTGCCGAAATAGATTACTAACAATGTGTTAATTAACACTAAGAACCAAACCAATAAATTTACAGTTATTATTACACTTATATTTCAATTATTACATTTCAGTTTTAATTTTTTTAATTAAAATCATATATATTGACTATTTAGACATAAAAACCGTTAATACGAACATTTATAAAGTTAATATGAATAAGTGTAAAAAATAACATATTTTACTGCCTTCACTATCTGTTCCTCTCCAAATGCACTTTTACACATCGTCATATAACGTTCTGTCGAACCAGATTGTTAACATATAAACACTTTTTAAGTTAATAGCAAAAATTATAAAGTAAACTTTTAACTATTCTTAAATGTCAGTCTTATTATTTATTTATTTTAAACCTTAAATAATGAAAACACAAATCATAAAAACTGTTAAAACGTGAACATTTAAGAAGTCAGGGAAGTATTTCTCTCTATAAGTATAAAAAATAAAACAGTTTGCCGCCTTCATTATAATTACTCTCCAGATGCACTTTTACACAACATAATACGTGTAAAATGCGTCGGGAATGAAATTCAATAAACTTGGGAGTTACATTATATATCATATCGACATTCCGGTACATTAATACCCTTTTTTCATCGATATTCTTTCATATAAAAAAATCACGGTACAGTCTTATACTATCATATAATTGTATCCAGAACCGGTATTAATACAAGCTGCTTCTTTTATTTGAAATTAATTATAAACATTTATTACACGTGGGTAATTATAAGGGGTTATTAATTCATCCTTAACTGAACAAAGACATTTTATTTCTAACTTCATCTCTTAATTATTCCATCTTAAGGGGCTTCAGCACACAAATATTCACAAGAAATAATTAAACCACCATATTTTATCTTATTTTGTGACAGGGCCTTCTGGAATTATAGAGCTAAATTTTTGTTTTTTCACCATTCATTAGCTGAAAAAAATTTTGGACGTTCCAAACTTTCAACATATTTAGTTCCTTTTTACAGTGCACTTGCAAAACTTCATGCACATATGCGCAATGATTTTTCTGCATACCAAATTTTGTTTCAAGTTTGAGCTCAAGTACGACTTTCAATTATATTTTCTTCCCTCGGTGACATCTCTAACGAATTTTTTTTTCTAACTCGAACAATAGCAGCACTCATAAAATAAATACGAGCTATGAAAATAAGAAAAAGATCTTTCCATAATTTTAATCGATACAAATTTATGATGGAGAGGTCAATTTACATAAGCACGACTATTTACCAATGCGCTAATATATGTAATTTCTCATACTCATTTTATATCCAAGCGTTTCTTCACAATGAGCAACAGTTCATAATTTTACTTTTAACTGAGTTACCCTGGTCTTCCCACTGCAACTGCTATTTGACTGTCAATCATAACATAAACTTGTTCATAATATTTTCAAAATGTTATATTCTTGAACCTTAAGGAAATGTCTTTTTTGGTGAAAAACTCACATCACTTCTGTTTCATCCACTTTCATTCCATTTGAGTTGATGTTCATTTAACATACCAATGAGAGAGTAATTTAAGTTTGAGAACTCAGCGTAACACCGTAAAATGTTCTCAATGTGCCAGCCACACTTTCCCAGGGAAAAACTTATTGTAATGTATTTCCACTATTGTAAAAAGCAACACACACACAATAATGTATTTTAGTGGGTAGAATAAATTCCTATTAAAAATTATACCTAATAATGCTATAAGGTATTCATTGACTAACATATTATCACTGCTGCATACTCAGCAAGGCCAGCATTTTCTTTATAACTTTCTAAAAAGTATGAATTTATATTGACAATATCAATATCAGGTACTGCTGTTGGTTGACTAACACTTTGATAATCGCTTTATTGTGGCCTTTCAATACCGATTCGTCTTCGACGAAGTTTGATCGAAAATTATACTTTCCTTCACAATTATCAAGTGTGTTACTGAATATTGCACTGACAAGTAGAAAATTAAAAATTAATATAACGTTATAAATCTGAAAAAAAAACAAGAAGTAAATAAATCTACCATAATATTATTTATATAGATTACCTTTCAATAAGTTTCGCTTTGGTGCCACTTACTTTGGCGCCTTTTTTTCTCAATTCACATTTTATGCTTCAACATCCATTAAGTCCATGGCTTGATTTATTCATTTTTATCTTATGCAATAACGAAACACTGATACAAAAATAGGATATAAAAAATAAACACTAACAACCGTGTAACTTAAAAATTAGGACTTTTATTTATGTGATGCACTTTTGACATTTCAGTACAACTTACTCCCAAGTGTTGCCACCTTGGTCGCGATATTCTTCATAATGATAGCATTAACGCTGACCTACTGACATAGTTGCGAAATTAAATGCTAATGTATGAAGACTGCCACGGAGGGTTTTAAAATGAAAACATACGAGACTTTTTGTTTATATACTTATTTATACATGTGGGCATTATTTTAAAATTGGAGTTTAACTTTATGGGTAGAATATTTGCTAACTTGAAACTTGTTTCAATTTCTATGGAATTTAAGAAAGAAGAAGGTAAGTATTAGATATCCCTTAAAAGATTAGATTGATACAAATAAAATTTGCTTTTAATTTTAATTAAATCTCAAGCGATATTTCTAAGTTAATTAAGGTTAAATCTAGTTTATTAAGGATTTTTTTATACAGGTATAGGAAAAGCATATGAAAGAGTACGCATAAATAGACTCAGAAAAATAATTCACCAGCTGTGCTTGCAACTTGGCACGCACAGACCGGTCTAAAACCGTCTAAAAACATCTTTTTGTGACGCATTTTGCACGATGCCAAATTGTCATGGCTTTGTGGCATTTAGGAACATCGCCCTATTATTATTGTTAAATTAACAAAAATCGCTTTTTTTTACCTTAATCATGTTGTTTTCTTGTAAAGAGAGCTCCTGTACCTATTTTTGTATTTTCAAAATATCATGATTTTGTGGCAATTAGAAACAAGATTTTAAGTCCTCAATTTTAAACGATTTACAACTCTTATGATTTTTTGGTATTTGGAAACAACATTATTTAAATTTATTTGTAGGCACCATGATTGCATTTGGTTTTAATATTTTTTTATAATAATAACCAATTATCCCCGTGACTTCTGCTGCATATAATTATTAGATTAATATTGCTAATTGTCCTCTTCAAGAGGACAAATAAAACTAAGTGTGTATTGGCGAAAATACTCGGAATTTTTAGTCAATAAATAAGCCTGTTTTCCTAGACCTTTCTACACAATCTAATAGATCAACCATTCAACTAATTTTCCCCTATTCACAGCTAGACTTTTATAAATTATAACAATAATTTATAGCTTATAATGTTTATAAAAATTATATATTTTATATATGGAATGAACTTGCGAAATTAGAGTTATGGTTTTATAGATTGTGGAAAAAACGAATTAAAAAACTCTTCCTTTCTTTTGTCCCCATAAATCGTAGCGAGACGTTACAAAACTCATATTCTTTCCTAAAATATGAACTTTTTAATATGATATTTTGAAATCGAACATGTGATCCCAGAGATTAGAGCAGACAAACGAACAAATTTTTCACTTTTACGTATTTGTGTAGATTGTTTGGCATTAATTTATTAATAATATTCTCGAAAGTTTAGATACTTATTAATACAGTAATCGTGTAACGAAACACACTTGTAAACAAAAACACAGTAATTAGCCATAGATCTCTTGATATTTTTATCAAATTTTACTGCCCTGTGCAATTAACTAACATTATTTTCATGTAGCAAAAACAGTTTGGTTTGTAATGATTCTAATTATACGGTGCGATTTTGTAATAGAAAATGATTTATATCAGTCAAAATGTAAATATTATTATTCCATGTCGCTGGATCCTTATATTGATTTCCATGTGTTCACATATTATTTTAGTACATATAAAGCTTAAATTAAAAATGACACATATGAATTCCCTTCATTTCGGTCGTTATTTTTCATTAAGAAAGCATTTTAATTTATCGTTTGATTGATAGATGTATCTAAAAACGAAATATTCTTCTGGATATAGTCAGTATCATTACCCACATAGCACTTACTTTGGGCGCTTCTTTGGGTATATCAGATATAAAATGCTTTTAACAGTATTATGTCACAAAATATTTTATTTAGAAGGGCTCGCCCATCGAGTATTTTTTATCTCCTTTGTAGTCAAATTACTTTATATTTGCATTAAACCATCATTAATATTGACTTACTACATATTAAATAATATCTAATATAACTAAATAAAATGCACACATTACTACAGTTATTTAAAAAAATTTTTAGAATCGTACTCTTCGAAATATTTCAAATATATAACACGTAACTTCCATATATTGTAAAATTATAACGGTAAACTGTATTTGTAAAGAAAAGGAAAAACCCCAATGTGTCTAATATATGTATATATATATATATATATATATATAAACAGAGTCAGGGCCACCAAATACATATATCGTCTTATATTATGTATTGCTTAGCTATTTTTGCTGTTTTTTGGGTGCAATAAAAGGGATAACAAAGGACTTCAGTATTCCGAAAGCGGGTCGAGTAGCTCCCACCCCCCCCACCACGACAGTTTAAAAAATTTTATCCGATAGCATAGTTTTATTTTAAACTATGTTTTTTATTGGAAATCTAACAAATTTTGTAAACGACACTTCGATCTTGGCAGTCAAACAGTTGACACCATTTCAATAAACATCCCATATTCAAAATCTGTGACAAATAATTCATTGCTTGTTTTGATGAATGTCCTAATAAAATAAGTCGCTAGTGTTGTAACAGTCTAATAATAATTAGATATTGTTATTTTACCTATACGCCCCATAACAAAAACTTATACATCTAGAATGATCTTCATAGTTTTTAAACAATATACTTCTAAAAACTTTGTTTTTTCATATTTTTAAGTGTACTAGTTTCTGGACTAACGTATAACGTATAACATTTTGAGATACTTAAAACCAGCACTTTCAAGCAATACCCCATATTACATAAAGTATTAATAAACATTTTTACGAATACTCAATATGCAGGAAAAAGGATACGTCTAGTGACTTCTGAAAAAAAGTTTGTGACAGATGAACGGTTGCAAACGTGAATGATCTTGGGGATGAATGATCTAAGGGACGCCAAAATTATGGAATTGGCCCCCAACGGGAACCTATATTACTTCTCATTTTGTAACATCGACTTGATATATGTACTTATATTTGTGTATGTAAATTTCAGTACCAGGCTTCCAGAAAATCTCAAAATGTGAAGATAATGGTAGGGTGGAAATGGATAGTTATTTTTTATAATAGAATAATAGTACTAAAAATAATTCGATTCATTTTCAAAAATCTGGTTTTAATGAAAGTAACAAAATAAAATTTGTGTGCTTATGGGATGAGGAACGGAAAGTAACTTAACGTCCTCCATCTTAATACTTAATAATCTAAATGTATCTGTGTTCTTTACTAATAACAAAGATATATATATATATATATATATATATATATATATATATATATATATAACACGATGGTTGGTATTGTATTTTGTCTTACGGAATTCCAATTTATACTCTTTTAAGTGAAATAAACTGACTAGTAAAAGTACTATATATTTCTGGTTTGAATTAGCGTAGTAGAGTGTAGCACCGATTGATTGACAATAGGTTTGAATAATAGTCAGATTCGGAAAAGTATTTCATTAAACTCATTATGACATTACAGCTTTTGAGATTTTTGCTGGCACATAACTTGTGAAAGTACGAAAGTGGATGAGATCGTTGTAAGAATTGGTACATAAAAAATAAACAACTTTTTACTGTAATCCTAATTCACAATTTCTGTTGATTATCAATCATGATAACAAAAATATCTCTATATTTATTTCCCCTCAAGAAACCTTCAAGTTCGTTTACCATTTATTTCAAGCTTTACTCAATGCGTGATTAATGAACTGGGAGCTTGTTGATTGTAATGAATTTTTCTTTGTTTCCCTTTAAGTATCCGTAGAAACCTCTGTTCGTAACTCGCTTCTCTCGCAGTTCATTAATTACTCGATCCGTAGATTAAATTTTCTGTAGTTAAAAAAGGTTTTCGGTCAAAGTGAAGTATGTACGAATACAGAAGAGGCTTGTTTTTTATTCTACTATTTTATAAATTTTTCTAATCTACATAAGAAAAAAAGGGAGTATATGTTATAATATAAGATTAAAATATGAATGATATTAATAAATTATTATGTATATACAGTAACAAAACTATGAAAGAAGCCAAAACATTGGTTTAGATATAAATGTAGTGCAGAAAGTTTTTGTTCTCAAGATTTAATTTTATACCAAAAATATGTTTTGTTTACGTTCCAAACATCTACAATTACGAATTTTAAAATAGCGAAATTAAGTACGTTTGCTTCTAGTTTCTTCTTTCTTTTTTTAAAGACCTGTGTCTTCTTTTTGTGTGAACTTAAAAACTTGAAATTTAAGATCTTAAGTACACTGTATTAATTTTAACTTAATATTTCAAACCTTTAAAAAAAGGGTTTTATCGTAGATGCGGAAGCACAAACAAATGATTCTGTAAAGTTTCTTTTTTTTTAGTAACGGAACCATAAAAATTAAATTGATTTGAATGAATTACATTTAATTGAATCTGATTTCACTAAATATAATCTGAAATGGCTCTGGCAGAAGTTGATTAACGCTCTCCATCAAACTCAAACTTAGGCATAAAGTTTTTCACTCACATTCACAAAAAAAAAATTTCTTTTACTTTTGTCATTTTTTTTAAACCATCTTTTCCGATTGTCATTTTTCAAGTGGTTTTAGTACAATTAATAACATTTTATAAAAAATTTAACTTGTCTAAAATATATTTTGAGTAGTCTGCCAGTATTTTAATCCTACATATAATGTCAGTCATTTTCATTTTCATGTTTTATAACATGCGGAATTTACAATTATTCTAACTTCCTTGCACAAAATCAAATTTTTTATAATGCTCAATAGCTACAATAGCACTAGCGTCCAAGCAGACTACCAATTTCCTATATAACCAGCATCGAGGTAATGCTATGTAAAATTGCTATACACCTTAAATACCTACCTAAAATTTGTCATCAGCCCTTGTGTTGTAAATTACATATCTATATAATAAATCACAAAAATCGTGTTTATCTTTATATAAAAAAAAACTTTTAAAACTTATTATTTCCACTGCTATTGAGATATTTTATTTTGATGTCTTATTTAGATTATCGGCGAACAATTCCTCGATAACTAGACGAATAATTCGTGCACGATTATGACCACGAAAAGACCCGTTTATATATTCGTGGCGAGTACAGAATACCCCAGAATAAGTTGTTTACATACTCGTATTCGTGCCTATTTGTCTATACTCAGTGAGTTTCTAGATGACACTTAACAGTTTGCGATTAGCATAATTTGTTGCTTTAAATTTTTGCTTTAATTTAGTATATGATTTAATCAACGGTATAGACTGTGAAGAATACAACAAACACAATATCATCAAAAACAAACCTCAAAAATATAACTTCAGTATTGAATACAATGCGTGTCATAATGTTTATTATACATGAAATAAGATTATCATGTATTGCGTTTATGACATTTAATTTATCATAACTTTTCCTCTAACATTTATCGATAAATTATTATGCAAATTGAGCAAATGGGCCAGAGTCGTGTGAATTGTGCGACACAACAAAATAAAATAACTTTAAATATGATGCCAGTAGTTTTCAGAGTACTTTGTTTTATTGTGGCATATATATTCTTCTTTAGTTTACAGGAAATAAATCGTTCTCATATTTTATTATTTCACCTGAAATATACATCCATCTTACATATGAGCGTTGCGACATCCATCTTAAATATGAGTATCAAATTACAACATAAACTAAATTACAGCAATTTTATGGAGTAAAATCAATAGAAATTGAAATTATATTAAAGTAAAATGTGATACTTGTGAATTTAAGCAAAATAAATTGAAAGACTGCGGCTAATATTAAAATAATCGGAAGCAATGGAGTATGTAAAAATTTACAAAATAATGAGCTCTTAATACATTTTAATAACAAAGATTATAAAAGGCTTTTAAATTTTCTAAAAATTACACTCTGGCGGTTGTAATTTTGATTAAACAAAATAATATACATTATACTTATACTTTAGAACATATAATGCTATATTATATGGCGTTGCGACATCCATCTTAAATATAAATATCAAATGACAACATAAACTAAATTACAGCAATTTGAGAGATATTAAATTTATGGAGTAAAATCAATATTTATTTCTGTTGATTTTATCAAATTAAAGTGAAATGTGATACAAGTGAATTTTAGCAAAATAAATTGAAAGACTGCGGCTAATATTAAAAGAATCGGAAACTATGGAGTATATAAAAATTTACAAAATAATGAGCTCTTAATAAATTTTAATAACAACGATTATGAAAGGCTTTTAAGTTTTCTAAAAATTCCACTGTGGCGGTTGTAATTTTGATTAAACAAAATTACATATTGAAACTGTAAGGTGTTTTTAATTATAACATCTGAACTGAATATACGAACATCGACACTGAAGCTTTTATATTAACTGAACTATTTTGGTTTAACTATATGAATATTTATTTTATAAAATTACGTTAAAAATATTAATAGACATTCAATCCCATATCACAGAGGTTTGTTTTAAAAATCGGCATTTTGTGCCACACTAGCCTTGGCTTTATCTTTATTAATCGTTAACGTACCACATGCTAAAGTTACTTTTCGTTGACTTGAGAGAAAAGAATAAGAACATATAATTTTACGAGCCAAAAGAAAAGGACGTAAATATTTCGTGGACTATGACATTTCTGTACTTTTTCTATGTGTGACGGAAGACGCGTTATATGGGTTATGTTCTTTAGTTGCACGTCGAGTAAATTATTCGTAATATCACTTTCAATATCGGTCTCAAATTGTCAATTATAAATTTTGTTATTTATTTAGATGGTAGAAAGCATTTTAAAAAAGTATTATTTAGTACATCTGAGACATTCCTCAATTCTCAAATGCCAACTTTTTTGGCTTGACAAATGCAATATCATTTTTATGAAATGAAATATATAACGACTTTCGTTGGTATCTAATTTAATATATAACATAATTTATATAAGGTAACTATAAGAGTTAGTCGCTTTACTTTTCAGTTCGTCCAATTAATTCTACTAGAAAAGCTAAATTTACTATAGGATCAAGGGAAATATTTAATTAAACTATAAAGTCAGCCGTAATGTTTGCTTTTTTAGCTGCCTTCACATAAAGTGAAATGAGATACCATTTTAACGTACGTAGTTGTAATAATAAAAGTTTTACGATGACATAATATGCGTACACCTGCTTCAAAGCTAATAACTCCGTAAAGTTTACGTTATTCATAAAGTAACATGATTCAATATCGGATTTATTATGGGGTTGACCTATTAACATAATTCAATATCGGACTTATTATATTAAATGAATGATTCTTATCTAAAACTGTGATCACTTATATTCATTCTTGTTTAAGGGTTTATACAATTTTAAATTATCTATTATTACATAAAATTACGTCTAAATATTAGAAGACATTGCTGGAGGATGCACAAATATCGACACCATTGGAGTTATGTCAACTGAATAATTGATTTATCTCTATGAATTTTGATCTTCATTTTTGTTTAAGTGTAAATCCATAAAGTTATATTAAAAGACATTATTTAATTGGATTTGAAACGTCCAAAAAGCAATACAAAAACGTCAACATTAAATGTAAGATAACCGAAATATATACGCATATTTCGATTATTTTAATGTCAAAGCAAAGTCTGTCAAAATCAAAGTCAAAGCCAAAGTGTGTACATACTACATATTATTCCATCGTCGAAGTTAAAAATGGGACCTTTATGATTTCGTTATATTCATCTGTATGCCCATGTGAACGACAACGATGTTACAGTATCTGTTTATTAAATGAAGTTGAACCACTCAATAGCGTCCAATACTGTTCCCAAGTTTGATGCATTAAGATGTACGGTAAAAAATTGTACTTTTTTCTCTTTATTTTGATCTGTTAGTGTAATTTAAATACGTATTATTAAAAATTGCAAACAGAGTTCATCAAAATCGGTCATAAAGTGAAGGTTATGAGTCAGTCACATATGAGCTGACTGACGGACATGGCGGAGTCATAAAGATTCCCTTTTGACGTGATAACCTTGCACTTCATAGCCTAACAGTATAATTTTAAATGTGTTGTTTAAAATTACACTCAACGTTGATTTGTATAATAAAAGTTAGTTTCCCTGCCAAATAGTAATTATTCCACATACAATTATTTAAATAAAAAATAAATTTATTATTTCAAATGAAAATGCGACATTGGAAACGTTTATATTTCCAGTAGTGGAAAGTAAAAGCGCTATATCAATATTTACAAAATTTATTTGTCTTAATTTACGTATAACTGCTTCCATACATACTAACAATTTACAAAGTAACAATTATTAAAATTAAAATCAAGGTTAACAATTCTGAACAATGTTAACTCTAAGACGAAGAGTGGTAGTCCCCCAGTTACTCGGACTCTATTTTATAGCTTTCCTTTGCTAACGCTTGCGTTCTACGAGGCTTGGTTTTATTTGATGTTTTTTGCTGACCTGCTTCTTAGTAATATAACGTCCATCGGAAGTTGGTGGTTTAACGGCGTTCTTGTAGATTAATTTATTAGACATTTATGCTGAGTTGCTCTTATATTTTGCTGCTATCCATCGGATGTTGTGAGTTAGCTTAGCATTATTTTAACTTAATTTATTTTATGTTTATGTTGAGTTGGTTCTTAGTAATTATGGTTATTTAACTCATATCAAACAAATTTTTAAATAGCAAAATATATTTTGTAATATATGTTATATATTATCATCGTTATATACATCACCGTTATATATTAAATGACAAATTGAAGAAAATAATTAAAATTGTGTACAACCTTTCAAATTTATTTTGATGTGTAATAAAAGTGAACAACGTATATTGTACAATGATTTTTATTCCTTTCATTATGAACATTGTCACATTCAACGCTCCCGGCCACGTTGACGTCACTGCGAACATCATTTTATCATAGGTGTTAAAAAATGTATGCATTTTAATTAAATTTATTTAAAAATATTTAGTATATTTACAAACAATTTAAACACAATTAAATGAAACTACGTGATGTAGTATTATTTCTACTTTCTTTAATTTCTTTACCACGAACTAGGTTTCGTTGTATTACAACATCTTCAGGTGGGATATTAGCAAAGATCTATCTTTATATGTTGTAATACAACGAAACCTAGTTCGTGGTAAAGGAATTAAAGAAAGTAGAAATAATACTACATCACGTAGTTTCATTTAATTGTGAATAATGAATTTCTAAAAAATTAACGCCAAATATATTAAATATTTGAATCGTTTATATTTAGACTGAATACAAAAAATAACTTTCATTATCAAAGTCCTGACTGAAGGAATAATTTGTGTAATATTTACTTAGAATGTTATTGCAAATGATATAAACTCAAAATTATGAGTTATTATTACAAAATCGTTACCACAGTTTTAAAGCTTAGACCTTGAAAACTATATAACTAGAAAAAGGAGAAATATTTGCATAAAATATTTTATGGACGAGTCGAGGTAGGTCTTTATACATATATATTGAAGTAGTTACTGATCTAGATAGATATACTAACTCTAATGTCTATGTCCAATTATTTCATATGCTGTACGTCCAAATATATTCAATATTTGGAAACAATTGAAATTAAAATTATTGGGATCATGACTTATTCGATTCGTATTTATGGAATATGTAAATCAACATAATACAATTATATGTGTTTATATATATATATATATATATATATATATATATATATATATAGAAGAGACCATTCTTTAATTAAATCTTAGCGACGCTGTCTAAATAGTTTGCTTTTTTCCCAAAAAGATATATTTACTTGCTGCATATAGCGAAAAGCTAACAAAAGAAAAATTTAGAGTATTCAACTGTGGATTTAGTTATGTTTACACCACATAAATAAGAGCAAGAATTTTTTAACAAGAATACTTTCATATTGGCTACACGAAATGACAGTTACATATTAGCTAACTGATGTGAAACAAAATGGTTCAGGTTAGCAAATGTATGAATAAATCGAATCAGCAAGAAATATAATAATTACAGGGGTGGGAGATCTAATTTATATTTTGGGAACCATATTTCAAAATAAAAATTACTTAAATAATTTTATTTGTGATAATTTGACACGATGACCACGACTCCAACCAAGGGTTTGACGACTAAGATTATAGCCTATAACATTTTAAAATGTTAACGATTATTTAATAATACTTAATCTGTACTAATTTCCTTAATAAATTGTACACATCACGGCTTATCCTAAAAATTCAGTACGCGCGTGAGTGAAAACTCAAAGTAAAATTTGCAGTCCCACGATACTAGTTAGTCCTCATTTTGACCGCATTAAATTTGACCTAGTGACACAGCTACAAAATGAAATCTCGCATGTAAAATGTGAAACCCTACCTATTATATTATCCGAGAGAAATTTTAATAATAATGCGTAGTAATTTTTTATTCATTTATATATTTGTGAACTATTTTAAAGATTGGAGCTTATGACTATCAGCAAGTAAACACGTGGAATTCACTGTTCTTAATTTTGTGCTTGCAGCAGCTTCTTACGATGTAGTAAACTAATGTTTGATGGCAAAAAAGGTTTGCCAAAGGTTAATTTGTTCATTCGAGTAATTTTTTATGAAAAATCATCGTTATTGGTGAATTTCCCCATTTTTTATAACAGTATCATCGAATTATATGCAAAACTACGGCTAGTGTGCTAGCTAAATGTTTGTTGAATGCTCATTTTTTCATACGGGGTTTGTTTGACTTAATTTAATTGAGCCCGTTCATATTTTCAACCTATTCAATTTTAATATCGTTTCGTACAAAATTGGAATAGTATGATATATGCAAAACGCGGCTTGTATGCTAGGCATCACCTATGATAGCAAAATGGTACGAAATATTTGTTGGATGCTTATTTATTCATGAGTAGTGATTTACAATTAAATGAAACTACGTGATGTAGTATTATTTCTACTTTTTTTAATTTCTTTACCACGACCTAGGTTTCGTTATATTACATCTTCAGGTGGGATATTAACAAAGATCTTTGCTATGAATTTCTACAAAATTAACGCCAAATATATTCAACAGTAGTGATTTAGATAAATTCATTGTTATTCTCTCTACTATATATGTTTAATGATGTTTTATATGAAATTGAAATTGTGCCGTATATGTAAGATAATTTATTAAATATTTAATGTATTACAATACTGTTTATTTGATAGCCTAATAGTTTTATTAGCTTGGCGCCAAAACATAATTATCAACTAAAAAATTGCCGGGTGCTAATATATAATAAAATTTTATGTCATAGACTACACTTCAAAAATATTTAACCCCCTTTACATTCACCAAGAAGCACATGAAAGAAAATCTATTATTTTGCTTGAGATCCATTTACGTTCTTGTCAAAAGTCTTGGGTAATTTCAATAATTTTATAAAATACATAGTCAGTGGAATTAAATGTAGATAGACGTAAAACATTGGAACCAATGAGGCAAATGAAATAAAAATTATTAGATTCTATAATAATCCAGAATAATCTAAAAAATTTAAATAATCTGTTATTCATTTAAAGAGACACCATTACAAATTACAATGAATGTCTTTAGTTAATTTTTTTTAATTGAAAAGCGAGACAGTATAAAGTCACGGAATGTGTTTTCCACAGTAGCGCCGGGTGCTAATATATAATAAAATTTTATGTCATAGACTACACTTCAAAAATATTTAACCCCCTTTACATTCACCAAGAAGCACATGAAAGAAAATCTATTATTTTGCTTGAGATCCATTTACGTTCTAGTCAAAAGTCTTGGGTAATTTCAATAATTTTATAAAATACATAGTCAGTGGAATTAAATGTAGATAGACGTAAAACATTGGAACCTATGAGGCAAATGAAATAAAAATTATTAGATTCTATAATAATCCAGAATAATCTAAAAAATTAAAATAATCTGTTATTCATTTAAAGAGACACCATTACAAATTACAATGAATGTTTTTAGTTAATTTTTTTTAATTGAAAAGCGAGACAGTATAAAGTCACGGAATGTGTTTTCCACAGTAGCGCCGGGTGCTAATATATAATAAAATTTTATGTCATAGACTACACTTCAAAAATATTTAACCCCCTTTACATTCACCAAGAAGCACGTGAAAGAAAATTTATTATTTTGCTTGAGATCCATTTACGTTCTTGTCAAAAGTCTTGGGTAATTTCAATAATTTTATAAAATACATAGTCAGTGGAATTAAATGTAGATAGACGTAAAACATTGGAACCTATGAGGCAAATGAAATAATGGCAAGATAAAATTATATAGGCTAGTGCCTGACTGGGGAATTCTGAAAACTAGATGGAGGAAGGCATTTTCGCTTCATCGCGCCAGTCTCTATTTGAGCAGCATACGTATTGACTTGCTCAGCAGAAGATTTTGTATTCAAATGAATAGAACACTTCAGTAAATCTTTATCCTTTAAAAATCATTTTAAAAATGTTTCATCCTTAATAATGGCAAAAATTGGTAACATGCGTACAATCTATATCAGAAGAATATTTGAAACAAATTCATTAGGAATTTTTTTTGTATTTCTTTGTTTTTCCAAAATAATCATTTATTCTTATATATTACGACTTCCATAAATTCGACCTCGCCGTAAATGATTCCTAAAGACATGCATATTCTTTTCCAGGCTTTTCGTTCAAAATCATTGTTCATGCAAAATAATTGTTCGTGCAAAAACATTAAAAAAATGAAATTAATGTAATTGAGTTTAATTAATTTCACTCTTACAATATTAACAGGATTTTGCACTTGCCACAATTTGGAATAGGGGAAATCTCCCTTTCAAAAGCTCATTCCTAGAAGCTTTACATGCTTATAAAGGAGTATTTAATATAAGCGTTTTGCGCATCAATAATTTTAGAATTCATTTTTAAAACAGTAGATGGAAAGAAATATTTTTTCTTATACTAACGTAAGCTTACATTTCAATTATTTTTTTTAGAAACATTTCAATTATTATTTTAGAACGTTCGTTTAAACATTCGTCTTTTTTAATTTATTATATTTTAATTCAGCAGCAATCTTCGGCAGTTTTAACGGGTAAAAATATTGTCTTCAATTCACTGCAAATAAAACAAAATCCTGGTTCCACCTGTATAAATTTTTAGGTTCCTCCATGAAAGTAAAATGTATGATTATTATTTGTATGTCTTTCCGTCCAAGGATATATTTTTAATAATGATGCGAGCGTCGGTATGAGATATAATAGTAGGTAGTTACTTAATAAATCCTTTCATAAAAAAATTTTATTAAATTTAGTAAACATTTTTTTCTGAATTTTGTTTAAATTATAATTTATTTTTTTTTGTTTAAATTATAAATTATTTTGATACAATGATGTTATTTTATAATTTTTAATAAATCAAAATATATCGATATGAAGAATAAAAATGTTTAAAATTGAGTTAAGACTTCTCTTTGAAATCAAAAGATAACGTATAATTTAAATATAACCTAATTGCATCCAGGTCAGTTTTATTCTATAGACTGACATAAATGCACACGTCGAACATATTGAGCTATTTTATGCATAAACTACCTGTCACAGTTTTAAACACTACCCTTATTAAATTTACAATGGAAGAAAAAACTTCAAAACGTTGTCTCCTTCCTTCAAGAAAGGAAAAAAGTTGTCTCCTTGTCTGTGAGTGAACGTGCAATAATTTTGAAGTAACCAGACAAGTTGTCGCATAATGAAACGTTTTTACTCTCAAATTTCGTGATATTAATTGATTATAAAGAACTTCCGTTTCAGAAACGAAAAAACGTTACAACTAAATTAATGTTAACTAAACTTTAGTTGTTACAGTTTTTTAACGAAAACTGTGTAAAAGAATTCCTTTTCAGTATTTAATCTAGTGAAACCATAAATACACACATAACAATTTTCGTAAACAAAAAAAAAATAATAAAAGATAGATTAATTATTTGACTTATCGCGATAAAAAAATAATATATTCAACAGTAGTGATTTAGATAAATTCATTGTTATTCTCTCTACTATATATGTTTAATGATGTTTTATATGAAATTGAAATTGTGCCGTATATGTAAGATAATTTATTAAATATTTAATGTATTACAATACTGTTTATTTGATAGCCTAATAGTTTTATTAGCTTGGCGCCAAAACATAATTATCAACTAAAAAATTGCCGGGTGCTAATATATAATAAAATTTTATGTCATAGACTACACTTCAAAAATATTTAACCCCCTTTACATTCACCAAGAAGCACATGAAAGAAAATCTATTATTTTGCTTGAGATCCATTTACGTTCTTGTCAAAAGTCTTGGGTAATTTCAATAATTTTATAAAATACATAGTCAGTGGAATTAAATGTAGATAGACGTAAAACATTGGAACCAATGAGGCAAATGAAATAAAAATTATTAGATTCTATAATAATCCAGAATAATCTAAAAAATTTAAATAATCTGTTATTCATTTAAAGAGACACCATTACAAATTACAATGAATGTCTTTAGTTAATTTTTTTTAATTGAAAAGCGAGACAGTATAAAGTCACGGAATGTGTTTTCCACAGTAGCGCCGGGTGCTAATATATAATAAAATTTTATGTCATAGACTACACTTCAAAAATATTTAACCCCCTTTACATTCACCAAGAAGCACATGAAAGAAAATCTATTATTTTGCTTGAGATCCATTTACGTTCTAGTCAAAAGTCTTGGGTAATTTCAATAATTTTATAAAATACATAGTCAGTGGAATTAAATGTAGATAGACGTAAAACATTGGAACCTATGAGGCAAATGAAATAAAAATTATTAGATTCTATAATAATCCAGAATAATCTAAAAAATTAAAATAATCTGTTATTCATTTAAAGAGACACCATTACAAATTACAATGAATGTTTTTAGTTAATTTTTTTTAATTGAAAAGCGAGACAGTATAAAGTCACGGAATGTGTTTTCCACAGTAGCGCCGGGTGCTAATATATAATAAAATTTTATGTCATAGACTACACTTCAAAAATATTTAACCCCCTTTACATTCACCAAGAAGCACGTGAAAGAAAATTTATTATTTTGCTTGAGATCCATTTACGTTCTTGTCAAAAGTCTTGGGTAATTTCAATAATTTTATAAAATACATAGTCAGTGGAATTAAATGTAGATAGACGTAAAACATTGGAACCTATGAGGCAAATGAAATAATGGCAAGATAAAATTATATAGGCTAGTGCCTGACTGGGGAATTCTGAAAACTAGATGGAGGAAGGCATTTTCGCTTCATCGCGCCAGTCTCTATTTGAGCAGCATACGTATTGACTTGCTCAGCAGAAGATTTTGTATTCAAATGAATAGAACACTTCAGTAAATCTTTATCCTTTAAAAATCATTTTAAAAATGTTTCATCCTTAATAATGGCAAAAATTGGTAACATGCGTACAATCTATATCAGAAGAATATTTGAAACAAATTCATTAGGAATTTTTTTTGTTTTTCTTTGTTTTTCCAAAATAATCATTTATTCTTATATATTACGACTTCCATAAATTCGACCTCGCCGTAAATGATTCCTAAAGACATGCATATTCTTTTCCAGGCTTTTCGTTCAAAATCATTGTTCATGCAAAATAATTGTTCGTGCAAAAACATTAAAAAAATGAAATTAATGTAATTGAGTTTAATTAATTTCACTCTTACAATATTAACAGGATTTTGCACTTGCCACAATTTGGAATAGGGGAAATCTCCCTTTCAAAAGCTCATTCCTAGAAGCTTTACATGCTTATAAAGGAGTATTTAATATAAGCGTTTTGCGCATCAATAATTTTAGAATTCATTTTTAAAACAGTAGATGGAAAGAAATATTTTTTCTTATACTAACGTAAGCTTACATTTCAATTATTTTTTTTAGAAACATTTCAATTATTATCTTAGAACGTTCGTTTAAACATTCGTCTTTTTTAATTTATTATATTTTAATTCAGCAGCAATCTTCGGCAGTTTTAACGGGTAAAAATATTGTCTTCAATTCACTGCAAATAAAACAAAATCCTGGTTCCACCTGTATAAATTTTTAGGTTCCTCCATGAAAGTAAAATGTATGATTATTATTTGTATGTCTTTCCGTCCAAGGATATATTTTTAATAATGATGCGAGCGTCGGTATGAGATATAATAGTAGGTAGTTACTTAATAAATCCTTTCATAAAAAAATTTTATTAAATTTAGTAAACATTTTTTTCTGAATTTTGTTTAAATTATAATTTATTTTTTTTTGTTTAAATTATAAATTATTTTGATACAATGATGTTATTTTATAATTTTTAATAAATCAAAATATATCGATATGAAGAATAAAAATGTTTAAAATTGAGTTAAGACTTCTCTTTGAAATCAAAAGATAACGTATAATTTAAATATAACCTAATTGCATCCAGGTCAGTTTTATTCTATAGACTGACATAAATGCACACGTCGAACATATTGAGCTATTTTATGCATAAACTACCTGTCACAGTTTTAAACACTACCCTTATTAAATTTACAATGGAAGAAAAAACTTCAAAACGTTGTCTCCTTCCTTCAAGAAAGGAAAAAAGTTGTCTCCTTGTCTGTGAGTGAACGTGCAATAATTTTGAAGTAACCAGACAAGTTGTCGCATAATGAAACGTTTTTACTCTCAAATTTCGTGATATTAATTGATTATAAAGAACTTCCGTTTCAGAAACGAAAAAACGTTACAACTAAATTAATGTTAACTAAACTTTAGTTGTTACAGTTTTTTAACGAAAACTGTGTAAAAGAATTCCTTTTCAGTATTTAATCTAGTGAAACCATAAATACACACATAACAATTTTCGTAAACAAAAAAAAAATAATAAAAGATAGATTAATTATTTGACTTATCGCGATCAATTACATGTTTCAATATAACCCCCAAACTTATAAAGAACACGAAGTAAAAGAGTTTAATGAAAGTTAAAAAGAAATAAACCTTTTTAAAATTTTTCACAAAAAGTTTTATTAATTACAAATTTCTCACCTTTATGGTAACGACAAAATTTAATTAATATTATTTTGTCGTTGTTAACGAGGTGCCGCCTTTTCAAGATGATATTGAATTAAATAAGCACCCCTTGAAAAGTTGCTTTTATTAACATTGCGTGTTCCAAACTTATTGATATATTATGCCACTTTTTTCCTTAAAAATGTATTTTGTTATTTAAATATTGTGCAGTATTTTACTATTACATTTATAATTATATATAAAGATAATAACCCATGTCAGATAGCATAATAATTGCACCTACCAAAAGCGATGAAATATCGTGTTTAATTGAGATGTAGTATTAATTAGTACTTTGTTTCAGTGGATTTATTTCTCTAACATCACAAATAAATTCGCAAAATGCTAAATTCATTGCCTTAGAAAAATTTTGGGAAGAGGAAAAAGAATATTACCTCTATCAATGAAAGTGTTTTTATTCCATTAGTTTTTATCGGTAGCTCTGATCATGTAGATTTAGAAATTAAGAAGAAAACAATTATTTAGAAGATTGGTTTATGTATAGACATTAAGAATTACCTTCGGCTTTATCCTTTATTTTAATTCAAAAAGAAGAGAAAAATTGTGATATCAGTATCTTATATTTTGGTTGAATGTAAAAAGCGACTATGAGTTTATTTATTCAAACCCAGCGCATTATAATAAAGCAACTTTCCAAGTACAAAACTGATCTTGGATTTCCAAATTATTTATTCAAATATATATTCATGACTGTAAGTAATAGTAAATATATTCTACTTTAGAACATCCATTTTGTTATGTTAAATCGATATAATTTTAACAAAATCTGGTATTAGATTTGTAAAGAAAAATCTACAATATTTCGTATTCTATCAATTGATTTTCGTGCACAACAACGTTACTTTCATTTTTAAAAAGTCGACGGGAAGCGGCAAAAAGCAAAGGACTATGTGTGGTGGTGCGCCTTGCATCTTGGTCTAGCACCGGATAGATACAGATGCAACTAATTTTAATGAGACTAAAACGATCCTTGTGTTCTGTGTAGAATTAAAACTTTTATTTATGTGCTTAAACATTTAATAATTTTATTTAAGTCAGAAGCTCAGTCGGAAGTCAGCTCAGAAGGTTAATCATACTGGCAAGTAAAGAGTTTATTACTTGGAATAGAAATTTTCAAGCATCTTATTTAGACAGCCCCTATTTAAAGTTATAGGATATTACTTGTAATTATTGTTGAATAGTCCAGTGTCTTAATTTCAGTCCTTTGAATAAATTAATGTCAGTAAATAACACAATAATACTTTAAAAATAATCTTATTCATGAAAATGTTCAGAGTGCACATGTATAAAACATGATGATGTTTTCTCCAAATTATGAACACCTCTCCGACATTTTCGCAGTGGATCACTCAAAACAAATATGTGAAAACTCAGACCTTTGTTTTCATAAAACCTGCAATGAGGAATGCAACAGTAGGAATACAACTTTTTTTATCTTTTTGTTTACAGTAAAACCATTAACGCATAATTTATGTAAAAGCTTCAGGCAAAAACGCACATCTGTAAAAAACGGTCGCGTTATAGGCATTGAATTATCTTTCATGCGTTAATTTTGCTACTGAATTTACTCGACTTAATAACTCCTAAGATATATATTTTCCTCGCATATTAAAATTCTTATGTATTGTTAAATAAATTCAACAAAAGTTTTCCTTATTGAAAATAAATATGTATTTAATTTTCTTCATAAATTAAGTTTTTAATTAATATGTATTTCTGAGCCAAATAAAAAAATTGAGATGTTTGTGTAATATAAATGTTTTGAATGGTTTTTCAGAGTGTTATAAATGGATTTAAATAAAAACGTAAATAAATATATCCAATATAAAAGTAAACCTATTTCTTTATAAAGGTTGATTTAAAATCAAAGACGCTAAAATAAAATATATTTGTCAAATTTAAGTATGAACTCTTTTTCACAGTCGTGGATTTGAAAATTAATATATTAACCCTACATGGATTTGTACAATTTAAAAGTAAACTCCTTTTTAAAAAATTTAATTCAAAATAAAAATGTATCAATTCTAACTAATATATAAAGCGGAAAAGTTTATTTGAATCTTTGGTCAGAACCATATTATAAAAAATCCTTTGGTGTATGAAAGTTCATTCTTTAAGTATTGTTAGAGATTATGCCGTCACATTACGATTCACAGGGACAGAGCAGTGGTAAAAACTTTAACGTGAGTCGGGGAATAAATGATCTAAAGTAGAAGAGAATATTTGTTGAATCATCCTAGTCCTAACCGCGATGACTTATATCGTTTGGAAAACGTAGCGAAAGCGTTTAGTGACGAAGCAAGTAGAGTAATAAAATACATAAACGCGGTAAAAATTCGAATCTCAATCATTACTTTATAAGCAAAAGGTATTGACATTTTAAACCTTTAATATTTCTTTGAATACGTTTCTCACGAAGCTAGATTTTTACATCGGAAAATCAACTTTAATAAATCATTTAAAAAATTCGTATTTACACATATACCTACATCCATTAAAAGTATATTTACTTTCTATGATACTTTTCTGTGATAATATATTTGTATTGTTATAAAGTTTCCGCTCCAGCACGAAAACGAACATCTCTTCACGCATCACGAATAGGTAGCAAACAATATCCATTACATTTCTAGCAAATATTCTTATGTATATATATATATATATATATATATATATATATATATATGTGTGTGTGTGTGTGTGTGTGTGTGTGTGTGTGTATATGTGTGTATATATATGCATATAAGAAGAGTAATCCCTAATATGACGTGCTCCATTTTCTTTTGGGCGACTTGCAATTAGTTAATATGCTGGTGTTTGTTTTTGCTCTATTAGTCAGGTAGGAAGCGTTGTTCATAGATTCAGTGCTTGAGGTTTATTGGTATTAGGTTTCTGAATAGAAAAATTAAATTAAATTGTGTAAAAGGTAATAAAATAATTTTGTCCTTTTCTTTTTTTCCATAACACATTTTAAACTACATATTTTAAAACTATACAAACCTTATTTTTAAACTATACAATCACTGAATTTTTTTTTAGTTAATAAGCGCATTTTGGTTTTTCATTATCTCTTTTTGTAAGAAGTTAATATTTCAATGGATCTTGCATTTTTGGCCAATAGCGCTAAACGAGAACAATTTTCTAATAAATATTCGTTAGCAATTGAAATTTATAACAACTAAATTTAGAGACATGGGTTGAGTTGTAAGAAACAAACAAAAACATAAATTCTTTTGTACATATCCGCTCTAAGCTTTTCATACAATTTGTCTGAAATTTCGCAGCCTTACCGTTACGTTGGGTTTAATTCATTTCATTTCGTCACTATTAATAGAGCTCCGTACCTGCCAGAGCTTTGAATGAGAGCGAGCTTCCTTTTCGAAACTCATTCCCAGAAGCTTTAAATGATTTCATTAAAATTTCAAAATTTAATCGTTTTGCGTGTGATACTCGTGGATATTGCATTTCATTTTGAAGTACTCGTTAGGCAGATATATTGTGTATTATAATTTTAGTAAATGACTTAAATTTTCAATAAATTATTTAAAATGACGTGTTGCATTATAGTTGTCCATTTATTTTTTGTAACTTATTTAATTTGTTCCAAGGAGCATCGATAGGGGCGTTTACATTAGTAATATTTATTTCTAATCAATTTCCAAGTAACACAAAATGCCCACATGCACCAAAAAAATTACAATGCCTTTACGACTTTTTAACAGCTGAATATATGTAATGCGCGTAAACAATTTTAACTTTAAAATATTACTTAAAAAATATTGTAACCGACGTGATTAATACTTAAAACATATTACAACGCCTACTTAGATAAAAAACATAAAACTAGATATATATTATTTTTGTGTTAAGGTATTTTAGTGCATAAGTTTTCTATTGCAGTTCTAAATACTTCCATTGTTTGAAATAAATGCAATAAAAAAGTAAAAATTCCATCATTCGAATAAAGTTTTTAACGATAAAAAGAAAAACTACTTTTCTCTTTGAATGCGAGTTAACGAATAATGATTTTCAGATATCCACGTTGTCACGTTGCGAAACGTATTTAGTTTAGAATTTCGCAACATTTGTTGACCATAATGAAGCTTTCCTTCAAATGAAACACATTTCGACGTTAAAAGAATTTACTAAATTACTTTAACTTCAATCATCTTTATTAATTAATTTATTTATTTACTTTAATATATCTAACTGACACATATGGCGGACTTATTGCTACGAAAGAAATCTCTTAAAGCCAACAATAACACCCGTCCAGCCCCGTTCGACGAACGCTTGGGAATCGAACCCGGGTGCTCGCGGTACGCCGCATCGTCAAAGACCGTCTTGTGATCAACCCCTCACAGCATTGTGACCAACCCAACACACCATGACGATTTTTAGCACAATCTTTAAAAAAAAAAAATTTTTTATATAAAAGCGTGAGATACATAAAATCGTTCAAAAATGTTAAAAGGAAGAAGATAAACAATAATATAAACATTTTATTGTCGATTACTTTAATTCATGACGATGTCAAGTTACGGTTGGGTCTAACGTTTAATAATTAGATTCGAATTTGTCGCCTTTACCTTTTTCATTGGTGACATTTAAATAATATTAATTACTCTGTCGTTACCATCGAAGCTCTGTCCTGCCCTGACAAAGATTAAATCAAAAAGCGCCCGTCGGAAAATTCCTTTAATTAAGACTTTGTGGGTTCTAAATTTTATTAATTCGTCAATATATTTTTCTCCGTTTATTGTAAGTTTCATTAATTGAAGAATATGCAATATCTATATTGATATTTGCAATAAGAGTTTTAATACACATCAGGTAGCATAATAACCGCACAGACGGGAAGCGATCAAATATTGTATTTAAATTTGATATAGGTTTACTGAATATTTTATTTCAGCGGCTGTGTTAGTCTAATAGCATAAGTTTACTGTTTGATATATTAAGTTCACTATCTTACGAAAAAAAATTCAATCAGGAAAAGGGATAGGGTAACGATGTGTGTATTCTAATTGTTTTTCCATAGTTTTGCCAGCGTAGAAAAATGAAATGTTTAAAAGTAAGAAAAAATTATTATTCTGAGTGTTTAATTATTATATTGGGATAATGTAATACTTTGGCATTATATTTTATTTTAGTAGAAGGACAATGGAAAAATGTTGTCCCGCGGGCTGCATAAAAAGACATATCCTGTGTTTTTTAGAACGTAGCGCAATGAACTAAAGCAAGTTGCCAAATAATAAATAAAATGACCTCGAACTGCCCAATTATTTATTACAGTTTTTCACCTTATACCATTGCCTAAACTTTCCGGAATCTCCTGATAAGTTACTCTCGTGTTAGTCTTTATCATAAAATTTCACTCGAAGTTGATCCTTATTTTGTTGTTGAATGAGGCTACGATGAAAACTAAGCTTTTCCTAATTTGTATGGGTAACTTTCAAATTTCCGTCAATTTCTAAAACAAACGATAATTCGAGCACATTAATTAAATTATTTATTTCATAATAATTTTTTTTTTAATTTGATTTATTTTTTTATTAGCATTATTACAAATGGTCAGTTCTAAGAACTTCCTGTGATACAAAATTTTTATTATCGAATACATTACGAACAAAATCAAACAGGAAATTGTAAGATTGTTTTGACATCCTTTTAAGTTTTTATAACTTTAATTGATGTCTGTCGTCATTAATAAGCAATAATTATTCTATAAATACCAAATTATTTATAGAATAATAATAATTACTAACCCCTAAACAACCGTTTTGTTTTATTCACAAGGGAGCGTCAGGGAGTAATTTTCCTTACGGTCGTACGTACTCGAAGACCTGGGTGAAACCAACCCCCGCGCCCCATAGATATTAGAGTGCCCATACTGTACACAGCAAATATAAATATGGTCGTCTTCTCTTAATTTATTGATAATTTTTATGACGCTCCAAAGGAAAAGTTGATCATAAGGAGCCATATTACTTGCATTTTTGTGTAACGTTCCAAAATACAGCCTGTGGATATATACACACAGACACATACAAAGCATACACACACACACACACCCATATATATATATATATATATATATATATATATATATATATATATATATTTATATATATATATATATATATATGTATATATATATATATATATATATATGTAGATATATATATAAATATAAATATATATATATATATATATATATATATATATATTTATATATATATATATATATATATATATATGTATATATATATATATATATAGATATATATATATATATATAAATATATATATATATATATATATATATATATATACATATATACACATACATAGGTATATGTATATATACGTTATTATATATCTGTTAAACGTTTCAAAATGTTCGTGATAATAGACAATATGAGCAATGACATAGACAATTTAAGCTAACTCTCTAGAGTGATGGTCTCTTCTACTCCATTATTAGATTGATTTTTGTATTTCGACGTGTTGAGAAAATTCCAGTGTAATAAGACTGAAATCTTTGCAGGTCTGATAAGTTAATGAACCAAAAGTTAATTCTAAAAATTCGTGCCACATTTAAATCTGTGAATATGGTACTTCTTTGTTGGTGTGAAAATAAATACATTTTGATATAGGTAAGTATTACCTTTCATATTAATACGTATTTTGTACCTTCCAATTATTCCTCTTAAAAAAAGCTCTCGTACTAGCATAGTACATCAGGCGAATACTCTGTACGTGATATTATTCAAGTTATTTAGTCACACTAGCAAAGAACAGTTATACAACCATTACTCTAGCACGTAGAACAATACACATAGTTAGTATAAAAATACACGGAGGTAGAAAAATACACTCAATAACATATCAACCCTTGAAGAGCTCTGACGTAAAGATAAATATTCACGCTCACCACTGCGCTGCTTGGGATTGTCTATGAGAGAAGAAAAAATACCAATAAAATTCTAAGATTCGAGATATATTTAAGAATTTTCTTACGAGAAACGTTATAGGTTTTACACTTCCACTCTTTAAACAACCCTAAATTCCATTGAAACTAAATATCTAAATGACAGTGAAATAAAAAAATGTAAAAAGAGCATAATATTTTTTGCTATGTTTTTTACGGTATGACATAATAATATCTTAAAACTTGTCTGTCGCAAACATTTTTTTTACTATTTGATAATCACATAATTTCTAAACTTATTTAGGGCCTAACACTATTCCTTTGTAATTAGAAACTGTGCGATACATTTTTCTCCATTAGCCGCTTAAAAATAAAATATTTTTAAAAACAAAAAAAACAAATCCGCTAAATGACGAAAAAGGGATGACATTTCACTAAAACTGTCAAAATTTCTTTCAACTATTATTTGAAGTAGAAATGCAACAATCAAATTTTGATGTACATCGAGATACTACTTTTTCAGAATTAGAAAATTTCGTCTTTTGAACTTGTTTGTTCAAACTTTATTGTCCATTTACTTCTTTAAATACATATATAAGTCCATTTAAAGAAAGTATATTTTGTATATTATTATTCATATAAACATAAAATGGTCCAGTATGCTCGTGTTTACGTTGTAACAAATTTCAAATATCCTCATACATGAAATGATACTCCTGAGGCCAAGAGAAATCTAATGACATCCCAGGGAACAAGGACCCATATATAATATACTCAACAAATACTACTCTCCTTTTTGCTTTGTGAATTTGGCTGAAAATTATATCATATAGGCTATACTTTCTTGTGTTGTCGGAACTGTGCATTTATCCGTAAAATGAGTCTCATTTTAAATTTTTATTTTTAACTTATTGTTCTTTATAAGTGATTAGATCATTGGTAGTTTAAATAATTACAATGTAATATTTTCTACTGCATTTAAAAGAAAATTCAGTGATACCCCATAAAAAGGAAAATAAAGGATAACGGGAAAGGACGGAGTTTATACGGAAAGAACTTTAGGAAAAAAATTAAAAATACCTTTTCTTCATTTTTATATGTTCACGTAACTCGCATAAGAAACCCTCAAATATTTTATGACACGCGAAGTTAAACTGAAAAAGTTAAGATAGTACGACAAATTGAGAATCAAACTGTAAGATTTCCATTTCCGTTATATATAAATAGAATTTTAACAATGAAATCATGAACTGAATTGGTTTTAAAATGTAAGTTTGTCTTGATTAATCTTGTATATATCGTTTTCTATATATGCGATACAAAGTAACAAAAATCGTAGTTTTCCTTCTTGATATATTATATCATGATATATTTTTAAAGTCATGATATTTGAAATTCAATCGATTGTGAGAAATAAATGAAGTCTTGCTAAATAACCAGCATTACTGACGTATCTCACAGTACCTTATATCGAATATTTCAAGCCAAGTACTAGTGCATCCTTTCCTTTATCTTTGTCATTTAAGTCCAAGTTCTTTTACAATCTATACATTGTTTTGGTATTAGCTATAATAAGGTTTTTCATTTCAGTACTGAAAGATATTTACTCGTTGCTTTTCCATTGTTGGCTCGTGCGATATTAAAGGAAGCTGGTGCTGATGTTGCGTTGTGAAGACAATACGTACAAGTTGGCTAGATTGCCAATATTGTTCTTAAGATATATGTTGATTTGAAAGCCGGTTTTTTCATGAAATATAATATTGTTTCCGAAACTACTGCGTTAAAATATGTTGAACATTTAGAGAAATGTGGTTTTGATAGCGTTCAGAGAAAAGAAAATATAATTGAAGTTATAAGAGCAGACCAATTTAATTAACAAGTTGAAATTACTAATAATCAAGTACAAGATGAAAAAGTATATTCTAAGAAAACGAAAACATAAAAGTGAAGTAAAATGTACCTCATCATTTCGAGCATCCACAACTGATATTCAATAAGGTTTACCTACACCAGATCTCAAAACTTCTGTTTTTTTTTTAAGAGACACTAGATATTATGATCTTTAGATATTTCTAGAGACTATGATCTTTCAATTTCACATTCCACGAATTAACCAATTACGAAGCTACTTGTTGTATGTGAGATGAACCATGCGGAATATGAGGAGCCAATGAAACAGCTTTGTATTCATAGGATTTCTTATGAAATCCGAAGCCAGCAGTTAAATATGTGACATTTTATTCTGATACCTATAGAGTAAAAATAAAAAAAAGTCGTTGCAGTTATATTCTTGTTTTTATAATATCAAGATTACGGTTATTAATCGCAACTTTCTTATTTCCAAACAGAGTAACATGGAGTGTGATCCGAGTAATTCCATCATTGAGCATACAATAAAGAAAATAATTATAATTAAACCACATAAATTATTTGATGCTACTTGTAAGACCTTGCCAAATTCAAAAATCCTTTAACTGTGTGACCCCAAAACTTGAATTTTTTTTTAATTTTGCTGGATTGACTACTAGAAAAAGCTATTTTCAACTAACAAAATATAACTCTAACAAAAATTCCCATATCAACTTGTTAATTGACTGCAGAAAAAAAACCGGCAGGTAAAATGCTTTACATGACAACAACCGAACGCAAACGTTATTTTATCGTTGTAAACATTAACCTAAATAAATACTTTCATAATATAAAATATATCCAAAAACCACTGTGAATAACAATAGAAATAACAATATTTTGTATCTACCACTAAAAATAAATCCCCCATTTTACTATTTCATTCAAAATGTTAAGACAAATCAAAATGGAAGTAACGATCCTCATTTGGAGATAGAAAATCCTGATATACACGCAAGTAAATAATAATTATATCTATTTAAAATAATAATTGCACATATATATGTATATATGTATATATATATATATATATATATATGTGTGTGTGTGTGTGTGTGTGTGTGTGTGTGTGTGTGTGTGCTTGTGTGTGTGTGGGTGTGGGTGTATATATGTATGTATAATAAAATCTTATTTTATAAATAGTTACAAGTTATATAATATAGTCTTCTATATAAAAGTATATCTCAGTCTTAACCACAAACTTACTCCATTCCATAAAATTTCTGTATTGATTCAAGTTCAATTTTAGGTGCACTACTTACATAAATAACTTTAGAAGCAATTGGTGAGAGATTAAATAACAGAGCAATAAATAAATTAGTTTATCTTTTACACATTCTAAAATTAAGAGTAAAAAAAGACGAAATTATTTACATAAAATTAAATTAAAAATGCTTGACTTAGCTTATCACGCCTACCACGGAAGTAATACCATACATAAAGTACGACATTTTAAAAATAATAGATTAACATTTTTCGTGAAGTATTACTGAACGTTACCTTTTGAAATATAAACCAGTAAATATTCGTTATCACAATGCCAAATTTCTACATCAAAGTGACTGTGACAGACACATACGTGGCTGATTTTATAAGATATTCTTTTTTTTTCTTTTCAGAGTACGAAACCTTATCAAAATTGCTTTAATGATATGGGTACTGTGATTTTGGTGAAATACACTTTTTTCACAATTTCTTCTTTAATCCCCCTATATTGCACATATTTATAATGGTACTTATTTCATTATTTATATAAAGGCCATAAAGTTTAATTATGGACCTAGTTGCGATGCTTAGTAATAATTATGATTTACTGAAGGACTTTAACTAAAGCATCTCGAGCTAGCAAACAGTAGATCTAAGTAAGGCTTTTTCCTGAAACTCCACTCAAAGTGAATAATAAAATTGGCAAAGTAAACGAAAAAAAAAATCATATTAAAGATTAATTTTATTATAGTTAAAATATAGTATTCTAATACTTAACACGTAATAATGATTATTTTGCTTACTGGTAAACAATTATTTACAAATTACTAGCATTTCAAAATATATCGCCTGTAAAACCATTGACAAT
Organism: Druceiella hillmani; assembly: GCA_039881145.1. Lineage (NCBI taxonomy): Eukaryota > Metazoa > Arthropoda > Insecta > Lepidoptera > Hepialidae > Druceiella > Druceiella hillmani. The sequence goes on from JAYKKI010000006.1 coordinate 41,989,940, forward strand.
AAGAAAAAACAAAAAAAGATTTGGTTATTTTTTTACGATATATGCTAATCTACTGGTCAATATATGAATACACAATAATATTTTATTCCAATTAATTACAAATGACACCCTTTCCAGTTTAAATATACAAACTCTAGTTGCTTATTTCAACCGTTTTATTATCGTTGCTTGTGGTGGTAGTGGGCATCACCCAATCAGGGACTTTTATTACTAATCGTATAACACCTGTACACAAAGACTTTACAGCATCGAAAGTAACCAACTTTGAATGAAACAAAAAATTATATTCCGCTAAACGGTGGCTTTGCTTGCATTAATTTCGGTATTAATAAAAATATTGATTTAAGATATTAAAATTTTACATAGCAAATTTTTTATGAAAATATCGTCCAACAGTGTCTTTTGCCTAACAATTAAAACTAGAAAAACTACTAAAATAACTTGAATAATAAATAAAAATAACTAGTATTTCCTTTTTGAAAGAATAAAAGATATTAAATGTCATCTACGTTTCGGCAATCAGGATCGGTTCAAAAAATTGTTTACATGATTGACAATAATATCAAAGATTTTCATATATATTTAAAAAGATGCGTTTTAGTACTAAGTATCAAAATTAATACTTGAAAAATGCAACACGAAAACAAATGTTGACCGATTACCATATCAGTATGACAAGGTATTATTATGATTTTGCGCTGATGATAAACTTGACAAGCGATTGCGCGTGAGTTAATCAATGAATCGCGTATATTTTATCGTCAAATCATTCAACTGACTTGATAATAAACCGTAAAATATCGACATACGCAGACGAAACAATCGATGGAACATTGGTCATAATTTTATATCTCTAAGAAGAAAGAAAACTATCTGAAATAAGTAGATTTCATGAAAAGTAAATTTTTTGCCAATTTTAGTAATTTATTTAAGAGTAAATTTACGTTAATCATTGTTTGAAATAATTTTTAGGACCGTATGTGGTTTAGCTTACTAGAATTAGCAAATTTGTTTCCTCTCGACAAGATTTTGCAATGTACCATTTATTGAGATATGAGTATTAAGGGGGATGAAGATATATTGAGTATCTAGATTCCGCTATTTATTTAGTACAATGAAAAATATTCACTTTACATTATTCTTTATTAAAATTATTTTGCAGCTAAGAAAATCGTAGTGATATTATATCTATTTTAATTAATATATTTTTAAAACGTAGTTACAACATACAACGACTGTATCCTTGTGTGTTGTAACAAAGTTTTAAAACAAGAATGAAGCACTGTAATGGAAGTTTTTAAAAATTTTGGGGTTGCAATTTTTTTGTTCTTTTTTTTCTTTATTACGATCTAAACAACAAATTTCTTAAAATAAATATATTTTGTTAATATAAATCAAATTGACCTATATTTATAACAATAAACATTTCATGGATTCAATAAATATGATAGATTGGAATTTTTAAAATTTCACACGTTATTAATTTTTCAACGCATTTGAACTTTGTTGACATTCATCGCTATGAATAAATATTAAAAAAACCTGTAAAGAGCCTATTTCAAGTTCTGAATTTTTTATTTTTTTATGTTATTTCTCTTTAAAAAATGGCCATCCATTAAATGGTTTCAAACACACCGGCTAGTTTAAAAGGAATCCTAGTAATAGGGGTTTGCTGTATCGGTGAAGAATAACTGACTGCCCCTTAAAGTGTTCGGTTGGAAGTTAGAAATAAATACCAAACTTAGTGCTGTGATCTTGTTCATAACAGTTTAAAAATACATCGTTAATGTATTTATTGTACATGTAATATTTTCATATTTTTGGCATGTGTAAAATTTTTAATACATAATCACTAGGAATAGTCATGCTTTTCATGTTTCGAAACGCATCCTCTGTATCTTAAATCTGCTACATGTCAAATTACGCATTTCTGGAGAACAAATATTCTGTTTGAATCTGTCGTAGTACCCCAAAAAAGCAACCCATAAATAACTATGCTGTGAAAATAAGCAAAATGAAACCCCTTTGCGGCATCCACTCAGCACAATTCTATCACCTTCTTTACGACGAAGATGGCGACATCTAATTGTTGAGCAGTTTCTGATACATAAAAGTTCCAATTTAAATTTTCATCTTTAGTTACGCCTAGAAATTTTACTTTAAAAATTTGACTTAGAGATACATTTTTAAATAATTCTTCAATCAAGTTGTTTCCATATTTTTTACTTGATCCCAAAGCAAAAATCTCCATATTTAGTAATAAATCACTGTCTTCAAACCACCTATATTACTTGCTGAAGCTTTCTTTAATATCATTAAAAAGTTCTGAAAATTATAGCCTTGACATCTTTATCATATTTATTATCGAAGTGGTCTCATTTACAAACATGAAAATGTAATTTTTTCCATGAGAATAAACGCTGAGATTATTTATGTCAACTAGGAAAGTAAGGGACCTGGCATCGATCCTTGAGATACATAGTACTTAATCGGTGTGACCCAGATTTAAACTGTTCGAAATCTACCACATGAGCTACTTCTGACAAACATGATTTGGTAAGTTCAAGTTCCCTTCCTCTTGTATCATATGATTCCGGCTTTCATAACAGTATACTGTGGTCAACGCAATTAAAAGCTTTTTACAAATCGCAAAGTCACTTTATAGTTTTCCATGCTTTATCCAGCGCTAATAAAATGCTTGCAGTGATTGCAGAGATTGAATCTGTTATAGATTTAGCTCTCTGGAAACCAAATTGTTTACAATTGATAATGCACTTCTGTTCAGAAAATCCATCAGTTTGTTCGCTACAACTTTTTCAAGACTACTGAATACCGACAGAATAGAGACAGGGCGATAATTTTGTATTTCACTGTTTGAACCCTTCTTGATAGGTGATATTAACGTCTCTAATTTTATGAGATCCGGGAACGAGCCAGTATGCACAATATTGTACTTATCAATAAAAGTTGTACTCTCTAATAATGCTAGTTATGGATTAAAATACATATAAACTAACAAACGGACGTATTGACCCACAGATCCTAATAATATTACATCTAGATCTATAGACTTTTTTGGTAATAAAAATGTGTCATAAAATTATATTAAATTTCAAGAGGTATTTGACCTGAAATCTGGCCATTCTCCAATTTACTGAACGGTTATTGACAAAAGCATTGGAAAAGAACAAAAAGCAACTCTGTGTAACAAACACATAGATGGGAACTACACATTAGTAAAAGGCAATAACCTTTTGGCTCCTATTAAGATTATGGATCAATTGAGAAAAATAAATAAATTCCTTTACCGCGAATGTCCAAGAATATGCCTAAAATAGTACATCGGTTATTAAAAGAAAATTAAAAGGTCTTAAGTACCGAAAAAAGTTAGAAATCTAACATCATAAAAAATAAAACTAAGAAGAAAATGACAGCAATTAGGAGGCCCATTTGATAAAGCTATGTTTAACAGAGCTACTAAACAACAAAAGTTAAGAAATTAAAAATGTCGTACAATTACCAATCATCAAGTGGAATCATAGAAACCTGATTTCATCTCATATATTTCTTTTCAGAAATAATCACACAACAATTGATCAGTTTTGTCGTATTACTGATGTTATTGAAAAACCGTTTTAGAACAAAAATTTATATTCTACGGTCTTCTTGGATGTAGCGCAGACATTTAACAGAACTTGGCATGAAAATCTACTACACAAATTAAGATAACTGCTCTCTGATCATGTCTATCCACTCTTAAAATCTCTTCTGATTAATCAACATTTCCGGGTCAAATACGGAGACTCGTTCTCAGACTTGAAATTCTTTAAGGTTGGGTTCCTAATGGGATACGGTAATCATAGCAGTGGAAGAATCTGTGAAGGTTTCAACTAGAAAATTGTAATCTGCTCTCAACAAAGCAGCTATCTGGACTAAAAATTGATGAATTAAATTGAAGAAATCCAAATCAACGTATGCCTATTTGGCATATAGCTAGCGCAACACCATCCTTTATTAATAATACTAAATTACCACATGCGAACAAAGATAAATATCTTGGTATGACTCTTGACACCAAGTTTCAGGGGAAAGAACATGAAGAAGAAACGCGATAAAATGTATTGGTTGCTTGGTCGTAATTTAGACCTAACGACATACTATAAACTTATATTATGTAAGCAAGCTCTACACCCAGTTTAGAGTTATGAAATACATATATGAGAATGGGCCATTAATTTATTACCCATGTGACACAAATATTTTCAAATAAAGTGCTCAAATGTATAGTTAACGCACTTTCGTACTTTCATAACTGTGGCCTCCATCGCAACCTTGAAGTTGAGATGGTAGAGGACGCAATTAGTAGATTAACTAGTTCTCAGCAAAAGAGACTCCAAAACCGTATCAACGTAGGTTCATCCGGACACTTAAATGTGCAAAACGTCACAAGACGACTCAACAGCATAAAACTATTTAAACTTCCCAGATGTTATAACTTAGTGTGCTACTCTGAACCAATGATTCAATGGAAATATCTTAGTTTATAAATTATTTAATATATTAATTTAACAACAAATTAATCATAAGTTATGTAACTAGTCTTAATATAATTTGTAAAAAGAAACCCTTATGCTCAACTCACGAAAGAACTTGAATTACAAATATTGATAGCACATTCAAATAAAAAACCCTAGTTTGTAAAATATATTCTGGTAAGATTTTAAATTGAGGAAATAAGCTTAAATCCATTACGCTTTACCGAAAAACGTTATATCCATAAGACGATATATACCCTCATACATTTGCTTGCATTTAGATAGCTTACTTAAACGCCTTTCCATACGACTCCACCTCTGGCCATTTATTTCGTTAAGGTACACCTGGATGGAAAATTTCATTGTGACATTTAAAAGGCACTTCGTATACCATCAAATGATGTTGGATAATATTCTACATATTAGCCTTAATACTAGATGCCCTGTAGCTAGACACTTCTTTTTTGTTATTATTATGTAAATTAATATTTGAAAATAAATGTCAATTCAAGTAAACTTCTATGTTTATCGAAAACTCCCTGAATTGTGTAAATTATTTTTTTACGTGTGCATGTTTAATCAGATATACAAACAGAAATAAATTCTAAAAACAATATTTTCTTGTTCTATTATTTTTATTATAGGCCTCTAAATCGTTTTTAAACCAATTGCACAATCATATTATACGTATATATAGCTTTAGCTGTAAATTGTCAACTAAAGAACATGAGGAATAAATTTACAATATGTGAACAAACTTTACGGTCCATTAAAAGAAAATTAGATATATATCCAAATAAAATACCCCGAAAACGTTATCTAGTAAAAACTAGCCAGGTGCCAGATTGGCCTGCCCACCGATAGATTTCGTACTGCATTTGAAGTGAAATTACCTATTTTATCATAAGTCAACCAGTATGGACTTCCTTATGCACCAAACTATAGGTACCTAGTTGATATAAGTAACGAGGACATATATCATCGTAAATCGATATTATGGTATCATGCAATATTTGCGGTAGCTTCTAAAATTCCTGTTTTTCCCATGTTTTTAGATTCACTGGTTTCTGAAATAAAAGGGAGAGGCATATTTTTCGCACACTTTTTAGTGTTTCCCTGATGACTTGTTTTCTAAAAATATATTAAAAAATTTCGATTTATGTTAGCTAATGAAATATTTGCTGGTAATTATTCTTTATTACTTATGCTTAATAATCTTTCAAATTTCAACTTCAAAGTTTTTCTGAGAAAAACTGCTGTGATAGACAGACCGCCGTGAATTATTTTGTATGGATTCTGATAATCCTTTTGACGTGCGAAACTCCAAAATGAGTATAAATGCACTATAAATACTAAGTAAATAATTTTATTACTCTTTACGATGATAAATTCATTTATTTCGAAAAATAGAAACTAAAGTTTGAAATACACGGCATGGTAGCGAAATATATTGAATCTTATTCGTTTAATAACCGCATTTTGCGACATACTACTTCTATTCATATAAAAGATTTTTATACGTTGGTAAATCTCCAAATAGCTGATATAAATGGAATAACGAAATTTAATATTAAATGAATGAGACACACTGAACAAATTGACAGGAAAAACTGAAGAATATAATGTAGAACTAAATATATATAAATAACTGTAGAAACTAAAGTTTGAAATACACGGCGTGGTAGCGAAATATATTGAATTTTATTCGTTTAATAACCGCATTTTGCGACATACTTCTTCTATTCATATAGAATATTTTTACATGTTGGTAAATCTCCAAATAGCCGATATAAATGGAATAAAGAAATTTAATATTAAATAAATGAGACACACTGAATAAATTGACAGGAAAAACTGGAGAATATGTATGCATAAAAAAATATTCAAGTAAACAATTTAAATATAAGCTTATATTACTTATTGTCAAGTTTATTTTAATGCGGTTAACATTAAAATAAGTTTGAAAATAAGTAACATAAGAGCGTTTAAGAAATTTATGCCTACGTAATTTTATTCCTTTTCCAGAGCAGGTCTGTACTTGTGGTTTCGATACGCTTGATATATTTAATTGTCATAAGTACAGAGATGCACGTAGAGTTTTAGTGGCGAGAATATGTCAATGTGGTAAAATAGATTCACACCATGCTTGGCGACGCAACATCTGCATTCACCGTGACTTGGTAGAAAGTGGTTCGATCTTTAGGTTATTTAGAGTGTTCGCAATTGTATCTTGGAGAGAATAGAAAACCTAAATGGTTCATTGCAAAGAAGCACTCTTTAAGCTTGTTAGGTGAAACGTCTTCCGTGCGTTTCCATAGAATTTTCCTGAGGTGGAGATCTTAAATGGCTTATTGCGAAGAGATAGTCTTTAAACTTTTTAGATAAAAACATAACACGATATGTGCAAGAAACCATTGGAACACTTTCAAAGATTTGCATTCTTGTACAAAGGATTGTGTCTTGATTCTTCGAGGGGTCCCAAGACTAATCGAGTAGTCAATGGGGAGTTAGATTAATGAAAATATTCGACATGGCGTATATTTACGTTCTGAAAACTTACACCTGCTTCTCATTTCTAAACGTTGTTCGTCTTTTTATGAGCATTTCTTTACTGTTTATTCTATTGAGTTAAGGAGTTCATTGGATCCTAACATCAAAAATCGTCTAACAAGATTATGGCTGCCATGGCTTATTTCGTACCATTGTCAGTATGTTCATTCCTTATTTATTTCTTATACCTTTCTTTTTTTCCACTTGCCAATATAAATATTTTGTTTAATTTATTGCAATTTATTCACTTTTTTATTTTATGATAATTTAATCTTCTATAGTCCACCCCTGAACTAATTAATTACGTTACTTGCTTGTGGTTGAGTGGCAGTGATTGTTTTTTTTTAATTAGATAGCAATGAATCCATCTTATATTTAGTTGTTATATTATAAACTAAATAAAAAAATGTCTCTATTATACTACTTACAAATATTAAATATATTTGGCGTTAACTTTGTAGAAATTAATTATCACATAATATTTTTTCACGACTGAATGAAACTACGTAAGGTATAATTATATCCATTTTATTTGAATTATTAACGACCTAGGTTTGGTTGTATGACAAAATCTTCAGGTGGAGAGTTTGAAGAGATTAACTCTTAGAGACTTCTAGGGTATGAGTGGGTTTCCCAATTTTTACGTTAATAGTGTTTATTATATTTTCTAAAATTATTCAATGTAGAATTATTTTAGTGTGGGTAATAAAGTTCATGTTATTCTATGAGGTTACACAATGCAAAGTACTTAAGTGTATGTAATAAATTAAATGGATGTTGTTCTTAGTAATATATTTGTACAATGGCACGAGTATCTAATGGTTAGGATAAGGTCATGTTAATAATTACACATATCTCCCATTTTTTGTTCTCTTTTGGGAAATATATATAATTAGTTATTTAAACTTTCTCGTCGCGACTTCCTGTTGCTGGTATTTTTACTTACACCATCTATGCAAAATATTCGTTCGTATCGTCTTGCTTTTAATAATTTTCCCCAATATTTAGTTGTTGGTTGGAGCGTTCTCTTAACGCTATAATTTTCATCCGCTAATTCTTTAAAATAATTATTAAACTTTCATCAATTTTATTCACTACTATAATCCGTCATAAAATAATCTCACTTGCCTTTTATATGTCTTATTCATTCAGTATATTAAATGATCTATAAAGAAACTTACAGATAACTTTAATTTCAAAAATCAGATAGCGGCATTTTTGCAAAAATCAGTACACGCTCAAAACCTCCTTTTCCGTTTTTCCACACGCACTCGTGGTTAATACACACATAAATACACACAGACTTATATATATATATATATATATATATATATATATATATATATATATATATGTATATAAAACTAAAACCGAAACTGGTCTAGATTTAACATTCTTCCTATCCTTGATATGTCCACACTAGGCACATTTGTGTGCGTTTTTCATAAAAGAAAAAAATTTACTATTTTTCAATGAAAGAATAAATAACACATAAAAATATAATTTTTATTTATTTAAGTAAAAACTGTACCAAAAACAAATCGTGAAATGAAAGGCTGAACCAGCTCCAAAAAATAACGCAGCGTCTTTTAACTCATCTTCCATGTTAAAAGTATCAATATCACTTAATTACACAACGTTGTACCTAAAATATCATTTATGTATTATCCGCCTTAAGCCAATGACACCCGATATTCATCAAGTTCCAAATACTGTGTAAATTATCCCCTCCGATCAAAATTAATTCTCCAAATTGAAAAGGAACTATTAAGACTCATTTGTATAAAACGCATATTCATATTAATGGTGTCCATAACTTTTATCACACCAACTTATCGACATAATTTACGACAGATAGGAAATATGTGGCGTTTCTTTCTCTCCAGCATGTCCATTTGGATTCTTTCTACATTTTTTCCTTTCGTTTCTGGTAGGCGAAAAATGACCAACAGCATGCCAAAGAGGTTTATAAATGCGAACAGCATAAAAACCGTTCCCATTCCTAGCAGATTACTGAGCGATGGAAATCCCAGCAGGACAATAGAATCGTTGAACCAACACAACACGAGCAGATATCCTGATAGAGTAGCTCTTGTCTGTAATTGAAATATACTGGTTATTGTATTGTAAAAAATATAGTAGAAAAAATATTTTGAAATCCAATTAAAATCTATTGATAATATATTCAATTGGAGAGATATTTCTAAAAAAAATATTTTTTATGAATGATCTAATGTTTTCAATAATAATTTGCTTTTAAATGAATGGCTTATGTTTATTTGTTTGACGCTGGTTAAATTTATTTGTTTGACTCTGAGTTTAAATATAAAAACAAAAATATTTGCATACAAAACATTTTATTTTTATTTTTATATTATTAAACATTGCAACATGAAATAAAAAGTTTAATAAAATAAATGAATACTTTTATCCCTGGTCACTCAAGAAAATGTGGTGATAGTTTATAAACTTTATCTAATCTTGGGAGTGATTGATGTAAACAATTTCAAACAAAATCATTTTTCAAGACTTACTTTACCATAATTTGAAGCATATACTAAAAAAACGTACCTTAAAATCAAAAACTTCAGAAATTATCAAAAAAGGTAGGGGATTCGTTCCAAGTCCATAGCTGAAGACACAAGAACTTGCTGCTATTAATGGAATCCAACCTGGGAGTTCTAAATCCTGATCGAGTAAGAGAAACCAAACCCCCAATAGTACATACGAAATAACAGCTAAGCCACAGGCAAATGTAAATATTATCTAGAAAAAAAAACAAAGAAAAAGAATTTATAATATATTGTTTATTAATGTAAGTTCTGTCAAAAACTTTCCTTTCACGTCTTTTATCAAACTTAATTGCAATAATTTCTATTCTTAACAAAAAAACCGTAAACTTATTTGTTTTTTAAAAAAATTATGTATTTTTGCTCTACACAATTTTTCCTACAATGATAATAAAAGATATCTGAATGGCAATATGAAGCTATATTTTCTTGCTACGATCGAAAATTTAAATAATTTTTTGTAATGTAAAGATATACTGTAAAAATTGTGGGATACTTTTTGTATTTATGACCTAGAAATGAATTTATTTAATTAGACTCATAGAACCAAAATAACTAAAATTTACTTCTCGGACAAGCACTATGTTTAGGTACTCTGTAAGTTAAATCTCAAGAAAAAATTGTTTATCGAGGAAAATCAACATCTCATAAAAAATACGTTTATTTGTTTTGAATTATGACTTTCTACAAAGTATAAATTTTAATATTATTTACATCTTAATTTTATCCGACTATGGATACTAAGAAAAACAACCACGAGGTTGTATGTAAATTTACTAAGATAATCAAACAACACTTTTCGAAAACCTTATACTTTGTTTATTTTTTTTTACTAGACAGGAATGCATAATATTCCAATATTATATTTTACTATCTATTAATATTAAATTTAAATGTTACAAAGTTTTTCTCTCACCTTTCTCCCCGCCTTGTCAATTAAAGCAATGGTCACTAAGCAACCTGACAGTTGAGTAAATCCAGTGATCAGAGTCTGTGCACTATGACCTAGTCCAGTTTCAGCTCGCTGATATATAACAGAAGCGTAAGCCATCACAGCAAATGCACCACAAAAACTGTGCACCACTATTAGCCCCATGCACACTTTCAAAGTTTCCATTGTCATGGGATTGTTGACTGCAAGAATAAAATAGCTATTAGGTTAGTACAATCATTGTTATTTTTGCTCAAATTCAAAAGTACTTTAAGTCTCAATGGGGTGGACGAAAGATACGAAACGAAATGTATTCAACCACGAAAAAATTATGAAATTAAATTTAAAGCAGTTGAAAGAAAGAACTTTGCGGTCTTACGATAAGATTTTTTATGATTTTTCTCTTTATTGGTTTACAGTATTAAGTATCTACATATATATTTGTATTCATGATCCACACAGAAAGAAAATTCAGAAACATCTTTTTACAAAAAATACTAAAGGATTATGAGAATTGTGGCGGTGAAAATATTGTGATTAATAAATTAGGTCACATTTTTAAATCACCAGGATCAAGTAGTGGACGCCAAGCAGTCATTTATAAACGATAATTTTCCAAATAATTGGAAAGTAAATAAAGTAAAGCTAGACAAAAAATATAATAGGATAATAATAAGTAGGTACCTTTATTAATTTTATATTTTTATTAATTTGTATACAAAGTTCCTTTAACTTAAAACGGGCTAAAATTTAAATTCAAAATATTGACATAAAATCACATCTTTCTCCTGTTTTTATCTTCTTTCGTTTATAAATCACAACCATGGTGGCCATTGATTAATGAAATTCATTCGAAACAATTGTCAATATGCGAAAATTTCTTGAAGTTAATTGAAAAAAATACTAAATTAAAAAAAATCATGATTTCCATTACAGAGAAAAAATCAAAAATATCCACGAATAAAAATAGAGTAAATATCAACATATTGATATTTACACTACTTTTGTTAGGAAAAACCTGAAAAAACATGAAAGTGTTCATTCCTAAGTTTTTAAAATAAAGGAATAAAATTATGTTTTCTTTGTAATATTTTTTCAATTTATACGAGTACAAGTCCCATATATAATTTCAGAACATCAAATTACATTATATGTAGCTTGTATATTATTATATGTGTAGAAGACACGAAGAAAGCGAATCTTGTTTTTAAACTTATGTTATTTTGGTTAGTTAATAATAAATTTATTTTTATATATTAATTTTCTGTAAAGATAATCAATCGTCTCGTAAATATTGAATTGCTTTTTTGCTGGCTTTATTTTATTTTAGAGAAAAAAAAGAACAAATATAGCAGTAGAAATATGTATAAAGCGACATTGTAATAACACAATACATGAAACCAACTTACAATTTATCTTTACACAAAAAAAAATCTGTTCTTTAGTTGGGAAATATATTGACTAGAATAAGTGAATGAAGAGTGATTGATTTAGCGTATGGAATAATAATAGAAGCCGGAAAACCTTTCTTGGAATTTTTGTCGGTATTTTATTTTCCACGCCAATCACGCAAAATTTACTGGACTGATTTAAATGACATTTGCTACGATAATAGTTTATAAACAAGAGCAATGTATGAGAGAAAAAAGTTTTCTTATTCCTAATGTCATCCCAATGAAGCCACAGCTACGGCCCATTTGCGTAAAAGTTGAAGCTTAGTTTTTATGTTATTTGTGGTACAAGTGAGTAGTTTTAAATACACAGGGCTACTAAATTTTAAATTAAATTAATGAGCTAAGCCAATTTCAAATAAATTACGAAAGGTGGACACATAGAAATTGTATATGTTTCGTGACATTAGTAAATCTAAGAATACTCTTAATAAATATATACCACACAACCGTATAACTTACCTATAAACTTGAAGGATACAATTGTATCTGAAGTTGTTTTTTCCCTTTCGGTGTTTATTTCCTCGATTTCGCTGATCACGTCCTTATCTGTAGGTTCTAGACCATATAACCAAGCTATAGTTTTAGCGGCTTCCTATAACGAAAGAATTGTTTATACAATAAAATGTTAATAGATTTACTGTTGAAAAGATGGTATATTAAGTAAAATACTGTTTAAAATTTTGTTTATGATAGTTATTGTAGATTTATTTGAACAGACAATGACTTATCGCTACTTGTTTCATGAATGAATAGGCAAGAAGGATTAACTTAAGCACTTTAAACTCTATCTCCTTATATTATAAGACTTTTTTTATTTCCTTCCAACATGATTTTTTATATAACAAGGTCTTACTCAACCTACCAATTTTTTTTCTTTCAAATTTCGTTTTTCATATCAACATTATCCCTATTTTTCTTTAGTATAATTTTCATCAAATTTCGTACTTCTAACGTAATCAATTTAACACCTTTAATTTATCTTCGAGATCGTGCTTTTTCTAAAAACAATTATGGACGAATACAATAATTTTTTATACTTTATATATCAATCTCCAAACAGATATTCCGTAATGATAATAATAGAATTAACTTTCAATTTACTTTCTTTTCTCTTTAGTTTGATGTTAAATAGAGAATAAATAAGTAAAAAAATCCATAGGAATAATTAATATCGAAAAAGGGGACATAATTATTTGTTGATAAAAAAGTTTAGGTCAATTAAGATTTACATGAAAAATAATAAGGATAAAATATCTTTGAATACGTAGACATAAATATTATTGAAAATTGTAAAAGCTTATATAGCAAGCAAGAAGTAAATAGTACAAAGTGATTGTGTAAATACTCTATTCTAGTATGTGTTTTAAAGTTTCGTGCATCAGAAATATAAAACGTAACACTTAAAATAATCACTCATGATCCCTCAATATGTAAAAGTTTTTTTTTTCCTAGAAAATCTTATGATATTATAGGGCAAGACACTCAAAATCTTCAGCAACTAGAAAACTTTTCTTATAAACTGAACAAACCTGGATACATATTAATAATTTAATTGAATACAGTATCTCATATGTACATTTTTTATTGATTTGAAAGGATTTTGAAGGAGAAAATAATATTTATTTGAAAACGAATTATAAAGTAAAGAATATTTGGAGTAAACCTTTTTTAGACGTGACTTAAGAGAAGCTCAGATTTTTTTCGGGCAGAAATAACATTCGATAAAATCCGTAGTTTGCTTACACATTTCTTGTATTTGAAAGCATCAACTGCCTATAAAATATATATATATATATATATATATATATATATACTAAAATGGATTTCTATTTCATTTTTATAAAATGTAATAATTATTATTATTTTATTTCAAAAGTACATACTAGCGAGGTGCTCGCTTGCAAATATGGTAATGATCTGATTACGAGATTCCGAAATAAAAAATTGAACTCCTTAATGGACAGTAGTAAATAAACTGTGATTCAAGATATCTTCTACTTGTAATTGTAACTTTGCAAAATAACTGCACCATCGACCAGGTCAAGGTCAGATAATGAGTTTTTGAGACGAACATTGGAACTACGTTACGGAATTTGCTACTAATTGTTGCTACTTTATAAAATAAGTTCATCATCGACTAGTGATGCGTTTTAGAAATGAACAACGGAACACCTTTACAGATAATAATGAATCAACCGAGATTCAAGATAATTACCACTAACGGATTCTGGTGTTATGTTCTAGAGACGACCAATGGAATTCCTTAAAGGATGGTATTAAATCAATCATGACTTGAGATATTTATTACTGTTTACTGTCACTGTGCAAAATAATTTCATCATCGACCAAGTTAGATTCTAATGTTAAGTTCTAGAGATGAACCAGGAAATTCCTTAACGAGTGGTAGTAAATCAGCCGTATTTCAAGATATTTGTTACTGGTAGTCGTTGTTGTGCAAAATAATTACGCCATTAACCAGGTCAGGATATGATGTTCTGGTAATGAACAATGTAAATCCCTAAATCAATCGCGATTCAAGATATTTGCTCTTGGTAGTTGCTTCTTTTGCAAAAGAACTACACAATTGATCACATAATACCTGCCCTAACCGTCCAACAAGTTTTACTTCAAAAGCGCGTAAAGATTACTCGTACTCAGGGTTTGTTTATATTTAAAGATGACGTGCTAAGCATAAAGTTTTATTAAACTTACCTCATTTCGCCCTTGTTTGATCAAGTAGGGTGGCGTTTCCAAACCATAAAAGAAAAATATAACCGTTTGCAATAATGGTAACGTTAAGAAAATCCACATGTTTATGTAGTAATTTGAGTACCCTCCCAGAGCATAACTTGTTATGTAACCAATATTAAGCGCCACCGTGAACGTGGTACCCAGGATACCACGGCAGGAGCTGTGACTGATCTCTTTTATGTAGAGTGGTATAACCACGAAGTTTGCACCACCCGGCATCCCAGCGATAAACCTGGCAGTCATTAATACGTAGAATTCTGATGAGTATATCTTCATGGCCCATCCAATCTGTGGAAAATATGACGTGGTTAATTTTAAAAATAACTAAGGACATGATTTAAAAGTTATCTTAACCATACTCTCTAATTTAATGTCCCATGAAATTTTTTATATTTTCAATAATTTGAAGACTCCATATTTGAGGGCCCAATAAATGTATCTTTTGTTATTTTTAAATTCAGTCAAAATCAAGCGTTATGATTATTGCTGCCATTTTGATTATTAAACGAAGAAAAAATCATCAAAAAGTGATAATTTCAAGTACAGGTTATAACTGTTATAAATTTGTGCAATTTATGCATTATTCTATTTAAATTTTACAGGATGTTATTTCTCGCACAAAGATTGATCATGTTTTAAAACGTTTTATATAAGACCTTTGCATTAAACGCGTATAGAATTATTAATTTTTATGATCACTATTTTATTGTATTTAATTATAAACTAAGATTTGTATGTTTTAGAAAGGTACTTACTAGTCGACTCTCATGAGCACACTGTGCTAAGAGTAAAGTTAAATTAAAGAAGAATATTTTTTTGGAAATATTGATGACAAAATAGTTCACACATTAAGAGGTATAGCTCGTATCTTGTTTAAATTATTAGATAAATTTTATCTTTTTTTCTCTCAGCTAAAACGTAAATATTTCATACAAAATAAAACGTAAGCAAAATATTAAAAAGAATTATCTTATTATAATCGTCGCTTCCTATCGTATTATAGTGTTGTTCTTTGTCAGATACAAGAAATAAATTTAAACAAAGATATTGACGGGTTTTTTACAACTGTCGACCAAGAATAATAGTAGTTATATAGTAGTTATATAATAATAGTTCATACATAAGAGGTTTGTTAGATAAATTATATTTTCTCTCGGATAAAAGGTAAATATTTCATACAAAATAAAACGTAAGTAGAATATTAAAAAAATATCCTATTATAGTCATTGCTGTGGTGACATAGTGTACCGACAGCTCTTTGTCAAATACAAGAAATACATTTAAACAAGGATATTGACGGGTTTTTTACAATTGTCGAGCAACTAGCAACATTTATTTCAACAGAGAGAAGAAAAAATCAGCATAGCCATGACAATAATCCGACAGCCATCCTTTTATTTTCATATGCGGTTTTATATTTTGGCATAATGCAACCTGTAACTTTGAGATCGCTCGACACATTTAAGGTTAAGTAAAACCATCAACAATATATTTCAAATATTCTTGATATTCAAATTATATATTGTTGAAGGTTTTACTAATAATTAAATTTCTCGAACTATCTAAAAGTTACAGGTTGCATTGTGCCAAAATATACTATTACTTTGCCAGCTGTGCTTACACGTAATTTCCACACGAAATTTCTATATTTTAGCTTAAAGTAAGATTAAATTTCTATATTTTAGCTTAAAACAAATGCTTAAATAAATTTCTATATTTTAGCTTAAAACAAATGATGATAAATAATAGATTTACATTATGTGGATAAAACTGGTTAATTAAATTGAATATTTCTCTTCCTATTTCTATTCAAGCAACCGGTTTTAACGTTCGGTAGAGACTGGTATATGACTGTTACTTTCTATATCACCACACTTTACATATCCATCCTTAGCACAAACGCTAAATATTGAATATATTTGGCGTTAATTTTATAGAAGTTAATTTTAATTTAATTTTTAACTACGTGATGTAATATTATTTCTACTTTATTTAAATTCTTTACCATGACCTAGGTTTCGTTATATGACTACAGCTTTAGGTGGGCAATTCGTAAAGATAAAAATTTGTACCTGCTTACAAAGTTATGAAAGCAAAATAATTTGCAGAGTTATGTAGGTATTATTTTTTTGAAAAAGATAGTCTTTATTTTATAAAATTGTAAGTAATGAAAATATTTACATTTAGATTTTTTAAATTTTTTATTAATAATTTAGATAATCAATCTTATTAATTGTTCTGTTAAATGTAGAAATTACTTCCTAATTATTTTATTCATTTTAAACTTCATGCGGGGGTAACGTTATATTTTCATTCGATAACACCTCCTTTACCTTTGAAAAAACGTGAATATAATTGGTATTTTTATAACTAAAAATATTGTTCTGAGACTTTTTGGCTTACTTTTTATTAAAGTCATAACCAGAATAAAATTTTTAAAGAAATACAGAAAGAAATTAATAGTTATTTGACTTAAAATAATATTTTGCTAAGGGCAACATACCATTTAGATTAGGAATGTGAAATTAAAAATGTGTTAACAAAGATTACTTTAAAAAACCTGTCAAACATAAGAGGAATAGTAGAAATAACTACGAAAGTTCATTCAAATCTAGGCACTTAGAAATATTTAATGGGACATGATATTCCTATTAAACTACTTACAAAATTTAATTTTATAGAACGAAAATATATTACCTGATATATCTTTCATAGACGCATATTTAAACAAACACTTTTTATGTGATATAACTACAAATGAACCATTTTCGGCTCTGAGATCTTATTTCTTGCCAATTTTCATTATTCTAGGTCAACGGGATTATCCTGTAGGTTTTGATTTATTTGCGAGTGTCAAAATACAGACCATAAATGGCCGTATTTTTTTAATTGCGTTAACTTAAAAGCTTGATTTTTACGGCGCAAAAGGTACCTTAGACGTAAACATTTAACATTAGTTTCAACTTGATACCTCCGCGCGTTACTGATTCAAAAGGGTACTGTAAGGACTGCGGATAGACAGACGGACAATGAAACGATCTTATAAGGGTACTTTTTTCCTTTTGAGGTATCAAACCTTTATATTTAAAAAATATATTTTTAAATTGTTGTAGTCACTTTTATATAAGATAAATCAGGGTTTTCAATGAGAAATGTTAAAAGAAAATGATTGTAAACTACCTTAAAAAATTATGTGATACAAAATTTGAAAGCAATATAAAAGAAAATTAAATGCACTATGTTCCCAAAAATTAATAACAATCTTTTGTAATCATTTAGGTACACAAATTTTCCGCCATAAGAAGGTTTAATATAAAATATATCATACGAAATTGAAGCTTGTCCAAATATGCTTATGCCTGAAAGATATTGTGTTAAAAACTGAATTAACAATGGGGACCCGGAGAAAGTTATAATAGTCATATAGTATTTTAAGTATAAATAGGATGTATAAATTATATTAAAAAGGAGGAGAGAAAGATACATTGAAAATTTAATGCCAGAATCCGTGGGAAGTAAACCTTACCGCAAATGGTATCGACAAATATAATAATGTAGCCTTCCTGCCATATCTGTCCGCCATCCAAGAATAGATGACAACTCCGCACATGGCACCGAGGGTCATCGATGATCCTATAGCAGATATCTCGAAATCAGAGAGTGGAACACTGCTTGGACCATCCGGAGATTGTAAGTGCGGTATCGCTGGTGAAAGCCAGCCGGCGAGTATACCGTAAAACATGTTTGGTACGGTTGCTGTGAATACGTGAAAAAAATTGTAATTTGTAGTTTCCAATAAGCATTAAATTAAAAAAAATTATAAAACTGTTATGCCTTTAAATGTTCAGAACGGGAATTTAATCCTTGGCTTAAAAGTATTTTTTTAACCCAGCTGTGTATTTTTATTTTAAAATGTATTTAAATAAGTTTAATATTTATGGATGCAGAAAATGCGAATTGTGGAAATTATTTTTTTTAATCGGAGTTTGGTATTGCACACAATTTTTTTATTTTATTAATAATTATTTGGCTGTTACCCAAGAAAAACAGTTGTGAATTAAGAAAATTACCCTCAAAATAATAATGATATTTTACTATTTCATGCAAGTGTTCCTAAAAAATCTGTTCATAAATATGTTTTATGGTAGTCTAGTAAATAAAATCACATTGAAATAGAATAAAAATTTTGTTAAAAATCCAATTTGACCTTTTACGTAAATGCATGCACGCACACGTGTGTGTGTATATACATACATATATATATATATATATATATATATATATATATATATATATATATATATATATATGTATATATATATATATATATATATATATATATATATGTATATATATATATATATATATATATATATATATATATATATATAATATCTCTTTAAATGATTCTGTTTTAATTTCAGATTAAAATATTCAGATAGTGACGAAAGTTAGTACGTCTTTGAGCACTAAGAAATCAACACTATACTAAGCAAAGCTCCACTATCAGGTACAAACCTGATTATAAGTGTATATCTTTATAGAGGTTTATACTTAATGGTTGACATTTCCTTAGTATGTGTTCTAAGTATCGTTCAAGACTTTTAAATTATAAACTTAAATCTAGTTTGATAATTATGGAAACAGCCAGTAATATCGCTGTTGGTTTATTTAATTAAGTGGTAACTAAGTAAAACTTCAGATGCAATTTTCTTTAAACAACATTTTCATTATTAGTATCAGAAACATTCTCAAAGCTATCGAAAACAGATAATTGAAATTTATCATATCTTATATTATATAATTATCTATGCATGCCATCTGATTTTTACTACTGATGATCCATGTTTTTAATGAAAAAAGAAATATTGATTTAGACATTAAATGTTTTGTTCTCAAATTCTAAATATTAGATATTACTTTTCGAAAAATTAATATTTTAAATAGTCGCTATGAAAATTATTGCCTTCATTTATTTATTTTTAGAATAAATCTTTATGTTTCACTCAACGATAATTTTAATTGAATTGTTAATTCGTTTTTGAATATGAAAATGGTATTTAATTCGATCTTTTTCTTCAAAACTGCTCTTCACGGAAATATGTAATCCATTAGAGGTAAGGTAGGTGTATGACATTCATGATAATTAGATAACAAATTAAAGATCACCATTGACTTGGATTTGAGATTATTTCATTGAAAATCGACTTTATGTAAAATAAAATTCGTTTGGATGCATCATTTTCTAATAACACTCGACTCGCACTTCTACTGTCAAATATATCATCGGTTTTATCTCACCAATTTTTTTGTAGTCAAGTGATTTCAGTTTTTCATAGATAACACGGTTGAGAAAGTTATTCGATAACAATCATTGATCGCTTCAACGGCCTTGTGATACGCATTAAAGTAAGCCGAATATTCGTTGAAAATGTTTCCAATCACGCAATGAGAATCATTGTTGTGATTCATCACTGATTTAGGAAAAATGCTATGCGAACATTTCGGTGCAATTTCTCTTTTCGCATATTTAATTTTTAGCCTTAACTATAATATTTACTCACGAATCATATATTTTGGAACTTCAAACCTTTTTTCTAGAATAGCAAAAAGGAGACCTCACAGCTGGACTAATTTGTTGATATATTTATCCAATGTCTGCCTATTATGATGTTGTAACTTTTCAAAGCTGGCACGGAGAGGACATTTGTAATAAAAATACTAAAATCAGTCAAGAGATTTTTGGATTTGTAGCAAAACTAAAAGAGAATTATTTTATTTGAAATATATAGTAAAAAAAACAATCTAAAGCTAGATATGTGTGAGTTTCAAAATAATACACTTTTTTATTTGATTTTAGGGAAAAATTTAAAAATCCCCCAAAAAATATGAAAAATTTTGGTTTTATAATCTATAAATCCGACAAAAAAGATATACTATATATAATACTTGTCTTGAAGGGTAATTTGGGTTTTGACCACTTCTTTTTTTTTAAATAACTTATAAATTATGGTTTCAACGAAAAAAATGCATCATTTTTCCGACGGATAAGTTAGTTATTTTATTCTCTTTATGGGCTGGTTTACAAATTACGCTTTCAGTTAATAAGCATGAGCTTTTTTGGTTTTCATTAAACTGATATTCTGAATAGTTCACATTTTTGCCAAATATTTCGTGAAACAATCAGGTAATTCGATAAAACATGACCATCAAATATCAAAATGAACAATTAAAAAATAATTAAATTACAAATGTAAATGTGATAATATTAATTGCCACATTTTATTACAAAATATTTAAGAAATTATAATACAATAAAGTTGAGTGTTTATAACTCTCACAAAATAATATTAATAAAAGGCAATTTTTTCGTAGAAATTTTCTCACTTAAGTTATAATTTCACGTACGGTTTTGGTGGGTAGGAAAATGTATTTTTCTATGGGCAGCTA
This sequence comes from Druceiella hillmani, assembly GCA_039881145.1. Classification (NCBI taxonomy): domain Eukaryota; kingdom Metazoa; phylum Arthropoda; class Insecta; order Lepidoptera; family Hepialidae; genus Druceiella; species Druceiella hillmani. Next base: position 42,011,181 of record JAYKKI010000006.1, read on the forward strand.
TAACGTTCCTAAATAATAGCAAAGTTTTTTTTTATTATTTTTTGAATATCGCAGAAAACTGGAACTCCTTTAAGTAAATTATTATTTCACAGAATAAAAAATTATTTTTCTATAGGCAACTATAGTGTTCTGATTATAAACAAAATGACAATTTTTATTATTTTTCAATAACTTGAAAAATAAAAGCTCGTTTAATAAAGAGAAAATATCCACTACTTTTACATAGCACAATTACAAATTTACGAAAAATTATTTTATTAAAATTCTATTCAAATTCTATTAGATCAAACAAGCACGAACGGTTTTAGATAAAAATTTCACAAAAATTTACGAATGGCTAAGGAGATTCTTAAAAATACGTTAAAATTTACAAACGTTCGCTACTTCACGTAAAAGTTAGCACGAAATTCAATATAATTTTTCCAATATTTTTCAATAGATTTTCAATCAGATTGCTTTATTACTTTTAAATTTGTTCCTAATATTTTCAATGGTTGAAAATTACTGGGTCTATAGAAGTCGGCATAATAAAAGTAGAAGTCCTTTTGAATATATTCCTCATACAATAGGAATTGATAAACTTTCAGACTCAGGTTATAAATGGGCGCAAATGTAGGGCTTATGGTAATAAAGAAACTAATGACACCCTCTCCGTTGACAAACTAGTCTTACATTTGATTGGATTACTTAATTTTGATTGAAATTGATTTGGAACGTATAGAAATACATAAATATATATATAATGTGATGTTAATTTCACAAATATTTTTTATAATATAATATTACAAAAATTTAATAACACGTCATGCTTACCCAAAATGGTAATAAACCATTGATTCTTGACACGAATATTTTTCTCAACATTTTTCACGACGCTTTTCTCAATATTCTTCTGCTTCTCCATTTTCTTACAGCTCGTCACAATATGCAGTATAAATTGAGATCCGAAGGACTTATATTTGAATATAATGCAAATTTTTGAATATCTGCAAGGGTGACCATACATTTATAAAACAAAACGGAATCGTTGGGAAAATAACTAGTTCGACGGTAATGTACAACAAAAACAAAATAATGTCTGCCAAACAATATTCATTTTAATTTACTATTTATATGGTTAACTTTGACTTATTAAAAATTAAAATTACTTGAAAATTGCCACATAAGGATCATTATGGCAGATATTTTTTTTTTTCAAAATTAAGTATATGCCAAACAATATTCATTTTAATTTACTATATATATGGTTAACTTTGACTTATTAAAAATTAAAATTACTTGAAAATTGCGACATAAGAATCATTATAACAGATATTTTTTTTTCAAAATTAAGTATATGGCTCCTGGGGACCGCGATTTTCTTCTCTTCAAAGAAATCTTCTTAAAATAGAAAATTTAGGAATGAATAAAAATATTGTGTATTTTTATAAAAATTAAATTAAATCCTGACGTATTTATACCACACAGATTGCAAGCACATGTATCCCGGCTTTTGTGCTCACAGCATAAATAAATAAAACTGGGTTCTTGCTGTTAAGTGAATACTTCGCAAATTTTAAACGTAAAAATTCTATGATACCATCTATTGGACTTATGCGTGTCAGTTAAAGATTTATGAACGATTTGAAATTATTAGACTTACAGTTTTGCATTATTATTTGGTAGCACATTGTTACTTCCTTTTCATTTTACAGGTTTTTTTGTTTTTAGTTTTACAATTTTTAAGAAGTTATATTCTTATGATGTTTGTCTTTCGTTCATATAAAGAGAAAACTATTTTTGTTACCTCAGTGTAAGTAACAAATGATCAGTTTTTGCAACTAATACTCATTGAATTATTAACTCCAATATAATTTTGAAAAGAAAACGCTTAGATTGTGACATTCATACCTCTCGTCTATTAACATTGGTGATAATTAAAAATGGTTTGATTACGACAAAATTAATTTCAAGATTAAGGATACTTTTTACCACGCAAATAAAAAATTAGTCTTTTTGATGATTCAAAATATTTTTTTTTATATTGGATACTCATATTAAAAATACAATGCTTAGATACGTAAGTGCAAATAATTGGTAAAGGAAAACTGCTATCATAAAAGAAAAGTTTTTACTTCACATTAACATAATCTATAATAAAAAATGTTCTACTTTTTTCGCTTTCAGATAAATATATCTCTGCTTAAAGACAATCTACATCTCGTTGTAGCCTAAATCTGTTTTCAGAGAAGCTAAGTTCTATAATGTGTATCTTCCGAATACAGTAACTTCTTTTACATGTACCAATGAACTAATAACGTTAGCAAATTATACAATAAGCTAAGCTCCAAATCCAAAAATGCATTCTCAATATGTGCGCACAATATTTGTCTCTAAATATCTTACTTCTTATATATATATATATATATATATATATATATATATATATATATATATATATATATATATATACACGGGTTTACATGACAAGCTTTCTTTTTATGGTTTGTCATAGTCAATATTTTTATTGATTATTAATTACCCGGTTTTTATTAATAATAAATTACCACAAATTTTTAAAACCCACAAGCTCTTTATAATTTTTTTCTTTCTTGATCATTTAACAGATATTACTCTTTTAGTAAAAAAATGTATGAATGTAAATTGTTAGTGTGCATTAAAATTTATAAAAAAATTAAGAAAGTAAATAAAAATATGCATTCACTTCTCAGAATCAACAGAAATATATAATATGTGCGTTTCAATTTATTTCAATGAGAGAAGAGAAAATATCTTTCATTTCCAAAAAAAGTGGAACCGGAAAAAAGTATGTAAAATAACCCATTTTTTATTAGATACCTCAAGATATCGTATGCATCATTTGACCACAAAATATATTTCTTTGCATTACGTGATTACGGATACAATGGTAAAATAATTAGCGTTTTCTTATATATATATATATATATATATATATATATATATATATATATATATATGTATATATATATTTGTACATGTGCTGAAATTTCACTGGCACAGTTTAATTACCTGCGTGATAATCTCATTCGGTCAAATTAAGAAATCACCACGGTATTAATTATGGATGGAAATATTTTGTATTTATGATGTATATAATTGAAAATATTACTAAACAAAAACTTTTTTCCATATGATCTAATTTTGATATTTAAATAAAAAATATTTTGAAATAGATCTCTTATGTGTCCTGCGCTGGTCTTGAATCGATACTGTGTAAAGCGACCAAAAGGTATAGTTTCCACACTAACACTGGAATTCATTGTCACCCCACTGTCTCCTCTCACGCGAATATTTAAATGAATACCAATAATATTAACTTAAGTTTGAGAACAATAACATCAAAGATAAGATAAAACTTACCTTTCATCATCACGATCTCGGTTAGTGAAATCGTTGAGAAAACACAATTTTGTTAACTGATTTACTGCATCACGTGCAGTAACCGGTTTTTAAAGATAACTGTTTCACAATTTAGTCATCATTTGCGAAATTTGGAACTGCTGTTCCACCTTTACTTATTAAATAACGATAACTGCTTACCTTTCATCATCACGATCTCGGTTAGTGAAATCGTTGAGAAAAAAACAATTTTGTTAACTGATTTACTGTATCACGTGCAGTAACCGGTTTATAAAAATAATACATACTGTTTCGTAATTTAGTCATTATTTGCGAAATTTAGAACTGCTGGTCCACCTTTACTTAATAAATAACGATAACTGCTTACCTTTCATCATCACGATCTCGGTTAGTGAAATCGTTGGAAAAAAACAATTTTGTTAAATGATTTACTCTATCACGTGCAGTAACCGATTTTTAAAGATAACACATACTGTTTCGCAATTTAGTCATCATTTGTGAAATTTGGAACTGCTGTTCCACCTCTACTTAATAAGTAGTAAGAAACGAAAGTTGCTTGATAACTCATTTTGTATTTAATGTTTCTACGCAATCTTGTGCTTATTTTAATAGTGGTTGAAAGGGATTTTATTAAAATTTTGACCAGATGTACAAATGAATTAATTTAACTACTGTGAAAATGTCATAACGACGAAGTGAAACGTAAAACGAGGATTTCAAAAAGATTCATGTAATTTTTTTGAAGCTTCCACGATTTCTCACTTTTTCATTTTAGGGAACTCGAAAAGGTACTTAATTTTGATAATTACACCGCCTTATAAATAAATATTTTACCCGTAGTAATCGCTCTGTATCTTTTACCCATTTACACGTGGAATGGAAATTTAAACTATCAGTCCAACCATTCAAAAATATCCAGTCGTACGATATATACGACATGCCCTGCCTGGATTCTATTAACAAGATAATTTTCCAACATTATCGAAGCTACTTCGTTAATGCTAATTTTCCTGTAAATCGTTTCCTTTCATCCATTTTGTTTCTCTCTAGACAAAAATTAAAATTTTTGTTCTCATAATTACGAAATTTTGGCTTTCACATTTTGCAAAATTTTTCCGTGTACTTCCGGGAATTTATTTTACATAGATTTTTCTAAATGATATAACTCTTCGCCTTCGTTAATATTAAGTTAAAAACTGTCAGCTACGACTTTTTCTGGATACACCCCGACTTAAAACCGGACTATATTTTTTTTGTGGTTACTTTTTAATTTAATAATTATTGGCAATTAATTGAAATCGGTATTTCCAATAATTTAGCTATTTATTCTATACGTGTGTTGCATAGTCTATGGAACCAGGTAGTGACAAAATAAAATTTTTTGCGAGGAATTTTTTTAGATCAATTTATTAAAAATTTTAAAAACTAGCAAAATATCTAGTTTTTTTTTAGTTTTTAGTTTTCAAGTCCCAAATTTTTCATTCTTATTATTAGGTAGAACTACTCTATGAAGCGGTCGGCCTTTTCGAAAGCAGTCACCGATTCCCCGCAGTTTATATCTTATTATTGGGAATACATATAAATCGCATGGTGCGGGAGAGTGACTTTATGGTCGATGACCCAAAATTCTTACACTGACATGGTCAAATACTCGGTTATTCATCACTCTGTACATGTGGATGCTACTGGCGGTGAAGGAAGGTTTTACTGTGAGGAAATTACTTAATTTTTCCAAATTATAACCCTTTTAATATTTAAATATAAATTCCGAAAATTCCGAAGAATAAATTTTGTAGGTTATTCTTCGGAAGTTAACAACCGCTTCGCAAATTGCCTGTTAGTTTCTGATTCATAACAGGATATCCCGTTTTCATCATCGGTGCCTATTTCGAATATGGAATTCGCGTTACTTCCGTCGATTTTGTCTTTTCGTGACTACCATCAACGTGACGGTGTTATTAATAATTAGTCAAATCATGGAATATTCACCTAACGCAAAATTTCCTGACGCTTAAATGTTCACGTGGAATTTGTTATAGTTAACTCACACTTATGCATAAATTTGCTAAAATCTGCTGATAGGCTTCTCTCTTTTCAGTTATTATGATGAGCCACATGTTAAACAAGTTGTTAACGTTATACAAGTTGGGATTGTTAAAGAGTTATTAATACTAGCTCTGCATGAAACTTCATCTTAAAATGCCAAAAATTGCAACTTTATGTTGATTAAAACCGCAAGTTTTTTTCTACGATTAACTTTATACTAGCTATGCCCGCGACTTCATTCGCGTGAGCATTAGAACATTGTTCACAAAACCTCTCTGTAAAAAATGTTCCCTGTAGAATCGTCAAGGACATAAAAAATAAATTGTTAGCGTTGCTGAGGCGGGAGGGTGCTACATACAGCTGTCCGTGTGAAAAGCAGCTGATGCTTAAGTCCACGCTAGCTATGCGCAGTGATGAACAATTAAGCAATGATGAACGGAAAACAAGGAGCCAGTTATGAACAATTAAAAAAACATATCGCGTTATATAATAGAAAACATTTAGAGTTATATATCGTCAAGTAAAAATAAAAAATATTTCAGTCAATCAAAACAACAAAAGCGCGTTATTAAGAGTCGTATTTATGTTATTTATTTTAAATCCCTACTTGTGCCATCTATTGTAGATCTATTGAAAAGCACAAGAATAGTACAAACTTTGTAACTTTATTTAAGCCGGAAAATATTTAGAGAATGTATTTTAAAAACCTTGTGATGACATCTATTGATGATTTTTTAAACTGAATTTAGTTAAATATAAAATATTAGTACAAACCTTGTAACTTTATTTGAGCTGGAAAATATTTAGAGAACGTATTTTAAAAACCTTGTGATGACATCTATTGATGATTTTTTAAACTGAATTTAGTTAAACATTATTGAACCGTTTTACTTTTTTTATGTTTTTAATTATGGGTATATATATTATTTATTGCCTCATTTTGGAATTTTTTATATTCACAAATATGTATTGATATGTACAGATTAGCAAAAATATCTAGATTCGGAGTGATTTTTGCACGAACCAGTTTTTGTATTTTCGCTTCATAATGAGACATTTTCCCAAAATAATAAAAATTCTATATCTTGACTCGAATAGTCATTTATCAAAGTATTACATTATATCAAAATCTATTAAGTAGATGTCATGTGAAGCGATAACAGAAAGACAGACAGACAGGCAAACATTTTAAAAAAGGGTATATCTGGTCTTTATGTCGATAATAATGACTATCAGAATAAGATTTTCCTAAAAATATTCAATAAACCGAGATTACTCAGTTACAGTTTTATTATATGTATAGATTATTGTAATGGTTTAAGTGTTTAACTCAAAAATGAACCGGATAAACTTCAACTTCCTTTGCTTAAATCGTTATTGCTCATTACCTACACATTTTATATTAACATCATAGGCATAATATTTGTTTCGATACTAAGAACTAAATGATGGTGAAATTTCTTACCTACCCAGGAAGCAAGAAACTAAAAATTATTGTTCGTAGAGCGATGTAGTATGTTTAGAAATAAGAAAAATTGGGAGGTTATCATAATGTGATAAAAGTTCTCGTAACATAAACCAGGAACTGAGATGTAAAGAAATCTTGGAATTATTTTACTTTTAATTACCTGCAAGACTTTTTTGTACATACACAATACACATATGCGCGCACGCGCGTATGCACACACACACCACACATCAGGCGCACATGCATACGAGCATGCGCACGCGCACGCTCACACACACACACACACACACAGTGCGCAGCGTAGTAAAACCGTAAGCATATAATAAACCCAACGAACCACAGCAGTGACTGTATACTTGCACACACGCACACATGTGCGTGTTTCTCAAAAATGATCTCAACTAGACTATCAATAATAAGTAAAATTACCTGGTAGAAGTTGCAAAATTTAGTATTATGCAGTGATAACAAGTATTATGAGATTTATGTAATAATGTCAATATGTCACCGATACCTGCCTTACAGACAGATATTATTCAATTCAGAGAAGCCCGCACTTGTTTACTATTTCGTAAATTCTTTAGTAATGAGAGGTAAATTATAATTCGTAAATCTACCTCATCCGTAATACGTGTCTGAATGTTCATAATAAAAATTAAAAATCCCTGACAGTTTCTGAGTGTGCACAATAAAAACAAAAAAGAATCCTAACCTTGTGAAACATAGACTAGGTTATGAAATTCTTGAACCGACGAGAGTACAATGCCCTTTGAGGAATCTCATATAGAATTTTAACTTGTTTGACCTATCTCTATAAGTATACAGATCGTGGCCAGAGTCTAATGGTGAACGTGGTAGATGACGACCAAACTCATTTGAGTTATCTTAAGGGGTTCATTGGTCTCAAATGATGACCAGAGTTGTTGATAGAACTGGAAGATGATAACAGGGATTCCTTAATGGTAAAGAGAAGGTTCGTCGACTGTGGACTCGTTTTCTTTGTCTGATGAGTCATTTGATCGCCACTGGTAGTCAAATCATGTTGATAAAACAAGCAAGTAAAGACAGAAACTCCTCAAATGTGGAAAACACATATATCAACTTTGGACTTCTTTAACTTGTTGGGCGAGTCTTTTGGTCACAAGTAGTTGCCAGAATCTTGTGATAGAGTCGAAAAATGGTGACAGGAAACTCTTCAACGGTGAGGGATAAACTCATAGTGTTTGAACCATGCAGGTATATGCAAAGATTGGTTCATGACTAATTAAGTATTTGGTAAGTGGGTCAGAAAGTATGTAGAACGCAAAATCTTACATGACAAATTAAAACAAGTGAAACTAAAAAAAAGAAAACTTTAAGAAAAAAAAAGAAAAACATGTAAAATTGTTTTATAAACATCACTTTAAATTACTAAAGAATACAAGAATATAATAAAAATATATTTCCCACGGCTTATAAATTTAAATTTCCGTATCCCACTAGAAATGATGAATTGGATAATTTCTAAGTGAAATAACAGTAATTGTATTTAATAAGCCGTAGATTTCAATAAATGATCTCATATTGGAATGCTGCCTCTAAAGCAGCTATTAAACTAACCATAGCGCTATTGTGAGAACAATTATATGCCATTTATGGACGAGTATAAATTTTTAATATTAATAAGATGATATTTTTATCCGGCTACGATTAATACAAAGGAGTCACATATGGACGTCTACCTACGTATTTGTTTAGATAGCCGCCGTAAATTCCTGTTGAGATTTCATGACATGAAGTATTATTTATTTCTTCGTAAACTCGTGATATTCTGAGTAACATAAGATATAGGAACACTAAAAATAGTTAAATTAGAAACGCACGAATGTGTAAAAGTAAAAAAACACGAATATTCATTGCATTTTTAGAAATAAAATATCGTTTCCGATCATGAATAAATTTGAAAAATATTGCTATTGTTATAGATTTCCGATTAATAAAAATGCGAGTATTTAGTTAAAAATTAGTGATTCAATATCATCCCCAAGCATTATTGCTTTAAAATTAGTAAAGCAAAACCACTGTTAGAAATTGTTGGGGCCGGAGCCAAACCAAAAGTGATGCTTAGTTATTGGTCAAATAACAACGCTTCTATCATACTCTCAATTATATACGTACCCACACAAAAACGAATGAGTCCAACATTCAACCTTACAACGACTCCAAAAATCTCTAATATTCAATTTTTTTTCCAAATATATATTTTTAAAGCTTACAAATATGACAAAAATTTAGGAATTATTAGGAATCCTAAAATGGCACATATTCTTGATACAAATTCCTTTCCAAATCGAGGAAAATTTAATACTTTTTATTTGTGTTTACTGGCAATCACTTTTTGTTTTTTGCTACATAAAATCATATTGGATTTAATGCTCAATACACATGTACGATGACTTTACTAGGTCTGACTCGTCGAACAATCGCGGGAATACGATTCACACCGAAATGGGACAGTTGGTCCAAATGGAACAATGTTTTAAACTCTAAAATAAAACGTAAAACCGTAACATCACCGCGATTTTGCAGTCTCAAAGATATATAATCAGTTATCGATCGATGCAATTTACCAATGGGACGAGCAATCACATTTCCTCCACGCACCATGTTTCGAGCGTAAATAAAAGTAAAGCTAACGAAAGGTACAGCCGCGACTAAGGCAAAGGAGGGGGAAATAACTAAAAAAAATATGATTTGCTGTATCTGATAACACGGTTATAATTACATAGAAGACGGAGAACATATAAGTCTTGCTGGTCAGGTATTCTCTTCTAAGGTGTCCGTTACTCTAATTTAAAATGTGCTAGGATTTTTTGAATTCAAGGTAATAGCGGGTTTAAGATTTATGAAGACAATTTTAATTGCTTAGTTGGGCTTCAGTGAGATCGACATAGTAAACATATCCGTAATCAAATATAGTGATAAAGAGCGTTCTCCTCTGTATTATAATGTTCAACATTCTAAAATCGCTTTTGAAGATGTAGTTTATCGAACATTTACAGACTCGACGTCTAATTTATATGGATCGAGGACAAATAATAAAGAACGTTTTTTTATTCTTTGTAGTTTCTATTTTTTTATGATTACCTATATTAGCCAATTTCACTAATATACAATTAATTTATCTGTACTTAAGTTCTTTGGCGCCATAAATGCTTTCATGCTCATATAATCTATTTTTATATCTGTCGCCTTGAGATTTTTTTTGGCGTTTTATTAAAGTTCAACACTTCACTGATTATTTTCTTCCATCTTAGCGACAAAACGTTAGTTTTAATTAATAGGCTATTAACGTTAAAAGTTATAGAAAAAAATCAATTTTAACAACGAACTTTTACTGTCAATTCAAGCATTCAGAAGTCGTCTAAAACGTGATACTTCCCCTATCTTTCTACATTATATTTCCTTTCACATCTCTCTCTCTCTTTTTATCTCTCTCTCTCTCTCTCAATTAATCCTTCTCCTTTCTTCTTTTGTCCCTCACTCCTGGTCCAGATCGCCATAAATTAGATTATGTTTATGTTTTTTTTGTTTCTATTGTTGTTTTTCAAAATTTTACAGCTTAGTTGTCGTTATCTACCTATTATGTTAGCTCATAAATACAGTACATTTATGAACTAACATAATTTTGGTTGACTGTATTAAATTGCTCCTGTAGCAATATGTTCATAAGATGACTGTTCATCAAAGCAATATATAAATGAATAAATAAATAAATAGAAGAAAATCGAAAAGACACCTGTGATATTTAAATTTTGTAATTTCAAAAAAAAAATATATTAAAACTTTGAATATTATAAAAAATTATATTGCCTTTGATATCATAGTCAAGGGTCCATAGAGAATTACGAAAATACAAAATAATGTGGATATTTATTATAGAATGGAAATTAAGAAATTGTATATAATAATGAATAAATGAACAATAAATAACCAGTTGAATTTTTCTGTACAGGCATTTATGATTTGAGGCATAAAATCTGGCTTAAAGGTTTACTGTACTAATATCAAAAGATAATAAGCATTCGCCAGTAAATAACACATAGCTAAATGGGTCAGTACACGCAAGTCCGCATAGGAGTAGGACAGCCACGTATCGTATGCGCAGTATGGTAGGATATTAGGTCAGTGGGTGGATTACATGAATGGGCAAATATGTACATTTTATTGTGGTTGGACCTCTCTGAGCGCTTCTTTCATTTTAGAATTGGAATATCTTAATTCTAGTAAGTAGTACAGTAATTTTGGTTTTACGTTAGTAGGATTCGCGTTATGTTTTTGCTGTTTTGTATAGTGGATTTTATAAAGTTATTATTGTTTCACTCCTAGGAATAATATATTGACTTTTTCTTTCCCTTAAGAAGATTCTTTTTTTTACTTTTGAGTATTGAATAGTTGATTGCTTTGAATTATTATTAATGTATTCCTCTTAATAATAATATAATAACTATGGCATTATACTAATATAATTCTTGTTTTTCTATTTTGAATACTAAGGGTTCGTTATTTAGCAATCTATGATAAAGCATGGATATGACTTCATCAAAGAATACGTAATATAAGCCCTACTTATAATAAACCAAAATCATTTGTAGAATTACAAAAATTATCAAATTTGAGGCAGATAAATTAATATTAATTGAATTGAAGTGAGGATCCTGAGCCACACAATGGAACGTCATGGCTTTACATATATTTGATATAAGTCATGGCTTTACATATGTTTGATATAATTTTCATTAATATAAAGTTTTCCGTTTAGTATACAGTATTTTATGCTTAATACTTTGCACCAGCCTGCTATTAGATAATAAAATGTTTCTGTTATGATAACAAAATTGTATCATACTACTACTAATAGGATTAGAATAGAAGTTACTAATAGAATTCTTAGTGACATGCTAAGTTTATTTCTCAATAATTTAATACGTCTAATTATAACTGCTTGTTATTTACTTTATGTCAAACATCCAGCAAAATTTTTAAATTTATGTAATTTATAAAAGTAGTATTGCGGTTTAAATATCCATTATATTTTCTTGCTTTATAAACTATTTCTTTTTTAATTCAATATCCTATTTTAACACCAATTAGATATTCAGCGTCATTATCATCTCTTTTTTGATGTTACAGAGTTCCATTTACGTTATGTCTAGTAGGGTGGAACACCTTTGTATCTAGATTTTTTTTTTCAAATTGGAATACCAGCAAAAATTTGCTTTGTATAAACTTTAATAACACCCTTTTTTTGAAAATTTAATCTTCACACTGTGAGCCCCCGCCGGAGACATGAAATTTTTTTTAAATTTTTGTAGAAATGTTTATGGTATATGCTTTAAACAAAATATTGGGTATTTATAATATGTTTTGACTCTAATGGCTGAAATAAAATTATAAGTTAACTAATAAAAGTGTTTTTTTTAAATGTTATAGGTTCAGAAATTTATAACTGGACAGAAAACATCACTTCTTAAAAGAAAAATCCTTTTTCGTCTCAAATTTTGGCATGACTTTTCGAGATGCGAATTTAGATTTTATGAATCTTTCTCTTCTAGCCTTGCTGCATACATTTAGAGTTACTTCGGTTACTAATTTTACAGATCTTTCCACTGCCTTGGTGTGGCAAAACAATCTCATGAATTTCTAAACTGCATCTCCTCTGTTTCCTACTAGATCTCTGAACTGCTCTTTGAAATATTCATAAATATTGGAGGTTCGTACACATTTTGTTGCCAGTCAATCAAGTCTACTTATGAATAAAAATAAGAATTTACATTTAAGTTCACTTTCTATACTTCAAATGTTCATAAATCAAAATTTTCATTTACTTGACGAGCCTTCAAAATAAGTCTTGCGGCGAGTTCTTTAATGTGTTTTTGTGAATGTGTTATCATACTCAACAACAAATTTTTTGACTGAGTAAAGTAACTATTTCGAATAATAATATGGTCTACTACCTCTAACAGATCACCTGATAAGTCTAGTGCTGGTTATAAGTTTCCATAGGTGCCTTGATCCATTTTTGCTGGACGAATGGACTTTGATGGCGAACCAGACTGACATGACTAGATTTTGTTGTGGATTTATTGAAGAAATATACAAACCCAATATGCGATTAACTATAGTTAACCAACGGACATGGGATAGCTTACCTGGGCTTCTATGTATTAAATCGGGAGGGCAGGATCCGTTAATGAGAGCAGTTAATTCTCATAAATATTTCTGGTCTGTACTGAGATCTGTTGACATTGATGGTAGTAGTTCACCTTCTATTTTCTGAAATTGGACCTATAAGGGCGTCTCGCATGTCTTTAATATTTTTCCCATTTAACTTGCAAACAATCTAGGTCTTACAGTATGGCCATCTAAATAGGTAAATAACTGCCTCAATGGCAATTTATTGGTGAGTAAGACGTAAATTTTGCAATACAATAGTCGAGATACTCTATTTTCCAATAGACGAATCACGCGCTCTACTTTTCCTGTGTTTGTGTTCATGCCGTCACAGCCAACAGCCGTTAAACTTTCCAACGATATATTTTCAGTCGTTAAAAAACTGTAGATGGCTCTTGTATTATTTCTTGTAATTCCAGATGCTGGAACTTATATCCAACGTAAATAGAACCAAGTTCTTTTATAATTGAAATATGTTCCTCTTTTAAAATTGCTCTGATACTTTTAAAATAATATGAGCTGTTTTATCATACCTCCCATCAAAATATAATGCAGGAAATTCTCTCACACTTTCAATTGTTGTAATTTGATAACGCACTTTTTGTCTTATTCTTCTTAGTTTCATCTTATCTACGAGGTTAATTGCCTGCGTCTCAGAGTTGGCATCAGAAGCAAAACACAGGACAGACGATACGATAACCCGCCTGATACTCCGTATCTATCGCACATAGTCGTCAAACTATGGAAACTGATATCTATGAGCTTTATATACTTTTGAGAGACTTTGTCAGTGATATCAAGACTATTAGCTACCAACGAGCAGGAAGGAAGGCCCATGTCAGAATTACCTTCAGATCTGTTCACCCGATACAAAGTTGAAATTTCTTCGAGGCATGTGGTGAAATTTTAGCTGGTTTCTTCTTTGAGATCACGTAAGTTTCTATTCTGAAACTTGTTAGTCTGTTCCTCTATTCTATCTATTCTTCCAGTATATATCGTACATTGGTCTTCTAAAAATATTTGTTCCTCCTATGGTACTTTTTTCTCTTGAACAAGTACAGCTTTGAAATCCTTTACATTTACAAGCGGCTACGCTAAAAAGCTTTCCATCCTGTAATCTAAAGTTTTCTAACTTCAGTTTCTTTAAAGATTTTTTTTAGATTATTACATTTTGAGTGATAACTTTTTAATAACTGCAAGACTCGTTTGCGAGTGGCAATAAGAATAAAAGATTTTGTCAATAATTCTTCAATTTTGGTCACGACTATTTCAGTAATTTTCAGAAACCTTAGTTCTTTTGTTGGGTCGTACTTAATTTTCAAGGCTTAACGCACCCATTCGTAGAATTGCATCACATTTTCGTACGTAGGTAGGACATTTTCTTTCAACTCTGCACTTTCACCATATATGGAACATTTTAACTTTTATCTCGTAGAAGTTATCTTACAAAAAAACGTGAATCAAAAAGGACTCGTTAAAATAACTGCACACGACCTTTTATCTTGAAATAATTAGCGACACTGATTGAAACATTTAGTTTGCTTAGTCCCGCACTTTGTCTCTCTAACCCAGCGTCAAAGTATATTAAAATAATGAAGTGTTTAAATGCAACAACTAGTTTAGTATATAGTGATATGTTTTTTTGACAAAAGAAACTTATTTTGATAAATTCTGCTTTATTTCGCAGTTCGCGAATGTAGCCTCCAAATTCACATTTTTTTCAATCTTTTGATATCTCGACGGGACCTCTTACTATTGTCTGATATTTTTTATGAAGATTATTGGTGGTTTTTAGCAACTTTATACAATTATTTCAAACCAAAATTCGAAAAAAGAATTTTTTTTCACCCTAATGTAGATTCTAGATCACACATATGCGAATACAAACTATGCCAAACAAAATATATTCGTTTATGCTTAATGCAGATACTTGTTTTATGAACCTCATCATAATTGGGAACATGAGGGCTAAGGTTTCGTTTAATAATTATCTACTTCATTAACGGAGTACTTGAAATTAAAGTAGTTAATTGGTATCGTTATTAGGATGTTATTTTCTCAAAATGACTAAGATACGAAAAAAATCGTTTAAAGATTTTAATCTTTTTAGATGCATAATTATTATTTCTAATAACTGGTACTTATTTATAATTCTTATTATTAGATAAAAGTTATTTTTATACATAGTTAGTTTACAAAATCATATGATAATTATATTGGGCTTGGTTTCATTTTAAATTTTTGAATTTCACGCTCGGATCTCGAAGGATTTAATGAAATTAATCTGAGCATAAATCCTATACTACTCCATTATTTCGTAAATAAATATGAAAATAAGTATCCTAATAACAGACCGCATAATATATCCTATTAAATGATTTAGCAATTATTAAAATAAATAAATTAGACATAATTACGTTTATTATGCGGCTAGGTCCAAAGAAAATTAATGCATGCAATTAAGTGAAAATTATATTCCACAGTAAAAGTAAACGACGATTTAAAGTTAAATTTTACCAGATTAATTTAAGCCTGTGAATAACATTGCTTCCTAATCGAGCTTCTTTATTTTCCAAATTTACAAATAAACGTTAAAGAAAAAGGCTTCGTATTCTTGAATATTATGTCATTTAGACTAACATACGTAACAATACCCACTTTCAATTTTCTTTGCTAAATTTAAAAGCGTTCAGAGATAACTCGGGTGTTTTTTATCTAATGATAACAATGTGTCACCGATATCGGCCTTGCAGCCGTCGCAGACTGAATATAGAGATGCAATCCATCGATCTAAAGTTCAGATCCACACACATTTTGTTTACTCTATTTAACTGGTATCTGGTATGAGGGAGCTTAATAAAATAATAATATATTTTATTAAGCTCCCTCATCTCGAACACCTTGTTTTAGTCTATCTTATCTATCGTAAAATGAAGAAATAGTGTGAAGTCCTTCTATGAATATTAACTACTAACTACCCAATATAACTTTGTCGAACCCAAAAAAAAAGTGGCCGATATATTTTTTTTATGCAATTTTTTTTATGCAATATTTTTACGAAAATAATTTTTTTATGCAAAAATGATTTATAATTTTCTATACAATTAATGTTTACAGTTAATTTTGTAAGTGGTATTCTGTAATCTTGAGTACAGACAACAATTTAATCAAATTAATCATATATATCCTAATTTTTTTGGTGAAAATTCTCTATCGTATACAATTCATTTAAGTTTTGTTTTGATTAAATTTTAAAGGTTTAATTATTCCATAAGAGCAAAGATACGGGTAATGGCTTTTGTTAATATAGTTACAAATATAAATTCTTAGTTACAAATACAATACCCACTGCAAATTACATATATATATGTTGTATAACCAAAAGACAAAGGAATCAATTTTCGTATATATCACATCCAATGTTGTCATCAATTTTATATTTCCTTGAAAAAATGTAAGGGTATTGCTATAGATAACAAACACCAGCTCAATAAATAATAATATATACTTATACTAGCAAGTTAGCCTAAATGATGAGATCGACTGTTCACTGAAAATAGTTGGATGTGCTATTAATATTATAAATGCACATCAAGAAAAGTACAGATCCATTCCCCCTATTGAATTATATAGAATATTTTGAGTATTGGCAAATTTACCATGAAAATATAACAGTTCCTTAAAATAAACTAAATCTGAAATAATTAATCTCTATTAAAAATAAAAATGATAACCTTACGATATCACCGCTTTCGACTACTTACTTTACTTTTAAAAAATTGATTCCAAAGGATTAATCAAGGGTGTTTAAAAGTTACAATGCAACTTTTATTAGTACTAACTTATCGATTACGTATTCGTTCACGTGGATTTGAGAAATTCCCTTAATAATTTTTTTGGCGAAAAAAAATTAAAACTAAACACCTCTCGAAAGTACTTACCTATCTGCTTTTTGTTCTATTTAGTCATCTTAAAATTTATTAAAATACGAATATAAAATTGGAATTTCTCAGATGTACCTATTTGTAATAATAGTAATATAAAGATAAATTCTAATGTTTAAAATCTAAACTTTGAAAATTACTTTGCTTTAAGTTGTCATTTGTTTTCAAAAATTTGTGGAAATTTAAAAATTGTGCACACAATGCACTAAATATGATATAGTGCATCGTGTATAATTTTTTTTCGAAAATTTTTTTATAGCTTTTCTTGTGGTCTCAATCAACAACAAAGCTAGGATTGACTCTGATTGTAATTGTATTATAAAGCCCAATTCCGCGTAAATGCTTAAAATGACCGCGATTACTTCCACGTAGATCATCAAAGGTTGACTTGGTACGATCACGCTTCGTGGACGTACTAATCGCTTTGATACTCTACGTGAAAGACTTCTCTCAACAGCAACTACAGAAGATAACTTAACGCTAAAAGGGACTAACTTAGATCGAAGCTCGAAAAATGTCTTCGTTTATTGGTATCACGAAATATCAGGGAGATCAATTAAATTTACATCGTCATAAATAAAAAAGCTTGATATATGAACCTGACACTAACAGTCTAGAAGTCGAACGACCGAAATTTGACTAGAACGGGTGTAAAAATTATGGGTCATCATTCACGTCTCAAAGATAAACTGGGAGGAATATAATTCCGGACGCCGAATGATCGGAGTCTGCCTTAGAAGAGAGGTCCAAGGAATAATGCGATGATTTCGTTTCTCTGCGAATGTTGTAGATCGCGCAGTAGGCGATTTTAAAAAAACCATAAATAAACTACAAGCTTGCAAGTTGATCACATTTTTGATATACTAAAATTTTAAGTGTTACTTCTAGTAACTAAGCATGTTTATGACGACATCATGTTGCAACTAATCCAAACCCTAAAGTCGTTATTTACGTAGGAATTTTAGTGGAAAAATTATTTTGTTTATATTTTTTAATTCTGCGCTACAGCATGGTGGCGAGTTGGGCGGATTCTATTTAAGACCCTGGCACCGATTTAGCATAGTATAATTTAACTTAAATATCAATGAAATGACAAGGAAATCCAAATATTTGTAGAATCACGCAAAGGACCGATATTCTTATAAATTCTTGAATAAAAGGAGCTTTATACTTTGTGATAATTACTTCTCCGTTAATGACTTTTACTTGCAAAATTCAACTTTACGTCACAGGTAATATAGCTTCTAATAGTGATTTGGTAGAAAAGTGAATCTGTGTCCATGGATGATCCACCAAAAATAAATATCTGGATACGTCTCAGCTCTAGAATTAGGAATATCACATGATTTGAGGTTTCGTCGCCATTTATTATTCGCGAATTTTAGTTATTTTTGTGCGGCACGTTGCTAAACACAAGGCAAATGTTTCATTGGTCTAATCAGTTGTAAAAACTCGCCGCACCGTATAATACTTTACGACAAAATAATCTTTAGAATTTAAGTAAAGTATAGTTGTATAAATATATAATTTTTATAGATTTGATAAATTTTGACACATTACAATAATATTTAGCGGTCCGAATAAATAAGATAAGAAAATACTTTAATGATTACATAACAAATAACG
Source organism: Druceiella hillmani (assembly GCA_039881145.1). Lineage (NCBI taxonomy): Eukaryota > Metazoa > Arthropoda > Insecta > Lepidoptera > Hepialidae > Druceiella > Druceiella hillmani. Next base: position 42,029,859 of record JAYKKI010000006.1, read on the forward strand.
ATTGATGGGTAATATTATGAAACTGTTTAATTTATTAAATTAAAAGAAGAACTATTTAATTGTTATGAATATACACTATATCATGATTAGAATTGTCGTACCTACCCTATTTTCGTTGGTGTACAGCTTTACTTCAGCCGTTTCCTGTCTGAAATTGGATTCTTTATTTTATGAAACTGGGTAAACATTTAATATTCAAAGTATTGTTCATGGCTGGGAATTACTTTCTTCCATATTTGGGGCAGCATATGCGTACCATGTCGCAAAAACTGGTCATCTTTTGAAACGATCTACGAATCGCTATAATTTTTTCACTTGTTCATAAAACTAGATTTGCTGTTCCGCCAAGCCGTGTGCCATTGATCGAAACAAATGAGAGTCAGAGGGAGTAACGTCTGGAGAATACGACGGGTGGCGTATGGTTTCTAATTTCAACGTTTCCAAAATATCTGAATATATTTTTCTCAATTTGATAAAGTCTTTACAGTATTGTCATGCTGCAAATTCACTTTATCGTGTATCTCTCTACGGATTGCGGCCAATTGTGTTTCAATGCTCTGTTCAAGCTTATCAATTGCCTTTGATATTGATTGCTTGTGAATATTTCAGACCGTTTTTTTTGGCTCATTTCGTTCGGTTTTAACAGCAACACTATACCGAACTGGTCGCACCAAATACAGAGTATGGCCTTGGAGCTGTGAAGATTCGCTTTGGCCGTCAACGTAGAAGCGTATCCAGAAAGTATTCATGATTTTCTTTACTTGGTGTTATTGTAGTAAACCCATTTTTCGCCCCCAATCACAGCGTGATGCGAAAATCCCCTCAGTCCTTGCCTTTCAAGCTTTCCCAAGCAAACAAACGCCATTCAACATCTCTCGGCTTCAACTCGTACGGTACCCCACTTCCTTGATCCTTAATCATTCCCTTGGCTTTGAGTCACTTCATCATAGTTATTGAGTTACTTCCAATGATCGTACCAATTCTCCTTGATTGTGACTCCAATTCCATATCTTCGAAAACCTCTCTTCCGCTTTATACCAGTCTTTGATGTCAAAATCACCGTTCTTAAAGCGTTAAAACCCCTCACGACATGTTCTTTCACTGGTAACGACGTCACTAGTTGAGTACTTGAAAGCATTTGATGAGCCTCAGTCGCTGATTTCTTCACACTAAAACAGAAGTTTAAAACTTCCCTGAATTGACGAGAATTTAGCTTGTGTGTTGATATTTTAAATCAAGAAAAACTTCATGATGCAGAAACAAATCGATTAATATGTCAATGAGATTACGGTGGCAGATGCCCAAGTTTATTGCATGACGTTAATTTTGATCACCATATAAGAAAACTAAATAAAAAAGATGAAGAAATGGATAACATTTTAACGTAAATTTAAAAAATTTAGAAAAACTTAAAAAGGACAAACCAAAACAAAACTAGTAATACTAAAGAAACTAGTAATACTAAAACAGTTTATAATGATACAGGATGAAATAATGCACCACACAAGTATAACATACAGGATGAAATAATGTACCACACAAGTATAACGACACAGTATAACGAATTTACTGCTGACAAAAGTTTTCTACCGTTTAAATGTGAGGATAGTATCTACGGAACAAAATCGAATTTATTGAAAAATATTCAATCACTTCGATCAAAAGTCACAGTTATTCTTAAAAATTTACGGAGGATCCCATATTTTTTGGAAATCTTAAATACGAATTCTACCTTGGAACAACCGGAAAATTACTCTCAAAATTGATCATTCCTCTAAATCACTTTCGAAGCCATTGAAAATCCTTCGTTAGAATCCAGAGGATAAATATAGAATATATAAATTAAAAAAAAAAACCGATGACATTGAATCCTATAACACGATCATATATTTTATTCAAATTCAATTGTCCATTTCCACTTATTCGTCAAATAATCAGCAAGTTTGCTCTGACGACTTTTTCACCAGATTTTTCAGAAAATGAAGGGTATTTAATGTCCAGATTTCGAAACATGTAAGTTTACCATTGGAATTCCTTGAGCGTTTACATTATAAATGGATTTTGCCTTAATTTTCTCTTGCTCGCACGCCAACTACACAGTATGCTCGGTAGTTTGTTATCATAATAGCAAACTTTTTTTATGTACAAAATTATTAAAATATTAAAAAATATTTACATATACGGAGTATTTATATTTTAAACTAACGTTTGGAATTTGGAAAACCAGAACCGAATAATAAAAATTAGAAACAGCCGTACGAATAGCATTGATTTTTTTCCTACAAGCCTTGTAGGTATTTTAAATAAGCTTTGTTCCGCTAATAAAACTATATTAATTAAAATTTTATAAAAAATTAACTATTTATTCTGATTCGCCATTATAATCTGTATTTCAGCAAACAAAGAGCCAAATATAATAGAAAAAATGTGTTTACGTGTTTTACACAAGCTCTTAAACTACTCAAACTCATTTAGATAATTCTCTTTCACCAACGTGGAGTTTATTATTCGACAAAAAATATAAACGCATGGATATGAATATAAAAATTGTATTATACCTGACATTCTTTCGCTCTGTGAAAACTGTGATCTAAGAGCGGATAATTTTCCGAATATTCATGTTCATATATATAAGGGTAGTCTACTATCATTTTTTTAAAGTAGTAATTTTTCATAGTTTGTCAGTAATTATAATTAATTTGTTAGTAAGTATATTTTATTAGTAACTATCTTTTGGTATTATTATCTTGTACGCATGGCATTTGATTAAATTAAAAATGGATAAGTAAATAAATTTTCACGCTCTGAAAACAAAAGACTAAAGTATGGGAAAAATATGAATACTCTTAAATTGGATGTTATTGTTTATATAGTTCCGTCAAAGAATAAATACTATAATAAAAGCTTGCATAAGACAGTATATCTTGTTTCATTTTTATACAGCAAGCTGCATAACATCAAATTCTGCAACAAGTTTTATTAACTGTTTACTTTATAATGATACGTGTATTGCCATTAAACCCCAAATAAAAAATGACAAATTTTCTGTGTGCTTTTTTCAAGTAAAAAAATTTGAAAAACTTAAATATTTCAATTTCACCCGAGAACGTCTAGAAACTTTTTAAAAAATTTGTACCGTAAGGCATGAGATTATGTAATAATTAAATACATATATTTTGAATATATTTGGCTTTAATTTGGTAGAAATGCATTATTCACAATTAAATGAAACTACGTGATCTAGTATTATTTCTACTTTCTTTAAGTTCTTTATTACGACCTAGGTTTCGTTGTATTACAGCATATATATAGCCCACCTGAAGATGTATTACAACGAAACCTAGGTAGTGGTAAAGAACTTAAAGAAAGTAGAAATAATATTACATCACGTAGTTTCATTTAATTGTACATATATTTGACGACATCCAGTTTCGTTTCCCTCACTATGTCTTCAGGATTTAAAATTTCTCTATTTAAAAAATTTAAATAATTCATGAAAAGATGAACAATAACCAAAATTGTATAAATATAGTTTTAGCCTGATAGTTCAATTAGTAAGGATGGCCTCTAAAGTTAGTTATAGCAAAAAAATAAAATTATGTTTAAATATCACTACTATATGTATATATATATATATATATATATATATATATATATATATATATATATATATATATATATATATATATCTTTATATCTACTTAGAACAAATTAGTTCTTCGTAAAGAAATTAATAACGTAAAAATTAAATTCGTGAAGAAAGACGAGTAAATAAAGCTGAAATAAAAAAATATCTGTATGTTTAAACATGATTTTATGAGTAATTAAATGGTAGTATTTCTTATGAATAATTTTCGATCTAAACTTGCTATATTTAAAAAAAAACTTATTTAATTTGTAAGAGAAAAATACGACACGTGCTATTCCAACCAGAAAAAAAATTCCAGAATATTCTCTTTTTTAATATTCGCAATTCATGTAGATGCCTGTTTTTTAACCTGAAAATGAAGGTAGTATAAAATAAATTTAAAAACTATTACAATAATGTTAGAGGGTTGATACATAAAATCACCGACGCAAACAAATTCTAATCTGAAATATTTCCACGGGAAAATTATTTAATACATTAAAGTATTCTTTTTTCTATAATAACCAAAAATTTAAACATCCCAAATGCAAACAATTCTTGTAAATGGGAGTCCTGTTTCGTGCGATAAGAACATCGTACCCTAATAATTTTCCGAAACATAATTGGCTAAAAGTGTTAGCCACAATTTTATGAAGTCTATTTGTATGCTGTTTAAAAAATATTTTTCGCTGTAACATTACTATATTTCTTGCTGTAATTTTTTTGGACATTGCTCATCTTTTCATAAATTTATTGGAAACTTATTAAAAAAAAGTATATTAGGTATATTTACGATATCTCTAGTTTTGGATAAAGTTTACTGCAATATGGATAGATTATTAATAAATATCCAAAAAATTACTTTTATATGATCGTACGTTATTTGTTTACATTGAGGTGAAATAAACAAAAACTGTAAAGTTTATTGTCCTAAGATTTAAAAAAGGCAAAAACTTGTTTTTTTTAATGATTTATTTATTTTTTATTATAACAGAGTTATCGTAGACCATATTTAGAAACCTATTTCTTAGGTCAGTTATACACATTGGTATATATAATAATTTATTATAAGTATTTTTAAATTAAATGACCAAAAAATATTTATTCATATATTTTCATTTATTCACTTGCATTATCTTCAAAACCATGACTTCGTTATCTATATTATCATCACATAACTTATGAAAATAATATTATATTGAGTATGCGTGAAATAAATATTTCAAATATGAATTTAAAGGAGCATCTCTTTAAAAAATTCTAATGTGGCTTGAATAATTTTATCACAGGAAAAACTACCCTTAGGAAAATATAAAACCGAAAAATTATGAAGAAAACTTCTAAAAAGTATACATGTTAAATCGTACGTAACAATTTAATAAGTACGTGAAATACTTCTATTATTTTATTGGATACTTTTTTCTGTATTTGAATTTCTTGAATAAAATGAATGCAGTAAATAATTGATATTTTGACGACTATAATAGTAATAGGGTCCGATTACTATTCATAAATGAAGCCTTTTATTTCTCAAAACATAATGTTAGGCCTGTTGGTAATTATTTTAACTTAAAGAATCAATGATCGTTCCATAATATCAACTTGAATAACAATTCGCCTAAAAGGTTTACGCATATTATATCTGATTTTTACACTCATGCTATTGATCACTCAATCAATTATGAGATGAAGATAAAGATCATGTTTTAAATTGTGAAGGTATTTAATCGAATAAGCATAAATTTGGATTCTCGATAAAAAGAGTTTCATCACAATATATATATATATATATATATATATATATATATATATATATATATATATATATATATATATATATGATGTACCAGAGAAAACAAATAATACAATTTTATTTCAAAAAACATTAGCCACTCAAAAGTCGATATACCCAAAAAATCAAAATAATTTTAGCAGCATTATCCAAATTATATTGCAATAGTATTAATAGATTATTTATCTATATTTGGCTACAAATTCAATATCTTACATAATACATTTTATAGCTAAATTTATTTATGAAACATGCTTTTATTTTAATTGATTGATATTTTGGTTCTTCAATAAATGCTTTTATAACCTATAGAAAGGAGAGAGGCCTTCATAGAACTAAATTTTTTTTTTCATATATTTTACTTCATATCTCTAGCGTTCCTCAATCAATTTGAACAATTCATCCATTTAGAAGGGTGCATTTTCAATATGATCCTATGAAAATTTGATGAGAACCTGACGATGGAAATTCAGGTACCATAGAATTTCTCAACATTTAACAGCACACGTGCCGTGATCGACTTTCAATGATATAGCTCCAACCAATTTGAATGATTCTTTTTTTTTGTTTAGAAATGTACACTCTCAGTATGGTTCTATAAAATTTAGTTAAAATCTGAATATGGAAATTGAAGAAATATCATAGAATTCCTCAACATTGTAAAGCACAGATGATCGCATTTTGCTGACACAGGTCTAATGATTATCTAATAAGGCGCGATGATGAGTGATAAATTTGCTCTTTCAGAAAATGTTAGGACCGGAGCGTGCTTATAGCAACTCTTCAGTAAAGAGAGGAATTAACTCATAGAATTGTGACTCTATTGACTTGTCTTAACGAAGAAAGAAAGTAAGAGAGTAGATAGATAGGTAGGAAAGTACGGGCACGTATAACTTAATTTTAATCTTTGATCATTAACTGCTGATGCTGTACTGCTTGCTGTGATACTTTGTGATCCGCTATTAATAATATATGATTGTGGATTTCAAGCAAAGATTTTATCAATGATTTCGTGTTCCAATTCCTCAACCTTAATGCTGCATGATCAGTGCCTGCCTTAACCGCAAGACTTGCGGATTTGCTATTTTTAAACATTTTATCATTTTGGGTCCCAAGCAAAGACCCTGTCATTTAATTTTGGGTTTCAAGTCTTTAATCCTAATGCTGCAGGAGTACTGCGTGTTAAACCGTAGGACTTGGCCAAACATAAAGTCCTGCTTTTTCTATAATAATGTTGTAGATCTCAAGCAAAGACGAGACTTCGTCATTGAGTTTTGCGATATAATCCTTCAGTACCAAAGCTGCAAGATAACTACCTGCCTAAATCTTATGACTTGAGAATCACTTGTGTTTAAATAAAAATTTTTTGTCCCGAGCAAAAATTCCTGATGATGCTGTAATGTCCTAAAAATGCTGTAAGGGTTCTGTATATGCCGTGAGATTTAAAGATATGCTATATTTTGAATCTCAAACAAAAACTCGGCCACTAGACTTTTGGTTCTAACTCATCAATATGGATACTGTGGAGATACTGCCTACTTAATTCGTGATACTTGAGGATATCTGTTTTTAAGGTAAAATTGTGGAAGTAGAGCGGAGATTCTACCACTTAATTCTGCATTCCAAATCTTTAGTCTTGATGTTATGGGGTTACTATCTGCCTAAACCGTGAGACAAGAGGCAGTTTTTCTGCAGTTTTTACATTAATATTTTGGATTTATAGCAGAGACTCTGTCTTGAATTCCGGGTTTCAACTCTTCTATGGATTATGAATTTCAAAGAGAAACTCTCCCTAAAACTCCCGGTTCCAACTTCTCAATCTTGACGCTGGGGGGTTCTACTTGCGTAAGTTGTGGGAATTGAGTATCAGTTATTTAAAATTAGTAGAGTAGGTCTCAGAAAGAGACTATATATTAAACTACGGGTTGAAACTCCTCAGTCTTCGTGATATAGAAGCACCGCCTGCCTAAACTATGCTTGAGGATCTGTAAATTGGTATTTTATTCTTCAAGTGGAGTCTTCACCATGTAACTCCGGATTCCAAATCCTAAGTCTTGACACTGTAGTGGTACACGCCTTTTTTGTGCAAGTTAATTCATATATCTAGCGGTAATCACTTAATTTGAATGTTTTTTTTATTTGAATGAACCGATTTTGTTGTCAAAATAATTTGGTTAGAATTTTACTATAGAAATTTAAAGTATGCTATAGAATTTCACAACAATGAATAGCACAGGTGCTGTGGCCGACTTTTGATGATATGGGTCTAATAATATTCTGATAGTATAATATCTAAAGTTTTGTCCGAAATATAGACGGTTTAATTCTGCCCTTTAATAAAATGAAGGTATCATCATGGAGCCGGGAGACGAAAACAGGGGATTTTCATTTGCGCGGAGTAAACTCGTTGACATACCTTGTTTTATTTACCATCATGTCAACAAAGAAATAACAAAGCAAATTAGTCGGCAAGTGTATACAGTTACCTACATTGGCTTGAAACCACTAAAATATTAATTGATAGGAAGGTAAGTAAGTATAGATATAAACAAGTGCATGAACTAACGAAACATCTGTACGTAGGTAGGTAGATTAGGAAATATATGCAGATATGTGACTAGAGATATAATAACTGGAATATTAGAAGGCAGATAAGTACGTTTATATTGAAATATGAAAATTTTTAAAGTAACTATGATATTAGCAGGTGAATATATTGTGTCTGCTAGTATGCAAGGGTTTGAAATACTTACTACGGTCAATCAAAAAAAGCGAATTTTGCAAAATTTATTTTAGTTCGGAAATAATATTGTACCGCAAAAGTTTCAACTGAGTATTTTCATTACTTTCTTACTTTTCAGTACGTGTCTTATTTAGTGGTTATTGGAAGTCGGTTAAATTTTGATGTAATTAATTGTTATACACTGCCTGTGTAAGAATAAAAAGTTATCTCAGCCATTTTGTATTTTGTAATAAAGTAAAACACGTAATAAATACAGCTTTTATTCATTTATGTTACAGAAAAAATTAAAAAAATAAATTATTAAAAATGATTCGTAAAAACTTACATCATCATAACCATATAGGAAACTGAACTTTATTCTTTTTTCCAACTAGTTACATGCAAAATTTAAACTTCAATGCTTATATTTTACTATATTTATAACAGATCATATTAAAAGTAAAAACCCTTCAAATATATGTAACTATTAAGCAATAAATTTTTACTAATTTTTGGTAAATTTTAAATAATATGAAAAAGGTATCTGGGCAAAGGCTTATTTCTTAGATATAAAAGAATATGAGATTTAAACAATACAAATTACCTAAAGGTCTGAATATTACCCTTGTATATTAACCTAGTTTTTCTCTTTCGGTCTTTATTTTATTGATTTCACTAACCATAATTTAATCGATAGTTTCTTGAATATACAACCAAATGACCATTTTAGTGACAGAAGTTAATAAATTATTTGTAGAGTGACTTATTATAATTATAGTATAAGTTGCTTTACAACGATGTTTTATAAAATTCCCTGTAAATATAGCGTGTAATATATTGCTTATCATTATGAATTTCCTTCATCAAGTGTCACACATAACCACAATGTATATATTTTCTCGTGAAATATAAGCTTTTACGATTTTATTTTCTTAGTAGGGCTGCAATAAATTTTTACTATATTATTAAATTTTATTAATTCTGAAGTACTTGTGTTACTGTGCTCACTAGAAATACTCGTTACAGTGCCGCTACAGAAATTTACTAAAATGTTATATAAATATGCCTTCTAAAATATATTTATCAAAATTTGACGGGAGAAACAAGTAATTTTAAATTACAAAGTTCGGAAAGCTTCAGAAATGTTTAATTAAACCGGTAAACTGTTTTGGGGGCAATAGGATTTTTGGTTTCTTTACGGATAGTGGAGTACCAAAATTTTATTTGAGAAAGAATGGCCCTTTTATTGTATTCCTATAATATTTCCCATGTACATAATTATATGCAACCAATAACCTCTTACTTTATTTTTAAATTCATCCTTAGTTTTTATATAAATTCATCCAACAAATTTTACGTAATAATCTCCATAATAAACTTTCTTTCAATATTCATTGCTTATTTTCTTCTTTTTATTATCTTATTTCTTATCTTTCCATCATATAATTTCGAACATAAAATATTAATAGAGAATTAAATTACACTACGTGATGTAGCATTATTTCTACTTTCTTTAAGTTCTTTACCACGACCTAGGTTTCGTTGTATTACAACATCTTCAGGTGGGTTATTAGCAAAGATGTTGTAATACAACAAAATCTAGGTCGTGGTAAAGAACTTAAAGAAAGTAGAAATAATACTACATCAAGTAGTTTCATTTAATTGTTAATAATTAATTTCTATAAAATTAACGATAAATATATTCAATATTAATAGAGAAATAAAAATATTTGAAAATTAAAGAGTTAGAAGTAACTAGCGAGTTACTTATATTTATGTTATGGGTGCCCAAAAAAACAATTTCTTATAATAAGTAATTATGTGTGTATTTATATATATATATATATATATATATATATATATATATATATATATATATATATATATATATATATATAATAAGGTTATGAGGAAAAAATGAATACAAAAATATTTCTTTGGACATTGAGAAGAAAAATTGCAGAAAAGACCGTATCATCATCATCATCATCATCATCATCATCATCATCATCATATATATTAATACGCTAAGGTTAAGATGTTACACTCCCTTTTTAGAAAAAACCTCACAACTAATCCACATAAATTATATATCATTTTATAGATAATTACTTGCTCTACCGGCATCCACAACTAACAAATTTATTATTGCTATTGTTTTTGCAAATTAATTAATTATTAAAATTATATACACAAAACAGCAATGCTGCCATCTAACGGCTCAACGTCAATATGATTGACGGTCGGTAAAATTTTTGTTTAATTTCAAATCCACTCACGTATAAATAAAGTGGCGCTTTAGCTCAATGCTTTTGATACTTGCGCCTCTATATGTCAATTTTAGTAAAATATTTGTTTGATCTGTCATCTGAGCTTCATAATGGAATAAATAATGCGAAGACTTCGCACGGGTCAAGCTAGTATAATAATAAAGTAATAATGTATATCACAATGTTTTTCTTAAGTAGCAGTCCGTTTCAGCACATTTCCTTCAACTTTTGTATTTTTTATGTGCTAACCAGGTGGGGTTATACGCGACTTTGTCCATATAAAATATGATATGAAGCTGAAGACAGTAATTAAATAAACCCAAAACGTTTGCATTGTAAGATGACCTGGTAAATCTATCCTTTCGTGGATAGATTTAACAGTTTCATCACTTTTTCGAACAATTTCCTTTTCAGGTTTTCCCCATTAACTTTCCGCGTGCCATTTATTTTTAACATTACGTACGTCAGAGTGCAGAAGTAAACCTTCTGCACTCTGACGTCCATACGTCTCGAATTGATACTAGGACTTAGACCCACAGGGGTTAAATTTTAGTACATAAAACGAACATGTACATGCGCACAAAAGCCTGCACACATGCGCACATGCATGCATGCACGTACTATTTAGCACCTTTAACGGTATGAGATATGTATAGTATAGTTGGAAAGTACGGGAAACGACAACTTCCACAAGCAAGCTTACACAGTAGACCGGACACCGGACGCCTCATGTGAACATGAGGCGTCCGACTTTCGGGGTCAACTTCTCCCCCGGTCTACTGCTCCAGAACAATGTTCGATTCAGTTCATATTTGTGTTCACTAGATTTAAGTCGTAATTGTAATCGTTCCTGTAACTTAAGTTTATAATACATTTTTAAGTTAATTGAGTCAGAGTTTTAGAGTTTTTGAGAAATTAGAGTTTTTAAAACGTAACGCCCTGTACTACAACATATAATTAACGCGCGCCTTCACATGAACAAACATTGGTGCACACACACACATACACACACATGCACACATAGTATTTAGCCAGTCCTGATCGAATCTACTAACAGGTATGTAATCAATTAGCAACAAAGAATCAAATACTTCAATCTGAATATTATTTATTAACACAACTTCCTTGAACAGTATACAAATGTGTCTAGCATCCATTGTAAATATACAAAATTTTAGTCTATCCATTGGTAGTTAAAATCTCTCATTTTATTGCCATACCAAAATAAAACTGGCTATGACTGAGGTTATAGTTTTTGAATACGATTAGATTCACGATTTTTCTAGATTAGGCGGATTAAAAATTAATTAAAATATTACTTATTCAAGAACTAAAACGTAATATATCAATGTTATTATAGAATTAATAAAGCAAGCTTTTAACCCAAAATTTATTAATATTATGCAAAAATTTTCCAGATAATATTTTAACATAGGAGTATTAAAACATTTGCTATTAGGGAAAGTGGGGAAATATAAAAATTAATTGAACAATTTATAATCTTTCATGTCCTTAATTTAAAAATTCGAAAATTCTCTTCTTAATAATTCTTATTTTATCAAAAAACTCGTACAGTTTACGAGAAAAAATCGAAACGCTATATGCAACATTGATTTCTTAACTTTTAAAACAGCACTTCAGAGTGGGACATGCAACCGACAAAATATTTGATAGTTTGATGCTTTAGACATGGAATTTTATCATACTTACTGATTTCATCCTTGTTTAATCAAGATGGGTGACGTTTACGCCATATGCGAAAGTAAAATCATATGCAATTTGAGCCATGAAAAGAACATTCACATATTTATAAGTTAACCTGAGTACCTACCTAAGGTAGGTACTCAGGTTAGTTTAGCTAACTTTTATCTAGCCTATAATGTAACTAATATTTAACTAGCCTATAATGTAGTCAATATTAAGGGTCATAGTGAGCATGGCGCCTAGGGCACCACAGCAAGAAATTAGGCTAATATCTTTGTTATAAACCCCGGTAGCTAGAAACAATGGAGAAATATGATAAGAATATCTTCATGGTCTACCTGATTGGTAAAAGTTAAAGAGTAAGTTTTGTAAGTAATAAACGAGCGGATTAGGACTGACTTATAATTGTAATGTCGTGTACAATCTTATTGACTTTTGAATTAAAGAACGAATTAGATAATATTTTTTAAATATTTTAATTATATTTCTCGGTTAAAGTAAATTAAATATTACTGAACATACGAGTAACAAGATTTATATCTAAGATAACAAAACCCATAGTAAAATATATGTTATCTTGACGTAAATTTAAAGAGCGAAACCCATAGAGGTACTTCATGAGCATGACGATAGTTCAAATAATAATGACTCAATTCTATTATTCGTGGCCTTCATATGTTTATGTGACCATTTACATTACTTATACTTATATGTTTATGTGGCCATTTACATTACTTATTCGTGGCCTTCATATGTTTATGTGACCATTTACATTACTTATTCGTGGCCTTCATATGTTAAAGTGACCATTTACATTACTTATTCGTGGCCTTCATATGTTTATGTGACCATTTACATTACTTATTCGTGGCCTTCATATGTTTATGTGACCATTTACATTACTTATTCGTGGCCTTCATATGTTTATGTGACCATTTACATTACTTATTCATGACCTTCATATGTTTATGTGACCATTTACATTACTTATACTAGCCCTTTTGATAGTATTGAGTAAGGAGTATAAAATAAAATATACATTTTGGAAAAAAATTTAATTTCAGAGCATATTCTGATAAAAATATTACTCGGCTGATCATTTTAGTCGTACTAAAATTATTTTTAAATTTTGAACATAGCTTTTAAATATTTTTTAGATTTAAAGAAAAACTTGTTTAATAAAAGTTAATTTAAATAATTAATTGAATGTAAGTTGAAAACGTAATTTATACTAAGCTTAATATTTTAGAGCGATTTTTCGTCGACTACCACAATTAAATATATCGAATCATAAAGTTCATACGTTTTCAGTTTGCGATTTTTCAGTTCCTACTAAAATCTTGCCCGTCTCATACTGCAGAACTCCACCTTTTCCCCTATGTTATGTCGCTTTCACCCATCATCCCCTAAAATATGATCCCTTCACTTTTGCCCCTCTCTCACGCGTCATACCTCTTTATTCTCGTCCCTCCGCTCTCTCAAAACTTTACTCCACCCTACCTCCCTACCTCACCTCTCCCTCACTCCCTCTTTCAATCAAAATGCCCCTCTCCCCTATCCCTCTTCCTTTCTCTCTTTTTTCCCTTGTCTTTCTTCACAACCACCCTCTCTCCATCAATAGCTCCCTCTCCCCACAACCTCGGACTAAAATTTCACATTTTCGAAGAAGAGAAAAACCTAATATTCCCATAAGCAGGCTCACTTTGATTGTCTAATTTTTAACCGTTTATATAATTATAACGTTTAAATAAAGGCATAACATATTGAATTTTAAATAATTTAAGTTATTAAATTCCGTTATTGCCAAATGTAAAAAAATTTCGAATTTATCATATTAAATTTAGAAAAACATTTTATATAGTATCACTACGGATTAATATATAATACCAACGGTTCCGTAGTTTTTATCATAAATTACCTATATTATTTTTATGCTAAATATACTCACTCGGTAAGAAAATGAATATTATTATTAAAAATATTTGGTATTTATTTAAAGTTTTTAAGTGGTATTTTTTCAAATTCTTCATTCCTCTATGAGGGAACTGATGGACATTTCTTTCCAGAAAGACTTACAACAAAATTGGGAATATTTTATACCATCTTATATGCATTTAATTCGCTACAGAAACCTTTGTACGGAGCCCGTTCAGATAAAATGTTTGTAATTTAAGATAAAAAAAAATAGTAAATTTATGTCATACCAAATAGAGATTAGTATAGTGTTTTCATGGTTGTACAAATTGAAGTATAAAATGTAGAATGACCTCCATTTTTAGATGGTATTGTGGTACGACTTGCGTTTTTCAAAAAGAAAGTCATAATGCTCCTTCAATTATCAAAACTTTCAAAAAAAATAACATAGAAATTTCATAAAACCCTTTTTATTTCATGTATTTATATTCCTAGAATCCCCTTTTATGAATTATTGTCATATTGTTCGGTTCTGGCAGTATTGAGATTGTCTTGTCTATATATGTGATTAAAAATTTGTTCCATTTTCTTCTTATTTTATTAATTTAGGTGGATAACAGGAGATCTCAGAACACAGAAGGAAATCATTGTTAATTTTTTCTATTCACTAGGCTTAAAAGCTATTACCTTCTAAACACAAATCTAACAGAGGCCCATAATTTTGCAAAATGAGATAATTTTGAAAAGGTAAAATTTAATCTCTAATAATATCAGTCCTATATTAAAAAAAATCAAATAAAACCGTTAATAAAATCAGTTTTACCCAACGACATCACCGACCAAGGTCATGATTATAAATAGAAAAAAATGTTATCTTATCTTAAATCTTATCTCTCTCCGAACTTAGCTAATATCATTACTGCTCGTTCAAATGTTTTTCTAAACCACAAAAGGGTAACGTAGTGTTTTAATTTCAGCGAGACTTGGGAATTTCGGTTTTCATAAAAAATATCACTTCAACTAATAATAAACATGGGATACTCAAAACTATTTCGCTTTAGAAAAACTACGAATCTGTATAAAATAACGCTTTGAAAACTGATCTAAATAAACTACGTATATGTTTATTCATTTTAATAAGAGTATTAATAATTATATAAAAATAATATAATCCATATGTGTCAATAAAATACGGTTTTCTTTATTTAACATCAATGACGTAAAAACAAATCAACCGTAACTACAAAATGTCAAAGGAACGGTATTATTACAGTGGTGTGATTTTAAAATATTTTGATGCAATCACAATTGTGTAATCAAGCGTGTATATATATATATATATATATATATATATATATATATATATATATTCTAAACAGCTGATTTTCTAAACAACTAAATAACAACTTATTTCGTTTTAGTTTTCGTTGAATAGATTGACATAAAAGAAAAAATTAAATATATAATTTGTAAATAATTTTTAAAAATTAATTAGCCTGTGTGCATATAATTAAACCATAATTCGTCTAAAAGTATCTTGGCATAAACTGCTCAAATCATTATAAATTCGTTGAAAAAATATATTACATCATATTCCTTCTCAAAGAGTTTAGTTAAGTATGTAAAATTACGCAGATTTTCCCAAAACGATTCTTGGAAAAAAAAACCCTCAATTTTTTTTTAACATTGCACTACTTCTGCAGTTTATAATCGATCACCGTGCAAATGGGACGAGTTACTAGTAGCTTTTACATAGGATTGATTTTATTTTTGTTAAAATATAGTTATAGGGTTAGGCATGTGGTAATGTTGCTCCTGTGCAACCGTGTAGTGTATGGAATAGGTTATAAAAACCGTGACTCAGACATCTCACCTTCTTTTTCTGCTCAATAAAAGCAAGAGTTTGTCATGAGAGAGTCATGCTCGCGTCTTCCACGAATTTAATATAGTTCAAGAAGTTACGGACTTTCATCATCGGAATTTCATCATATAAGAGCGAAATATATATTAAAGCAACAAAAATAAGAAAAAACCATTAATTAAAGAAATCTTAAACTACATTTATATACTTGACAAATAACAATGAAGTATGATGTACTTCGGTGTTTCCATGCACCTGACCACACACTAGTGCTTTCGCGTGAAAAAATGAATAGCACCGCAACTTACAGGCAGCGTCACCTATTAAACAAATAAAAGTAGCAAACATTAAACTTTGTCAAATAAAAGGTTCTCGTCACGTTTTGACGTATACAACACAAAGTTCAGTGTAACAAAATTTTACTTAGAGACGTGCAGAATTGACAATAAACCCTCTGTCAATTAAACAAATTACAATGAATTGATAGTCAAGTCAAATGTAATAGTGGAAGATATTTAATAACAAACAAAAATAATGAAATTTTATGTACAGCTAGTTTAATCAGCAGTGGGCACCGGTTACGTAAATACAATAATTATTCATAAAGTGAACATTTTCTTTGAACATCTTGATAAAGTAGACATTTTCTTGTGACACCAGAATTTAGGCCATTTGAATTTTCATAACTTAGAAAATATTACAGAATATACTGATCGTGTGCAATTATTGAAGACGGTTAACAGACTGACTTGTGTAACATATCTTGAAGATAAATACACACGATTGTCTTTCAAATATAAAAAGTGAAGAATTAAAATACGCTTGAATTATTGCTCTCGGGCGTTTGTGTTACAATAAAAACTACATTAATTGGTGAAGCGAAATTTTATTTAACATTCATAAATGGAAATTTGAAAACAATATTCACATATTTCCAACCCAAAAAATTAAACATAACACAAAAATTTAAGGAGTTAACAAAACAGGTTTCACTATAAAATATTACCTACATGCCTCCACAATGTTAACGGATTTAAGCATATAATTAACATTTTTCTGAGTTCCTAAAAACTCTGGGATCATAAATCTAACCACCATGGTATAGACGCTGAAAAGAATTGAATTGCAGAACCCATGAACAAAACATTATTTTAAAAAATTTATTACCAGGCTATTTGTTGCCAACGTACCAAAGTAATATCAAATAGAAGGAGTACGAAACTATGCAAGAAGTAAGTTAACCAAAAAAAACTATATATTTGTCGTCTGAAAATATTTAACTGCCATGTGATGATATATCTGCCATAAGAAAAGATAAGGAAATGGGAGCATAAAACAAGAAAAGCCTTTATCGCATACCACGAAACCCCAAAAGGTTACAGATTCATTATATCCAATTCAATAACGGTAATAAGAAGCAGTGATGAATTTTTCTTGAAACCCATCGTGGACAGAAATTCTGCCCAGTTAAACATGACTGAGTTTAATAAGAGTTGTTTAAACCTAACAATTTTAAGAGCTCCGGTAACACATCAGAGTCCACAAAAATTGTCGTATAAATAAGTCTTGGTCGAGTCAAAGCACATATTGAATATAAGTAGAAAAACTATGACCAAGGTTATTCTGTCTCAGTACTGCTGAAATATCAAGAAGCAGTGAAGCAGAAATAAACAATTAAAAGAGCATTGGGATCCCATCATTTAAACGATATATAAACTTTGAAAAAAAGGACGGTCAGGGTTCTAAACCAAAGATTGACAGTAAAATTTTGTTCAGCAGACCAAATATACTGAAAAACTATTCAGAAAATTCAATATGAGCTACGCCAGTATTAAGTGTTCCAGTTAATCTTCAGGTAAAATTGTACAAAATTACCATCTACCAAATAAAACCATCCGTACGAAAAAGTAGTGGGACCCCTAGTCTATTCAGTAAGTGTGTGTAAACCTGACATGTTTTCTGTAAGGTGAAAATTTTATAAATCTTACTGACCTAACGGCTATGGCCACGCCCACTACGCAAACGACATTAAACCCAAATAGTCAACCAATGGGTATACACATCTTAAGAACGGAGTCGCCATGGCCGGATCAACCAGCCAACAATTAGTGGATCAACAACCACTGCAGCAGAATTAAAAGCAGTCTATACAGCCTAAGGATGCAGTAGGGTTAACATAATTATTAAATTATTGAATACTTTTCCAATACTTGTTTAATTTTACTTAATACTGTTCCGTATTTACTATCTTAAAAACTATTTTATTCTGCGGTCTAGTGTGTCATTAACCATTAATTCACGATCTATTGAAACTGTGTCCACAATGGTTCAACTTTACATAATTTTGTAACTGTCAAGCGTTCACCTTGGCCTTTGTACCTTTGGATAATTTTAGATTACTCAGTTCCCAGTGTGTTTACCTATATCTATAAATTTCGCACAACTAAAACGATGGTTCTAAATAGTTGAGAGTGTTAAAATATAGACATTGGTTTAGGTATATGTCAATATCATTCCTTCCTGCGGGATCCTTCAAATGTTTAACAGTTGGTATGAAAACCAAGGCTCAATCATCACACCCCATTTTCTGCTCGGTAACTTTTACCGTGAAAAAGTTGCCGTGGCTATTTTTTTGGAATCTTCATTGCAAAATATAACAAAATTAATCCACGTATTCTTCATAAATTTAAGATAAATTACTAATTTCTTCCCTAATTTTGTTTTATTACTTTAATGACAACTAAAAAAGCAATTTCTTCTAATTGATTAAAAACCAAAAATTTTAACAAAAATAAAGGAATCCAAAATATTTTGGCGATAACGTAAAACATAGAAGACAATAAGTAAATAATAATGGTAAATATAAATAAAAGTGAATTGATTTGTGTGCGATTTTCAAACTGTCACCTTGTCGAAAATTGAAACGAGAAAAGAATTATCTATAGCCCTGTCCGTGCAAATGGATTTAACTCGAAAACAGCTAAAGTTATTGACATGAATTTCACACAAGTTATAGATGGTAATCCTGATACCAATTTAATTTAATCGTGATGTTTCAAAACGCTCAGAGATGGGGAGCTAAGGGGGTGAAAATAATGAATTAAACAAATATTCGACCGCACGAATGATGGTCAGTGACGTGCTGTTAAAACACCAAATAAAACGGACAGGAGGAGAAGCGCAAATCGGCCTGCATAGGATTTTGCCCAAACTAATTTTTTTGCCTAATATAAAAGCATAATATAAACGCATTAAAAGACTGCATTCATATTTCGGAGTTCCATGCGGCCCGAAATTAATAAGCTCAAAACATGAGCGGGTACATGTGATGGATCAGTGGTAATAAAAAACGAAGCTATGAAAAACTAAAAGCCGACTATTTCGAAAAAAAGGTGAAAAGTAAAAGAATAAATGGGGTAATCATAATTTCAATGAAATATAATCCTCACTGAATCATGAAGCCGTCGGCGGCGTCAGTTTTGGGATGTAAATATTTTCTCCAGTCGAATATGTGTCAAAACCTAACACCAAATGTTTTTTCTTTGTCTCTAGAAACCTAGTCTATGACACTCTTACATTAAATACAAACCAATTAATAACTCATTTGCTTCCCTTTAGCAGTTTTTGGGATACGCTCAAACATCCATACATAGATAAACGCATACATACATTCATACATTCACACATAGACTGGTATGTACATTACTCTTCATTGGCTGCGCTCTGGTTGCGTAAAAAGAAAAAGCCAGACACGATAAACCGGAAGAGTACAATGCAATAATTAAAATATTTTGAGATTAGTTTGGAATGAGTCGTTATCGAGGAATTTCTGACTATAAGATTTAGTTTATTATATACAATTTGACTTCGGCACTAGAAAATGTGTATTTGTTAAAAAAGTTATAGCGTTTACAAATAAGAAGCGCATATATGTTATAACAATATGTATGTCATATATATATATATATATATATATATATATATATATATATGTACATATATATATATATATATATATATATATATATATATCTGAATGAGTGTAGTTCTTTACATAGAGCTAGACTACAAGCAAACCAAGTTGTTTTTCCGAAAGAAATATGGAAACTGAAGGAAATATTTGTAACGTTAAAAAGTAAGATGTCGATACGATATAAAATAAACTATATTCCTACGATGCATATATTTTCTCGCAAAAAGCATTACAATATTTCTATCCAAAAAATTAATTTATATAAAAATTTCTTTGAAATATATTTTAAGAACAACATAAGAGGCATGTAGAAATATTAAAAATACAAGTTAAACGGATGAGAAAAAATTTCATTAAAAAAGATATAACTAACTATGACGTTGATTTTGAAACGCGGTAACTGTAATTTTTATGTATTTATTTTTTGAAACTAAGAAATTTTTTTATTATATGGAAAAAAACAGTTAACTTGATTAAAAAATGATAATATACCATGGAAAATTACTGTCTACTAAGCTCTACATGCGAGTATTTTTTAAAGGGTCCTACCTTTTTACAATTAATCATACGGTTACCCTAGTAGAATATAATTTCAAGATTTACATTGTAATTAAGTTTATCGGTACTCGACCCGCACCGCGTGTTTTGACTGTTTGTGTCAAAGATGGAGCAGCAAAATGGAAATGAGATAAATGTTGAGAAAAAAATTTGTGTGAAAAATCAATTTTTCATCGCTCTTTTAGGTAAATATAAATTATTTCTTTGTTTTTACACTTTTAGGTTTGATTGTAATATATTTTAAATTAACATCGTTCTTTAGAACTTTATCTGTTTCTCCACCTAAATAATAATATTTTATATCCTAAATAAGTTCACAAATGTATTTTTCGTTTTCAAATGAGAGATAAGTTTATGAGTAGGAATATTTTTTTAATCTCATAAGCCCCGCCATAATCTTTAAACTTCGTTAACCTTTCTAAGCTTCTTTTATCGTTCTTTAGAATTTTATCTGTTTCTCCACCTAAATAATACTATTTATATCCTAAATAGGCAATAAGTTCACAAGTGTATTTTTTGTTTTCAAATGAGACATTGGTTTATGAGTAGGAATATTTTTTTAATCTCATAAGGCCCGCCATAAACTTTAAACTTCTTTAACCTTTCTAAGCTTCTTTTATGGAATAAAATTTTCACTTTCGATTATGTGAAGAGAATTCCAAAATAAATCTCTTCTCTATGAAGTCTCCAATACAAGTCAAGATTTTTATTAATGTAATTATAAGAAATAACTAATGAAAAAACTAACTTAATTTCCTTTTCAGTAGATTGATTAATTTCTGCACAGTGTCAAGATTTAAACATACAACATATTGCCGTTATATCATAAACTTTTATATGCTTAATTCAAATGTCTTTTAAATTATACTTAACTGCATTTGTATGGCATTCAGGTGTGGGTCCCGTACTTATACGTTAATTCAAATGCTCTTTCTCGGTAATGGAGATATTTTATATGGATAAATATTTCATTATATTTCAAAACTGATATAAAAATATATCTAAATTCTGATATTGTGATTGGGACTAAAATTACAACACTAGAAAAATAAAATTTTGTTCATTGGAATAATAGAACTGGTATTTAGGCAGTATTTTAAAATTACGTTATTTATAAACTAATTTAAAATAAATAATACAATTCGATTTTAATTATAATTCGAAAATCATATTTCAGTACCAATTATTAGGGTGACTAAATTTCATTATTTATTTTGGAGATTAGTGTAAGCGAATGAATTTTGAAACTAATTTAAACATAAATTTAAAAAGAAATATATTATTTCATTGTAAGTGATTTGACGTTTTCGTAAAGGAGCAAAATATCACATATTCTTCAAAACAACACTTACTTTTATGTCATTAAAATAATCGACGCTGATTTGTGTGTCTTTATTTTTGTTGCCCCATATCCTAAAACAAAAAAAAATGGACTGTATCCGTCCTTCTGTTCATCTGTACCACTTGTCTATCTGTAGCATTTTTTCCCAGAATTTGACGTAGAAAGTTGCAGTTTGGCATAGTTCAATAGTAAATATTCAATAAATATATGTACTGAAATATTGGAGGGCAAAAAATATTTAAACTTTGTCTATGTCATTTAATTATAGATATAATAATTAAAAGACAATTTATGAAGATTGTAAAACCATTATTTTCAAAGTTTGCTGTAAGATCATCTTTTTACGTAAGACTAAGATTCTCAACATATTATTAACGGAAAAAGCTTATGACTGAATTAGAAAAACCAAAAAGTTTCTAGAAAATAACTGAAATTGACTTTGAGGCATTCAGGTATTTATGCGCTTTAAACATATACTAAGTAATATATTTGTATTGTAAAAAATAATAATATTTTCTAAAATTTACAAATATATATTTTTGTAAATTTTTTAAATTTTTTATCTAATATAAATATAATTTTATTTTCTCAATATATAAATACATACCGGATGAAATTATTAGCGGATTACAATTATTTTTTAGCGACCACGCCAAACATGTTTTTTGGTATACTAGCCGGCTGGCTTTCACCAGCAATACCACAGCTCCAATCTCCGGATGGTCCGAGCAGTGTACCGCTTTCTGATTTTGAGATATCAGCATTGGGAGCATCAGTGACTTTCGCTGCCATGGGTGGAGTAGTCATTTACGCTTGGATAATAGACAGATTTGGTCGGAAAATTGCGTTGTTAACTTTGTCGATACCTTTTGCGGTAAGATTTGCTTTATTTTATTTTTGCCTCATCTTTCTTAACTCTGCTATTTTTCTCCTCTTATTTTTGTCTTATATATGTCGATTTAATTCTATTTAGTCAAATTTGAGAATTTTTCAAGTATCATTCAGCTAGTTTCTTTTCTATATTTCTGTGTATACTTTGTATTGATACTATTTATTTTGGTAACTTCATGTCTTTAAATGATTTAAAACATTGGGAGGAGTGGTAGTAGAACAGTCAGTGACTGAGAAAAGAAAAGAAAGGATAAATCTGGCAACTTTTTTATGGATAAATCTGGCAAGTTTAAAGTTTGTAAAATCCAAATCAATTGTAATATAAATATAAGATTTTAGATATTCCGCGTTTCTAAATATGAAATCAAGTATTATTTCAAATTTGAACTAAAGTTGTGGCGGTAAGGTATAAATTATGTTATAATTATATCCATTTCATGTAGAATAACCCAGGTATAAATATACTGAAGTGTGCTGGGTTAGTCATGGCACCAAAGCCTCAAGTTAAATACATATATGTACATCAAAGAAAATGGGTTTAAATAAGATTTAAATACGAACTATTCTGTAAGTATATATTTGTATTATTGATATTCCGATCTAATTTTGATTGCCTGAAGCAATTAGTGACTGGCGATGAGAAGCGAGTTTGATAATTTATTCACATACGCAAACCCCAATAACTTAATAAAAGTAGGTAGGAGTTTCAGTATCTGAACCTGATTTAAATATTAGAAAGCCGCTACGGGAACTAAAAGATATACTCGTAGAATATAAAAGGCGTAACTCGTTGTGGGTTATTTTTTCTATTATTTCGGGCATTGCGGGGAGAGGAAATTAAGTGAAGAGGGAAAGTGAGGAGGAGCAGAGTGTAGAGAGAAATAACAGGGGAGAAGAAAGAGAGGGCGGTAAGAAGTGTAAAGGATAAAACAGAGGAAAGAGAATGCAAAGTACTACGGTATGAGAAGTGCGAGAGGAAAACAGGTGGTCTATTATATATGAGTCTAAAATATTGTTTGGACCAATTTTATTCAAGATTGTGTTCTCAAGTCCTGCAAAATGTGCATTACAATAACAATTGAAAAAAATTTAAATTTTATTGTTCACCTTGTTTGGATCATATCAATTTTTTATTAGCGTATGCGCTGGAGTTGTTTTATTAAAAAAAAAAATATTGGCAGTTATAGGGACCGCCAATAGAAGTGAAAAACTTAAAACTAGAAATAACAGTTTTAAAATTCGCGGCAAAAGTATATCGAATAACAAAAATCTGTTTTACCATGTTAGTAAGACAACCCCTAAGTCACTATAAAACACTCATTGCATGATATATTCCAGAATTTGATTGAAAGGAAAATTGGAAATATTTTAAAATAAATGCTTTGTTTCTTTTATTATTTTTTCTATATAAAAATATTAACATATTAAGTATTCACTATTGCACAGTGATCCTACAATTAAACAGTTAAAACAATAATCAAACTAGCACACAATGTAACAACTCAGTATACGCATATTGAACTTTACACGTAATAAATTTAACTTTACTTGTAAAGATATACACAGCACTAGTGTTGCACAATATGTTGCACCCTTATATATATATATATATATATATATATATATATATATATATATATATATTCCTATTAAAGCATAAAATTTTACTCATTCAAAAATCATCCAACGGATCATACAGTCGGATACATGTGATTTGTTTACGTTTGTATACATGTCCAGTCCGGTGCCAGAGCAGTAGATGTTATATATATATATATATATATATATATATATATATATATATATATATATATATATAACTCTTGCAAAAAAAACGGGTACTTATAGGATATAAACCATATCAGATTTATTTTATTATTATTTGATGCATTTTAAATGGCGATATGATGAGAATATTGTTATTTATTATTGAGATACAGATAGAGATAGAACAAAAATGACATATCAGTAACGAAAATTAAATATTAATGAAACAATTTAAAATTAATACCTTATACATATTTATTCCATCAAAACAAATTGACGAGTTTTGCACATCGCCGTTGCAATTTTAGTTTAGTTCTGTTTAGTTTAGTCACTTGCTATACACAAAATTTACCTTTTTTTTACAGATCGTATGGATGATGAAGTTATGCTCATCAGAATTTTACGTCTTATTAGCTGCCAGATTTATTGCTGGGATACCTAGTGGTGGAAACTTGATCGTCATACCACTTTACATCAAAGAAATCAGTCACAGTTCATGCCGTGGTATCCTGGGTACCATGCTTATTATAGTACTTAACATTGGCTATATTATCAGCTATGCTTTAGGAGGGTACTCAGATTACCATGTAAACATGTGGATTTTCTTGTCTTTGCCGTTACTGCACATGATTTTCTTTTTCTTTTTCGGTTTGGAAACGCCACCCTTTTTAATCAAACGAGGACGAAATGAGGTAAGTTCAATAAAACTATATGCCTAAAACACTAAACCGCCAAAAAATTTCCCAATTACATTGACTCATTGTGAATTATTATTTTAAAAAGTCCGTGTTGCTTTTATGTTTCAATATTTTCTTTAAAGAGTTTTAAAGAATTTTCTTTCAAATTAAGAATTAGAAAAAGAAAAGAAACCTTCAATTATTAAATTAATTTTATACAATGCTCCAAAACATTGAATATTGGTAAGTGTCTGTTTCAAAATCACATAAAAATTTTAACTTTTGTTGTTACGTTTTATATTTTCTCCCCTTCATAATATCAAAATTTTTATTTCTATTGTAGTCACAACATAGTTTATAAATTTTGTGGTTTATGGGAATGAGTTTGGAGTTACAGCTTGTATTCACTCACTCGATATATTGCAATTGACAGTATGCTTGAAGTAGTTCTACTTTATTTTTTAATAAGCCAAACCTAGAGCTATAACAAATTCAATTATATCCGACAATTATACTTCTATTGTATTTATTCATTATATTCATGTAGCAATAAATGTGAGATTTTTATCCACTAACGCCTAAGTTAAAATGGATGTAATAGAAATGAATGATACAATGGTCTAGTAAGTTAAAATGGATGTAATAGAATGAATGATACAATTGACAGTATGCTTGAAGTAGTTCTACTTTATTTTTTAATAAGCCTAACCTAGAGCTATAACAAATTCAATTATATCCGACAATTATACTTCTATTGTATTTATTCATTATATTCATGTAGCAATAAATGCGAGATTTTTATCCACTAACGCCTAAGTTAAAATGGATGTAATAGGAATAAATGATACATGAAACTGTTTATTTTTCTTTAAATATATTATTTATATATTAGGATCAAAGTATTTTTATGCTTACCGCGCATTGATCATAAGCCAGTTATTAAATATTATTAGGGCTGGTCAAACTTTGTTTTTAAACACGAGCGTGACTGTGTGTGGGATATTGCGCACAATTGTGTGTATGTGTGTGTTTGTATATGAGCGCATACGCGCTTATTTAAAAGACACTTAAATTCATTACTAAATAAATAGCACACGGGAATTTACTAGCTAAACCTAAAAATGAAAGTATTAAAAAAATTTCACCACCAGATTAATCTACCGACAAAATGATGTTGTGTTTAATATTCCAGGAAGCCGACAAGACTAATGTATCTCAACGATAAATGTAAATTATCGATTGAATCGGTATTGGTATTTGCAGTACTCTAGAAATAATATTTATAAAGTAATAGTACAAAGATAATCAAATTATTGTAAAAAGAAACATTTGGTTGATTAATGTTTTCGGCTGTACTTCAAATCCTACATGAACAAACTCATAGATAACGCCTGAAGGTAATAAACCGGGGGTAACCACTATTTATAAATATTTGTTTTATATGTTGTTTGCTTTATATATAAATAAGGTTTAGAAATCTTCTTTCGACTTTTTCGTCTATATAGTCAGATTTCTTTTTGTTGCATTTTTTGCCTACTATATAGGCTCTCTTTCCTTGGGAAAATTACCAGTCAGTATTTTTTTCAAGTAGTTGAAAACATGAAAAAAAAACACTGACTACTAATTTCCTTTTAAACTTTTACTTTAAATTTTTGTTATTTTCCTGTAAATATTTTTATTCACAAAATTAAGGGTCCGGAAAATTGGGAAATAATACTGCAAATTGCATATTAGTGAAACATTTTTTGCGGAATATTTGTTAGAAAAATTTATTTAAATAAAACATTTGTTGAGGATATTGATAGATAATGTTACGTCAGAGAATAGAAGATTTTGAAAGCAAAAACATTTCATTGTTACACTCAGTTGTAAGCTATGATTGTGATAAAAGTACAGTAAGGTGGGAATTGTATAGAAGAAATTATGTTTCAAAAGAATTTGTCAATATTTATTGTGGAAAAACTAAAAAAAAATTCATAATAAAAATGATATAAAAACGAGGCGTATATTTAATACATGGATTTATTTTTTGCGCGCTTGATCTTGAACTCACCTTTATTTCTTCTTTTTTTTTTCTTTCCAATTTTTATATTTACCCATAAACCAAAGTTCAGATTTAAAATACAGTCAACCCATAAGTACTAATAGAGTATAAAAAAGTGCGTGCTTATATGCACGTGTGAGTAAATGTATAGGCGCCTGTGTGCGGTTTTATATTCATGTAAGTTATAGCCCCGAAACCGCTATTCCCATTTGTATGAAACGTTGGATTTAGAAGTTTGAAATTTTTAATTAATTTTTTTTTATGTGAAAATTAAGAAACAGTTTTTTATATAAAAAAACATAAGCAGACTGCCGATAGAAGTGAAAACTTGAAACTATGGAATATTAGTGGTATTATAAAATTATTAATTTTTAAATTCGTGACAAATCGAACAAACAGAAAACTGTTTTATCACGATATTAAGATAACTTCTAAGCCACTGTGAAATACTCATTGGATGATGTATTGCTGAGGTCAAATATTAAAAAAAATAAATTATATCAAAATTTTAAACGCAAGTATAATTGGAAATATTTAGGAATAAATGCTTTATCTCTTCATTCCTTTTTCGATATAAAAATATTAACATATTTAGTGCTCACTGTTGCACCGCACAGTGATCTTACAATTAAAGAATTAAAGTAATAATCAAAATAAAACACAAATTAAACAATGCACAGTATACACATATTGAAGTGTACACGTAGTCAAATAAACTTTGCTTGCATAGATATACCCAGCACTAATGTTGCACAACACGTCACCCTATTATCGCACATAATGTTATTACAGCATGTCGGTGACGAAAACTCACAAGTTTTTACTCGCACATCATACAGTCGGGTATATACCATGTGTTGGTATATACATGTGTATACGTGTATACAGGCCGCTGCGCATGCGCCAGATTTGGTGCCAGAGTAGTAGATGTTACACACATATGTATATATATATATATATATATATATGTATATATATATATATATATATATATGTATATACATATATATATATATATATATATATATATATATTTAACATTAGCGTGTCGGTGATGCGAACCCTAAGTTTTTCCCCTACCTAAAATCGTTTAACGCGCCTGAAAATGTTTTCACTTCAAAAATAAAGTTCCCTGCAATTACTGCCTGCACGATTACGGAGTGGAATATTTTTTGTTTCTTGCTTTTTAGTTAATATTTTTCGTATCCGCGGTTTAATTTTCAACTTTTATTTCCATATCAAATTAAACACTACCTATTTTTCATAATTTTATATACTATTTTCATATTATACTCCATTTTTAATATATTATTTTCTATCACAAGTACCAAATTCACATTTTCATTTTCCAGCAAGTACATCTTTAATCGCAACCCAAACCATTTTGTTACGATATTTTTTATAAATTGAATCACATTTTCAGTTATGTATTTGTTATAAAATTAGAATATAAGTTAATCTCAAAACAATTTTCACTCAGTTTTGCATTACGGGGACTAACCCTTTGGTTCAACTCCTCCATCTTCTAATGCAATATAACCGGCATTGCCCGTCCCAATATTTTTAGAATAATAATTGTTGAAAAAAATCTTGTTGCGAAGAATGAAAAATCAATAAATAAAGAAAATAATAACTACATAGCAACAAATATAACCGACAATGTAAGAAACATCATAACACAGGAACTCACCGGCTAAATTGAAACGCCAAATAATTATATGAAAATGGCGACAAAACGAGTGACATGCGAGAGTCAGTGTAATCCCTGCTTCTTGGCTTGGTTCGTGGAATGGCTTCATACGTACGGGGTTGATTAAGCCACCTACTTTGCATGTGCGCGTGCATATAAACACCGTTATGTAAGAGATTGTGTGGTGATCGATTTGGCCATCAGACCGGTATTACCCGCCCTTACCATAGACTTGCTGGACTCCGCATG
Organism: Druceiella hillmani; assembly: GCA_039881145.1. NCBI lineage: Eukaryota > Metazoa > Arthropoda > Insecta > Lepidoptera > Hepialidae > Druceiella > Druceiella hillmani. The sequence continues at coordinate 42,058,941 of JAYKKI010000006.1, forward strand.
TGCCACAATTTCTTTATAAATTTGTATACAATTTTCTTTTAACTTTCCACAATGCCAATGGTTTATGAATGAATAACATGATATGATGCATTTTTCGCAGAAACTTCGAATCAGTTTATATGAGGACGCAGGTTTATGTAAAATTTAATTCTAAATGTCTAACAATATAACAATGTAATCAAGAGGAAAACTAAACGACGACTACCGAAAAAAATAATCTAAAAACGCGAAATACATACGTACATAGCCTGTGAAGATCATAACGTTATATACCCTAAGATACTCTGTATATTAATATGAATCTAAGGATAGTTTATTTATTGAAATCACTTTAGAAGTAAAGTTTATACGAGGGAACATACTTACTGACATACATACATACACACATAAATAGTCTGTGAAATTCATGACATTATATACCCCAGGATACTTTCTGGATCAATAAGAGTCTAAAGACTCTTCACCTTTTAAAATCAATTTAGTAGTTTAGTCCGAACAGGAGAAAGAACTTTCTCACATACGTACATATACACATAGCCAGTGAATATTATAACCCTTTCTCTGCCGTAGTCGAGTAAAAAATATTTATTAAAAATCGTAGGCGTATAATAGAGGCTTATGTGAGAAAGTATTATTTTGCGGCAAAGTATCACAGTGCGGTTGTATATTAGGTTTGACGCGATTCAAAATTGTGAATTTGCATAATGATTCATAATATGTTACAAAAAGTATTCAAGAAGCATTTTATTGACTATAAGTAGCCAAAAGATAGTGAAAAAATAATTCATTTATTTCAGGAAGCCGCTAAAACGATCGCTTGGTTGTATGGTCTAGAAACTACTGATAAACTTGTGGTTAGTGAAATAGAGGAAATAAAGATCGAAGGAGAGAAATCAGCTTCAGATACAAAGATAACATTTAGATATTTAGGTAAGTTGTATCGTTTTACCAAGTCATTTATCTTAAATATTTAATTAATTGTCTACTTCCATACATTTATTTTTTATAACTTAAAAGGAGATTTCAACCTAGTCATGAACAAAGACGAAAAATATAAAGAATTATCCTTTGCCTCTCTTTCAATATTTTGTTACTTCTTTTTGCTCTTAGAACTTTTCTAGAGTGAAAAAAATTAATATAAATATTTAATATAACAAACACAAATAAATCTACTGTCTCAAGAAAATAATTTTCTCTGTGCTATAATGTGAAAGTAAAAATGGGTTAGCCACAATTATATAACATATATTATCGATACTTGCAATCATTATATTATTTTGAAAACTAGTATCTACAAAAGGCTATTCAAATACTCGCCTGAAAGTTTCGAATATTAAATTATAACAAATATAAATGTAAATAATATTTTAAGTAAACATCACAAATAATAAAATATGTTGTTTATACCTATACAAATGATAAAAAATTTGAAATGAAGTTACTTCATTCATTCCCTACTTATTAACTGACAATAACTTTTATAATTATTGGGACAAGTAAACAGATTTGTAAGTATCAATAAATATAATAATAGCATTTTTTTCCACCTAAATAATTAATATAAATATTGAATATATTTGGCGTTAATTTTGTAGAAATTCATTATTCACAATTAAATGAAACTACGTGATGTAGTATTATTTCTACTATCTTTAATTTCTTTACCACGACCTAGGTTTCGTTGTATTACAACATCTTCAGGTGGGATATTAGCAAAGATTGAAAGTGGGATATTAGCAAAGATTGATATCTTTGCTAATATCCCACCTGAAGATGTTGTAATATAACGAAACCTAGGTCGTGGTAAAGAAAATAAAGATAGTAGAAATAATACTACATCACGTAGTTTCATTTAATTGTGAATTAATATAAAGTTTAAATGAAATAAGAATTGGTAAACGGAACGTCAATTAAAAGCTTTCATTTTTGTATTATTAATGCCCCGTTGATAGTAAATTCAGATTGGTCAATATTACCTAAAAATTAAATGAAACTACGTATTGTAGTATTATTTCTACTTTCTTTAAGTTCTTTACCACGACCTAGGTCGTTGTATTACAACATCTTAAGATGGGCTGTTAGCAAAGATTAACTCTTAGGAACATCCAACAGCATTTATATGTTTCAAAAACAATTTACAAACTACACTGTTTATGTTAGTGAGTTTATTGTAGGAGAGCGGTGTAGGTTTTATTATACTTCTTAGAGTTATACGATATACAAGTATTTTAGTGAGGGTAATTAATTCAATTGATGTTACTTTTTAACTAAAAGCATCTATTAAAGGGATAAATCAATAAACTAAACTACATGGAAAATTCATTTGTATATACAAATTAATTTTCCACGTAGTTTAGTGTAGTTTAGTTTCCAATTAGTTAGGGGATGAAAATAAGAAAATAATCCATGAAAAATACCGCATATTATTTGAATGCTGCTGTTGAAATTATTTTTATTTGTTGACAATATCTATTGCCGGGGGTGGGGCTATTAAATTAATTTTTACACAAAGGTTTATTACTTTATTTTTTGTAATTAACAATTATTTTTTTAATTGACTCTTTGTTATTGATGATTCGACCAAGTCTTTAAAATTGATTACATAATCCTAAACCTTAATCTACAGCAGATTAATTTCAATTTAACAACATATTAAGATCCAGGTATACTTTCTGCAAACCTAATTAAATGATTGTTACTTAAATTTATATTTGGGAATGATTTGATATCTAAGTTAATTTAAGTTAAAGAAACTACAGGTTGATTTAATTATATGTTTGAGGAAATAATTTATGACAGAAAAGTGATTTCCTCACTTTTTTTATAATAAATATAAGAAACGTTAAAATTTCAAATATATATGTATCGTATTTACCCACAAAATATTTCGCTTGCTCTTCTGGCTTAAAAACCTTTAAGTCTTTGTTATTTCATTTTCTTGAAAAATTGTCCACTATTAATTTTACAGTAATAGTTTTGTTTAGAGATGCATGTTCAGAAGACAAAATGAAAAAGGGGGAAAAAAGTGATCATTTGAAGAAACCTTTTTATTAATACTTTCTAATTTATCAAAAGATGATAATTATTGTGAAAACTTATGCAACTATTATTTTATTTTTCCAGTCGGGAATCCCATGACATTGGAAACTCTAAAATTAGGGATGGCGTTATTGATAGTGCACAGTTTTTGTGGTGCATTTGCAGTGATGAGTTATGCTTCAGTTATATACAATCAAGCTGAGACTGAGCTAGATCCTAACGCACAGGCTCTGGTAACTGGTTGTACTCAATTGTCAGGTTGTTTGGTAACCTTTGTTTTAATCGAGAAGATGGGGAGAAAGGTTAGAGTAAAACTATTTTACCTCGAAAGAGTTTATGTAAAAAATACTAAAAATATATAATGAAATATTGGATAGTCTCGTTTAAAAATATTTTAGTGTTATAAATTTACATTTATAAGGTTGTTTTTTACTACCGTCCATAGATATTGAATATTAAGAAATAAGTTAGTTTCAAATTTCCTCTAATTAAACTTTGAAACGTAGTTTATCCTGTAATGAAAGCTACCGCTTTAAACTTTTAGTTTTTGGATTATTTCAAAACTGTATTTTTACAATTAAGATATTTAAAACTTCTTACATTTAACAGTACTTTGTAATTTTTTATGAAAAATTTAAGGTTTTAGAAAACCAGCAAATATTTTAATAGTAGCAAGGAAATAATAAAAAAGTAAAATTTATAAATATTAAAAAATTAACTAATACTGTTTTTGTGTGAATGAAATAAAAAGAACTTCCGCACTCTTAACTAATTGTTTAATTGGATGTAAATTACGTCACTGTGATATTTGCAACACTGAATGATGGTTTTTGGGGAAATGTTATCACGGAGAACTCATTGCGGTTCTCTTAATTTTTTTAATTTTGTAATTGAAGATATATTTAAAAACCCTTGGTTCAAATACCTCATTTTTATAAATTAGAACATAAGCTTAAGAAATAGTTTACGTCCTATATTTTTCGAACATAATGTGTTGAAGTTTGAAATCATTCCATATTGTATATTTTAAAGTATGGAAACAGTACAATTAGCTTTAAAAACATTCAGAATCTTGACAAGACAAGTATTGTTACCGTAAATGTCAATAAGCATGGATGGGGTCATCGTAGCTAGTGATATTCTTTAGCGGAAATACAGGACATATCGTTTTAAGCTGCCTTTCTCAGTAATAACTAAAAATATATATTTTTTAGAACGAATAATCGTTATACTAAACATAGTACTGGCGAATAAATAAGAAAGTAATATTTCTGCATATTTCCCTTTGATGTTATTTCAAAATATGCCGTAAATTATTTGAATTTTGTCTATATTTGCAGATATTATTAACATTTGCCTGCAGCTTAGCTGTTTTATCGTATGTACTATTGGCTGTTTGGTTTCTCTTACTTGATCTGGACGTGAAACTCCCAGGATGGATTCCATTAATGGCAGCCAGCTTTTGCGTCTTCAGCTACGGAGTTGGCACAAATCCACTGCCTTACGTTATAATTTCCGAAATATTTGATTTTAAGGTATGTCTATTAATTAAACTATTTTATTAGTATGATGAAGAAAATTATAGTTAAAAGAAAATAATCCATTAAAATTTGTTAATTCAATTTCTGAAAATATCATTTTTAAAGTAACATATAACAGTTCCTTTAAGATCAAAAAATTGAGCTAACTAATTCTTAGACCATCTTATTCTTCATTTAACCTTCTCATAACTTTGATCATCTTTTTCTTAGTATTTATTCAAAAGAATGTAATGATTTATTTTAATATTAAAAATACTTTCATATTTTTAACATGACTTATCAAAAGATATTCTGATGTTAATCCGTGTACATTTTGTTGCGAATATAGTAATGACTTCTCAGTCAAAGAAAACAAAAGTTAGTCTTATACTTTCTAGTATCATATATTTAATAGAGAATTTATAAGACAAAAATATTAATTACATCAGAACGAATAATTTTTTCTATATTTTTTTTTAAACCTCTAATTTATAGATTAATCTTTAATCATATTTTTATGCAGTCAATTAAACAGTTAACTTTAATTTCAGACAAGAGCCACCTTGTCAGCATATCTTTTTGTATTTTGTTGGTTCAACGATTCCATTGTTCTGCTGGGATTTCCAGCTCTCAGCAATTCGTTGGGAATGGGAGCAGTATTCTTAATATTTGCATTTGTGAACCTTTTCGGAATTCTTTTGGCAATATTTCGCCTACCAGAGACAAAAGGAAAGAATGTGGAGACGATCCAAATGGAGGTGTTGGACAGAAAAAAGTGTCGGCTACTTTCTTGTTGCCGCTAATGATGTTGTTAAAATGGCAAGAAACTGTGCGAGTTTAAGATAAGTTTAGAAAGACTTTTTTATTTTTGCGAATAAAAAATAAATTTAATAACTATCATTGTTTCATTACATAGACGAGGGTTTATGTTATTTACGCAGATTATGCAAAAATATATTTACAGCATAAATGTAAACAATTTCAATACGTAACGCCAGTCCTGGTTCCCAAATCATAACAATACTTTCAATAAAAACACATGTGCAAATATAATGAAGAAAATGTTTAAACTATCGAACATAGAATTGTTGGTACCAAACTGAATTAATTGAGGATTAAAATTTTATTTTTTATTATATTAAAATAATTTGAAAAATATTACTATCCAAATAAAACCATTATTTTTAATTTATGGGGTACATAGCAAGGATTAGGTTTAGTATATTTTTAAGCATAGACTTCATTACTTTAATATTTGAATTGTTCTATGTTTCTCTAACTGCTATCGATGCGTGTCTCATATTATAACTATGTAAACAATTATTACATGAAGATGCGTCAATCACAAAGTAAAAGAGAAACAAAAGAACCTAAGATTAAAGTATTAGTTATAATTACAAGTATTTATTTAAAAACATACATTAAAAAAAAGTTTTAAAAAGCAAGTAAAATTTTGTTACACAATGTCAAGTGCCATACTATAAATATGTTTCAAAGTAACGGAACTACATTAATGAAAATTTACAAAAATGCTTAATAGTCGATTCCGAACAAATCACAAACAATTGATTATTGTATTGATACGTGAAGATCATATATTTTAATTAAGCGTCGGATTATGTATTTGATTTCACGACTACATTTGTTTATAATAATAGATCGTCATATTGATTCTCAAAGATCATATATTTTAATTAAGCCTCGGGATATGTATTTGATCTCACGACTACATTTGTCTATAATAATAGATCGTCGTGTTGATTCTCAAAGATCATATATTTTAGTTAGGCCTCGGGATATGTATTTGATCTCACGACTACATTTGTCTATAATAATAGATCGTCGTATTGATTCTCAAAGATCATATATTTTAATTAAGCCTCGGGATTTTTTTATTTTCATGTTTCATATAGGATATCATCTAAAAGGGCCTATTTTTTATAAATGTAGATATAAGATCTTGAAAAATGTGTAAAAAATAAGCCCTCTCTATTTCCGAAAGTAATAAAGTAAGAATTATAAAAAATAAGGTTTTTAAAAGCCTGTGAAAAGTTGAAGGAAAACTAAAACCTAATGCTGGATGTTGTAGTAATTAAGATATTCACAATAATAAATATGTCTCCCTCTACATGCGTATTCGTAATTTATTACTTTAGGTATTAAATGAAATAAATTTTCACTAGAAAATGTATATAAGTAATTAGTCATAATAAATAAATATCACTTGATATAAAGTATCGAACTCTCTGTGACCATAATTGCATCCGGCATTTTTTAATTTTTATTGTGCAGTGGTCATACTAACGGAACTAATTTCTGTTTGTTTATTTTTCGAATTTCAAATTGACCAAATAGATTTAGGGCAAGACAATTGATTAAGCAATGACCAAATAGATTTAGGGCAAGACAATTTGTTGGATTGATATTTCGTAGTATCCCTTCTCCGACTCACATTGCCGGTCTGTATAAATGCATGCATTTACACGAGGGTATAAATTACAAATATCTTTTCTATTATTTAAACATATGACTCCTTACATCAAAAGGAGTAAAATATTTAAGAACTATGAACACCATTTCTAACACTAAAAGTGAAGAACTCCATTAGGCTTTAGGTGAACAGTAAGATGCAGATGGAGATTTTGAACATTCAGATAAATTTGTTGATAATCCAGAATCCTTAAGCGACAATGATAAAGTTCCATGTTTCTTTGAGAATTCTGATGCAATAATCATAATGTAAGTAAAATATTTATGTATTTATATGTCCTTGGGAATCCTCGTAATGCGTGTTCTATTTGTTCTTAACAGGTTTTTCTTTTTGTTTTGTTCTGTAAAAAAGTAAACGAAGCGATAATGGAATAAGAGTTCCGCCACAGAAAGATAAATCCCCACTTTTTAATATATTGAATGCATATATTAAAATTATAGATGTAGTACATAATATATCAATGATGATTTTTTTATATCATCTCCCAAATTATTTTAATTAAATCATAATTTTATTTGAGTACACACCCCGCTCAGTTTGAAAGACCACAAAACTCTATTACGGTATACTTTGCCCTTTATTGAAAACCCTTCACGGTCATATAAGCACAACCATTAAAGTTTATACGTAGGTTGTTTTTTTTAACAGGAACGTTGTTAGGATCAATTTCAAGTTTAAGATTTTTATCTGCCGAATTATCGAATTGTCAAATACTTATGTTTAAAACCAAAAATATTTATGTTTAAAACTATTGATTTTGTAGCCAACACACTGGTGGACCATAAAATTCAGGGTCACATCTGACAGACCTACCAACTTGAAATGTAGTACAAATATAACACTGAACGTATCAGATTTTCCTTATTAGTTTCCCCACAAATGGTCATGCACAGGCTTATTAAGACCCAATTTTTCAAAGTTGTAGGTTCATTTGTTTTGGAAATAAGTTGGGGGAACACATTTTTTAGCTTATTTCTTATTATGTATTTTGTGTTTAAATATAATTTTGCTTAAAATTACGAAAAGTGTTTTCTGAGTCTAAACGCACTTTTCATGTCAATATAAACTCCAATAAATTCGGTTTTCTTAAGTTATATTTTAAAGATTTTAAATAATATGAAGCATCGCCAAAAAGCAAATTTTGTTCCTTGTTATTTCAGTTTAAGCAAACCCTCAGTTGAAATTGAAATTGGAGAATTCCTTAAAGAAGTTGAAAGCCCTTGATATGCCTGAGTTTACAACAGTGGCCGAGTCTTACGAATGTTTTGAATTTGTTGGAAAAATGGTGTTATAGTCCAATATAGTTTACGTCAATTGATATAAAGTCAAAAACAGATTACAAATTTTTATTACTGTAGGTTTTTCTTACGAAGATTACGTTAAATTAATTGTGGGCCATGAATAAACGAGTAAAGGATAAATATTGAACGTGATCGGTTGTTGTAAAATTATGTTGATGATCATTCATAAAGCAATGACACAAAAATATTACTTCATTTATCATTTGTATCAACGCAGAATTTACTAACGACCGCAATATTGCGTCTTTACCATTATCTACGCAAAATGTAAATCTTAAACTAGAAAATAATTTTTTTTATTCACTTGGATACCATAATAATATAAACTAGATATATAATAGTACAAACTAGATAAATTACATATTTTTTATTCATTCGGTATTTATTGTTTCTTCTCTTAGCTCTTGTTAGAGCCTTTATTTTAGCCAAAATATCGATATAATAAAAGAAAATTAAACAATTATTGTTTTCCTTGTTTCAAACTGCCAGTATCAATATATCAATAACAGTAACAGGATAAAAGGATAATTTTGCTACCCTTTCATCCTTTTATTTTTATTAAAATTTAATATTTTTGAGAGGGTTTAGAATACACTCAAACAATCAGATAAATTTTACCTTATATTCTACTGATATTATTATAAAATAAGTATTCCTCTAACTGTTCTATAAAATAAAGCATTATTCAGATTCAGCAAATCCCGCGGAAATCCAGCGGGGGTCTAGTGTTGTTTTTCTCTTCTAAAATAATTGAAAAAAAACTTTTATTTGGTATCAAGAGTCTAGTTCTTAAATTTAATGATTTCATCCGGCATACACCGCCTCTTAATTTTTTTGAAACCTGACAAAAACAGAATATAAAACAACTTAATATCGCAAATTGTCGAAAGTTATGACAATATCATCAGATGATGAGCTTATATATAAATTAAATTATTTTAATGAGTTATACACAAATAAGAAAATAAGAAAGTTGTCTGTTTTTATATGTGTATTGTATTAAAAATTATAATAAATAAATAAAAAAATTACGTTACAATAAATATCAATAATACAACACGTAGTCCGCAGAACCAGTTTTATCGATAGTATCATCTACCAAGAGCTGTCAAAATGCGTGCAAAAAATTATATTCTCGTTTTATTTCAAACCGTATACGTAAATATTAGTTAAATTTATATAATTTTTCTACTTTTATGTAACTGAATAAATATGTAACCAGATATATGCATGTTTTTTGATGACTTAAAAGAAAAACCTTTAATAAAATACAAATTTGATTGAATATTACACGAAAGTGGAACACATGAAACATATATTAAGCATTTTTATGACATATGAAGTCATACAACCTTAAGGAGAAATCTGCCTCATTATATATTGACATAAAAACAACCAAAAACATTTTTTTCCTAATACGTAATCACTTCCGTTTAGAGCAGCTAGAAACTAACGAAAGAATCATAAAATGGCGACCGATAATCAAATGAGTACGCAGTGTGGTGAATGAAGTCTACGGTAAAAAGAAACAGTATTTTCACAATTTACATCTTAACACTTCCTAGCAGATCCCGTCCTATAACGTTTGGAAGAAAATAACATTTCATCATATAGTAAGTTTTGATTTATTCAATTTCATTTTACTTCTGTATTATGCTTCATATCCTTTCGTTTTTTAAATACTTTGGAACAATTTAAAAGAAGCTGCAAGCTTTTGTGCATAAAATTCGATAAAAATTGAAATTGCCTCAAAAAGCTTACGGGCAAAAGTGTTCTTATTTAGAATGTTACCCGTAAAAAAGGGATGAGACACAATCGTTTAAGTAAATGGGAAAATTTCTGGGAAAGTAAAATTAACGACTAAATTGTAGCCTTATAATGGATATTGAAGAAAAACATCTATAAAAACTTTAAAATTGACAGCGTTCAAAAGCTCCAATGTTTAAGTAGCTAAGGGACTAGACGTACAAAGGGAGCTAAATGAAGTCTCATAACAAACCAACTTACTACCCGTTATGGTTTTCCCCAGTTAAAGCTAACTAGGAATCTGGCGTAATCCAAGATATTGATAACCACATTCAATTATTTCTAAACGATGAGCTCCAACTTGTTAGCGTCCGAAATTGCACTTACTAGCTCTTCATAAATATTTGTTTGATTATATTAATGCTGACTTTAATATTATAAATAAAATTAAATGCATTTTTAATAATGGATACTTTTATAGAGCCAGAATGAAGTTATTATATATATTAGAGAGCTGATATAATGAGCTCAAAGTGAATACTTGACCAAATAAACAAATGATTTACAAGCAGACTCGCACTACGAGGGGCACGTACTGACATGCATCGTTCAATATATTAAACGATCAAGAATATATTATATTTCTATTAAGCTATTTACAAATATTAATATTATTTGTCGTTATATAATAGTATTTTCTAGTATTTTATACTGGCACAAAATTATCTTGGATATCTCAATAACTAAGGAATCTAAAACCATAGCTATAATTTAAAGTATACGTATACTAACAAATTACAAGTCATTCGATATTTACAATGTATATATATATATATATATATATATATATATATAAAGTATAAGTTGAAATAATACTTCATCACGCAATTACATTTAATTGTGAATAAAGCTTTGTTTTTAAGCTTCCTTTGTCCTGTCTTATTCCACGGAATAACGCGAGTTAACTTATTCTAGAGCTATCTATCGGAGCAAACTAGTAGATTAAACAAAGAATTTTCTCAGAATTACAATTAAAATAAAGTTGTCTTATTTAGACACGCGATATTCCTTTAAAATAATAACTGAATTGATAAAAAACTAAAAAAAAAACAATAAATTCACGAGACGTCTACCATACGTGAGTTGTTGTTCTAGCATTTAATAGAACATTTCTTTTCATATATGTAAAATAAATAAACACATGAAATCTAATGTTTTTTTACAAAGGAAAACTTATTTATTTTTCACATAGAATAAATTCTATCTGTTAATGAATGTAATGGAGAAAAGAAACATTGCAAATTTAAAAATTTCCAATAGATCGACTCTATTTGATACCGAATTAAGTATAAATAAATGTACCTAATGCTTACGTTGCTAACTTTTCAAGTAGCCTATAAATTATAATCATAATTTTGGAAGAGATCATGTTTTAACAGACAACGCAGGTCACGAATACCAATGAATCGTAACGCTGGCTTCCTGCGATCGAATCCAATTTTGATAACGTCAATCAAAGCAGCACTCTTGAACGAAATTGAAAATTGTTGAGGAAAACTTGGTGGAAAAACTCGATTTGCGCCTATCGAGTTGGGCATATTTTATTGAACCCACTCCAATATCCATAAAGAGATGGAACCAGTGATTCAATATAATTTATTTTGATAATGAATTAATATTGGCTTACATATTTTCGTATAATGGGCTTCTCCGTTTTTAAAGGGACAATGGTGCAATTAACGTTGGCTAAACACAAATACGTATGTACTAGCGTGACCCGTGCGAAGTCTTCGCATTATAAATTATTCAACCCAATTTAATAAATCAAAATTGATTGCAGGTATTCAATTCATTTCTAATTTTGCACACTACTTATTACGTTTTTATTCCATAATGAAGCTCAGATGACAGATCAAACAAATATTTTACTAAAATTGACATATAGAGGCGCAAGTATCAAAAGCATTGAGCTAAAGCGCCACTTCATTTATACGTGAGTGGATTTTAAATTAAACAAAAATTTTACCGACCGTCAATCATATTGACGTTGAGCCGTTAGATGGCAGCATTGCTGTTTTGTGTATATAATTTTAATAATTAATTAATTTGCAAAAACAATAGCAATAACAAAATTTTTTAGTTGTGGATGCCGGTAGAGCAAGCAATTATCTATAAAATGATATATAATTTATGTGGATTAGTTGTGAGGTTTTTTCTAAAAAGGGAGAGTAACATCTTAACCTTAGCGTATTAATATATATGATGATGATGATGATGATGATACTTATACTCTTTGCCGTTATCTTGAGTTTTTTGTCCACTTTTGTGGGATATGGCTTTGAAGAAGCCTTATCATTTTATATTTCCGCAAAAAAGGGAAGAAACAAAGAATTTACAATGGAAATTTAATAATAAAATTTAGGTTACAAATATACTAAATCCGTTTATCATATATTCATCATTAATCCTATTAGTCCTATTTCCTGATCCATTAATATTTTATTAACAAACACTTTCTGTTATATATTAGTTATTTTTCTTCTACTGCTTTTTTTTCTTTTTCTTGCCAAGTAAAATTATATAGATTTTAGGCACATTCGATTGACAATTTTATCGGTATCGAAAATTAGAAAGAATTGTTTTATTTTATATATATTATATTTTATACAAAATAAAAATTTTAACCATCTCCGAAATAATATTAAGGAAACCAGTCAAGCATGAGTGGAGCTACGAAACTACGAAAGTTTCATATGCATTTAGGCTTTTATAAACATTTAGTGGTACATAATATTACTATTAAACTATTTACAAAATTTTAATTTTTGGAAACGAAATATATAGTCTACTATATCTTTCATACGCGCATGTTTAAAAAATATCTTCTATTCGATATAACTAAATGTTAAAGTTTTGTTTCCTTCATTTGTACCATAAGATCTTACCTCTTGCCAAACTTCATGATTCTAGGTTTTGATTTATTTACGAGTGTCAAAATATTTGGTATAAATAGCAATATTTTTCCAGGCTTCTTCTTGATTGCATTCACTTAGATGCTTGGTTTTTTCATAGCTCCAAGAGACCATAAACCTAAGAATTTGATAAGAAAAGAAAACAGACGAGGCTATTTAAAAAGAAACTACATTTTTTTATATTTCTTATATTGTATTACGTATCGTATGAAAAGTCTAGTAATCAATATAAAAAAAATATTCGTTTCATTAATTTTTAGTAAATTGCAATCAAATTTTAAATATTGTGAAACCTAACATTTCAAAAATAGTAGTGTTAATAGTTATAGTAAAAATACACACGATATACTTATTTCTGCAGGGTAATATCTTTCAATCAACGAAAGCACCATGTAATGAAAATAATACATGTTTTAGAAGTCGGCAACGGATTGCGAATGTAATTACGAAATAATAAAAAAAAAATTAAATTTAACTGCTTGCTTTCAAAACAACATAATGGATATAACTAATTGCTGAAAATATAAAAAGAAAAAGTAATCAAGCACGAACAGAACTTGCCTACGAGGAATCCGTACATATTTATGTACATATAAACCTTTAAGCATACATATATTTCTAAATAAACTATTTAAAAATATAAGTTTTTCATAAAGTAAATACATTTTCTACCACATCCATCATTGGGTAAAAATAAACTAATTTTAAATATGGATAATTGCATGTAGAATCAGAAATCATCATTTTTTTAAATTTTCCTTTACTTGTGCTGTAAGATCTCCAACTAAGGAAGATATCAACGTTAACCCTGTAAATGTTGACGATCAGTGACTAAGACTATGGCATATATATATATATATATATATATATATATATATATATATATATATATAAAGTAATTATTTACAAAATTTTTCTTTATTAATTTACCACGTTTCTAACACGGACTAAAAAATATATAATAATTTCTCCTTGCCCTTTAAATATTTATAACCCGATACAGATTTACAACCCCATACATGTTATCCAAGAAATTTATTATTTTGTATTTTTGATAGCTACAAAAATACTTGTAGGTACTAAAACGAAAAACATGGGGCGCATGCTGTAGATAATAGTAATGAGTGTAGAGATCAACTGTCGTGTTGTGGAGACAATTCACAGAAAAGGCATTTCATTTGTGATGCAATAAAATTGTTTGTGACTTGGGTAAACTTGCGCCTTGAAATATGTATGGGATTATAAATCTGTATTAGGTTATAAATCTTTAAGGAAAATTTTAAAAACATGACAAATTAAAACCAAGCATCTTGCTTTTTAGAATTGCGAGTGTAGAAATTGCCAACCTATATATCTTGACTCTATTAATAATATTAATTTCTTGATCTCAGATATATTACGCCATGTACCTTTATAGTCCATATATTGTTAGTAAATTAAGCCCTCACTTCCCTCAGTTAGAAGAAATTTTATAATAATCTTGCTTCCGATACCAAACTACAACCGTTAAAATTCATTCGAAAAAGTAACACCTCCCTTATTTTACAATACAATTTCCATTTCCTTCCATATTAGTGTTCCTCTATCCTTCGCATTTCTTTGGATAAATAACCCTCAATCCTACTTAAAGGCTCTTTCTGAATTTAAAATTTTTTCTTATCTACCTTTTTCATAACATGGTAAATAAATTGAAATTTTAGTCGAATGTAAGAGATTGCTCCTAACAATGAGTTCATCATAAATACCTGTTCATTCAAGTAAACATACAAATAGAAAACAGATGTTCCTTTTAAGGCTAAAAAATTATTCAGTTAAATATTCTTTGTTTTAACTGATGCCAACAATTAATAATTAGTTGCCGTTACGACCCTTTTGTTTATAAATATTTAAAATTAACTAAAAGAGTTAAAATGAAATGTTTTTCTTGAACCAAATATTCTTGACCAAAATCCCTATAATTTAATATTTCTTCTTTTTAATAGACCAAAGAAAATTAAAAAAATTCTATAGATCTTAATTTAATAAACTATTACCTTCTTGAGATAATAGGGCACTGTAACATTTTTCTCAGCGGAATGTACCATATAGTCATTAAATACCATGTCGCTCTATCTGTCCATTATCAAACAATAGTTCCTTCAGTAGTATATTCAATCTCGATACTTATGGAGGCGTATAATGAGGTGTTGCATGGTATTTTACGAGAAGTTTTCCTCAATAATTTTGCAATTTCATCCAAGAGCGCCATTTTGATTGACATGCCAAAATTGGATTCGATCGCCTGAAGTCAACATTTCGATTCAGTCGTGTATCAGGTGTGTTGTCTTTGATTATATTTTCTCGGTGAATGGTTTTAAAAAAATGTATTTATTACATATTAATAAATTAAATATAAACATAAAAATTAAAATTCCGTAAGAAATGAACCGTAGAAAATATAATTCATTTAGGTACGACGTGAAAACAAGACAAATTGTGAATCTCAACAACACAAGCTTACGGATGAAGTGAAACTTCTTTAATGGCTCAATTTAGTTATTATTTTATAAATATCATTAGTTATATAGAAGAATTTTCTTTTTTACCTTCTTCTTACTAAAACTGTAATTTTACTAATTTATAATGTATTTAATTAATTTTCAATCGGCGCTTTTACCACACTCGCTTTTTATTTTTGCCTTGTAAAGTACACAGAATAAAATGCATGGCTATAGAAGTTAAAATTGGTGGCGATCTGCCTATTTATCCACCGATTATGATTTAAACATATTTTTCACATTCTCTTCCGCTAGACATATAAGACAGAGCATGAATTTTCGTAAATTGACGATTAATTCCGAATATCGAGATTGAGATGTGGTGTGCCTTTTTGAGACGAATTTTTAGGTGGTAATTGACAATGTATTCCTATTATCAGGATCAAGATATGATGTGACTTTTGGAATGACTTTTGATAGCGTAAATAAATTTAAAATTCTTATTATAATTCCCATTGATCATAAATTTTGACAATTCTTAACAACAATGCTCATTGATGATAAACTAATGACATTGGATCACGATATGTTACAAATTGGTAGCATGAATTAACAAAAAAAATTTTCTTGGTTAAAGATGCGATATAACTTTTTGAGACGACTACTGAAAAAGTGAATTCACGATAAATTCCTGATATCGGGATTAAGATACGATATCATTTTATGAGAAAACTTTTGATAGCGTGAATTGACAATAAATTCTTAACATTGAGATAAAGACATTATATGACGTTTTGAGATGACTTTTGAAAGC
Organism: Druceiella hillmani; assembly: GCA_039881145.1. Classification (NCBI taxonomy): domain Eukaryota; kingdom Metazoa; phylum Arthropoda; class Insecta; order Lepidoptera; family Hepialidae; genus Druceiella; species Druceiella hillmani. Next base: position 42,075,301 of record JAYKKI010000006.1, read on the forward strand.
GTATATAGACGATAAGTTCCTGATATGTGGATCAAAATATGATATGACTTTTTGAAACGATTCTTGAAAGCATGAATTCACGATCAATTTCTGGTATCAGAGTCAAGATATGAAGTGACTTTTTGAGATGACTTTTAAAAGCGTAAATTAACGATTAATTCTCAAAATTAGCACCAAGATATGGTATAAAATTTTGAAACCACTCTTAAAAGCGTAAGTTAACGATATTACTTATATCGAGACTGATATATGGTATAACATTTTGAGAGGGCTTTCGTTAGCGTGAATTGACGATTAATTCGTGACATGGTGATCAAGACTGACACGACTTTTTCAAATTACTTAAATTTAACGATATATTTCTGATATACGCACCAGAATCTGAAATGTATTTTAAAGATGTCTTTTGAAATCGTGAATTGACGATAAATACACACATACTACTTACATCATACTTACATCGGGATAATACTTACATCGGGATAAAGAAATAATATGACTTTTTGAATCGATTTTTCATAGCGAGAATTTAAAATGAATTCTTCACATCGGGATCAAGATCTGAAACTTTTTAATTGTATTTTATTAAATAATTAAATATTATTGAAATTTGTTTTTATGTCTTAATTAAAATAAAAAAAAAAAAATTCACACCAGCCATCGCCACATCAATCGCTTGTATACTCCAACAATGGTCAATTAACTACATGCAATTATTTTATACTTTTAAAGAAGTTATTTATATCATATTTCAAAAGTTTAACCCTCATAACCATAAACAAGCATTTAAAAAGAATGAAATATCCATTACGCATTTAATTCCCCTGTTCATTAATTTGCGTCACAATAATTGTGCAGGTAGCTAAGAAAAATTGATCGCCATTGGCCTTTTCCAATTATGTATAACGGTCTTGAAAAAGTTTCATTATGAAATATGCACACTTATTTAGCGAGTCTAAAGTTCACAAAAGTAAATAAAGCCAAAATTAATTAGCTGCGCAGTATTTGTGTCATTTTGTAAATGTTACATTATTATAAGAGTCTATGTCAATGGAAAGCTCTGATGGAAATGGCGAAATAAAAAAAATATTTATTATAAAGAAGTGAAACACTTCAGCATTGTTATTTTTATTTAGTCAGTCATTTAGGGAAATGTTGAGGCATTTGTTCATAACTGAATTCACGGGTAAAATACATTGCCATATTAATGCAAAGTAGGAAAATTAATTTATGGCCAAAACAATTTATGCTTGAGATATATAAATCTTAACTAAATTTTTCAATTACTCTCATTTTTTCAAGAATATTTTACGCAATGAATATTTAATGATCAACTTTGGCTTCATTTCAGAATGTGATATATAAATAGCTCAAAATAGTCTATGACTATATTTTACAGATGACTATATTACAGATGACAAAATTATGAAATTAATAACCACGATAAAAATAGGAATATAGGAAAACATTTATTCAGTATGTTTTAAAAAAATCTTCAAATTGACGTTAGTATCACATATAACCTATGTTTTTATTATATGTGATATTAAAGTCAATTTAAAAAAAAATTATAGAGATTATAGAATAATATTTCAGCAAGAAAGTTAAGTTTCAATGCGCAGGGCACCGAGTGATTATTTGTGTGCGTGCGTGTATGCATGCGTGTATGCATGGGCGTGTGCGTGTGCGTGTGCATATGCGTGTATACGTGCTTGTGTGCGTGTGTGCGTGCTTGTATGCGTGGGCTTGTGCGTGTGCATGGGCGTATGCGTGAACTTGTGCGTAAGCGTGTGCGCGTACGCGCGCGAGTGTATGCGTGTGTGTGCGTGTATGTGCGTGCGTGCGTGTGTGCGTGTGTGCTTGTGTAAGTGTGTGCGTGAGAGCGCAGGCTAGCATTTTGTGTGTGCGTGCGTGTGGGTGTGCGTGTCTGTGTGCGAGAGCGTATGCGCTTGCGTGTGTGTGTGGGTATGTGTGTATGTATATATGTATATCACTGATAATAGTATGTAGAATATATTTAATGTAAATAACACAGTACTTACATAATATTATATATCCATATATCTGTTAAAACAAAAATAAAACTAAAAATTAACAAAATTAAAGTTACATTAATATTTTTCAAAGTGTAGAAATGGTTTAAAAATAATTTGAATTTTTTAGATCTAAACTACATTTTTTTTATTTAAAGGTTTTTAAGCCTCCTAATCGAATAACTTATCCCACCGATTTATTTATTTAATTTGGATTAACGGATGATCACCTTACAAAATATAAATGGTTTTCAAATTATATTTATTTCCCACTCCTCGAGAAGCGGATATCAGTTTTCAGATAACATTTCCTAATTTGGTTTCCATTTTTCTTATTTCCATTGTCTTTTTGTCCACTGGATGTCTTTAAGCATTACGAAGGAGGTTGTGATGGTCTAAGAATATTTGAAAGGAATAAGTAATCTCTTCTAAAATATGTAATCATTTCTAAAACCATGTTATTTTAAAGATTAATTTTTAAAACCCAAATATATTATATAAAAGACCATACTATGTCTAATATTATTGTTCACACTGTAAGCATATTGTTTAGTATATTTAATATATTTTATAAGGGCGTAAAGTATAGTGAATTTCGCAAAAAGATTAATTGTGTCTCAAAAATATTAATGTCTCAAAAATATAAATTTTAAAAAAGATTAATTTTGTCTCAAAAATATGAATGTCTTAAAAAGATAAATTTTTAAAACCCAAATATATTATATAAAAGACCATACTATTTCTATTAAAGTATACCGTAGCATGTCTTTTAAAGTATTCATAGAGTTGATATTATTGTTCACACTGTAAGCATATTGCTTAGTATATTTAATATATTTTATAAGGACGTAAAGTATAGTGAATGTCTCAAAAAGATTAATTATGTCTCAAAAATATTAATTTTCAGAAAGATTAATTATGTCTCAAAAATATGAATGTCTCAAAAAGAATAATTGTTAAAACCGAAATACATTATATAAAAGACCATACTATGTCTATAAAAGTGTTCATAGACGTTGATATAATTGTTCATACTGTAAGCATATTGTTTAGTATATTTAATATATTTTACAAGGGTGTAAAGTATAGTGAATGTCTCAAAAACTATCAAATTTGTAATAAGCGCTATAATTTTTCCACAAATTTTAAATCTAAAGTCGGGACTCCCAGCCTTAGGTGCACACAGCCTTGGATTTTGCTCTGACAATTTCTTTTCTTTATTTCCAACACGATTTCCCAATACGATAAATGGTTTTATGAATTTTCCTTCGCTGTTCCTGCTACCAAACTGCTAAATAAATTGGACCCTGATATCCAGAATACACCGCCAATTCACGTAAAGTTTTGTGAAAAAAGGGGCTTATCCCTTTTATTAAATTCTGCCCACTTCTTTATTTTTTTCAATATATAATATACAATGAAATTAATAAAGAAGGGGGCAGAATTGTATATATGAATATATAGGCTTATATGAATATATGTGTACATGTTTTAATTTTTTTACGGTTCCTTCTTGTAATAAGAGAAAAACGGAACTTTTATATGATCACTCGGTTGTCAGTGTCTGTCAAAGCCCTTTCTTAGAAAAGTTCTTTAACAGACACTGATACAAAAAGCTTAAGATATCTAGTTAAAATGATCAAGTCGATATAATGAGACTAATAGCTTTATATTTCTCTAAAAATTTAAATTGTACGGTCAACGCCACAAGAATATATGGCTCCTCAAAGCGTTTTTCATCAAGTTTTTAATAAATCGCTTTCTTGTTTGTCAAGTACAAACTTTGCTCATGATTTTAAACTAATTTCCTGTTGAGCTAGAGACTGGAAGCTTAAAACTTAGCTTAGATCTGGATGATAATGAAATATTGAATTGCTTTCATGTCTATCGGTTTGTTTGTCTCTTCGGCATAAAGGAGAACGCATACGCAACCACAAATTTAAAATTAACTCCTCGTTGATCTACAGACCATATACAAGATTGAAGAAGTTTATTAGAAAGTAAAATTTCTGCAGTCAAAAAGATTTTGGCAGTCAAGTATCCGTACTGCGGCCGCATTCGTTCGAATAATCAAAGTGCTGGGTTATATCATAAGTTGGCAAAATAAAGAATGCCTATTTCTTTCATACTTAGAGCGTAGGAGTGCTTCTAAACTGAGGGAAGTGAGGGCTTAATTTACTAACAATATATGGACTATAAAGGTACATGGCGTAATATATCTGAGATCAAGAAATTAATATTATTAATAGAGTCAAGATATATAGGTTGCCAATTTCTATACTCGTAATTCTAAAAAGCAAGATGCTTGGTTTTAATTTGTCATGTTTTTAAAACTGTCTAAAAATATAAAATACATTCTTCTTGCTCCTTAAAGAATAAGAAATAATTACTTAATATATATATATATATTAAGTAATTATTTACAAAATTTTTCTTTATTAATTTACCACGTTTCTAACACGGACTAAAAAATATATAATAATTTTTCCTTGCCCTTTAAAGAATTATAAACCGATACAGATTTACAATCCCATACATATTGTCCAAGAAATTTATTATTTTGTATTTTTGATAGCTACAAAAATACTCGTAGGTACTAAAACGAAAAACATGGAGCGCATGCTGTAGATAATAGTAATGAGTGTAGAGATCAACTGTCGTGTTGTGGAGACAATTCACAGAACAGGCATTTCATTTGTGATGCAATAAAATTGTTTGTGACCTGGGTAAACTTGCGCCTTGAAATATGTATGGGATTATAAATCTGTATTAGGTTATAAATCTTTAAGGAGCGAGAAGAATGTATTTTATATTTTTAGACAGTTTTAAAAATGTGGCAAATTAAAATCAAGCATCTTGCTTTTTAGAATTGCGAATGTAGAAATTGGCAACCTAAATATCTTGACTCTGTTAATAATATTAATTTCCTGATTTCAGATATATTACGCCACATACCTTTACCGTCCATATATTGTTAGTAAATTAAGTCCTAATTTCCCTTACGTTAGAAGCACTCATACGCTCTAAGTATGAAAGAAATAGGCATTCTTTATCTTGCCAACTTATGATATAACCCAGCATTTTGATTATTCGAACGAGTACGGATACTTGACTGCCGAAATCTTTTTGACTGCCGAAATTTTACTTTCTAATAAACTTCTTCAATCTTATATATGGTCTGTAGATCAACGAGAAGTTAGTTTAAAATTTGTCGTTGCGTAGAATTACAGAATTTAAGAAAAGAGATAAGCCCCTTTTTTCACAAAACATTACGTGAATTGACGGTGCATTCTGGATATCAGGGTTTAATTTATTCAGCAGTTTGGTAGCAGGAAGAGCAAAGGAAAATTCATAAAACCATTTATCGTATTGATAAATCGTGTTGGAAATAAAGAAAAGAAATTGTCAGAGCGACACCCAAGGCTGGCTGTGCGCACCTAAGGCTGAGAGTCTCGACTTTAGATTTAAAATTTGTGGAGAAATTATAGTGGTTATTACAGATCTGATAGTTTTTGAGACATTCACTATACTTTACGCCCTTATAAGATATATTAAATTTACTAAACAATATGCTTACAGTGTGAACAATTATATCAACATATATGAATACTTTAATAGACATACTATGGTATACTTTAATAGATATAGTATGGTATTTCATATAATATTTTTGAGACACAATTAATCTTTTTGAGACATTCACTATACTTTACGCCCTTATAAAATATATTAAATATACTAAGCAATGTGCTTACAGTGTGAACAATTATATCAACGTCTATGAATACTTTAATAGACATCCTATGGTATACTTTAACAGACATAGTATGGTCTTTTATAAAATTAATTTGGGTTTTAAAAATTAATCTCTACAACAAAATTGTTTTATCAATCATTACATGTTTAGAAGATATTACTTACTTCTTTCAAATATTCTTAGACCATCACAACCTCCTTCGTAATGATTAAACACATTCAGTGGACAAAAAGACAATGAAAATGGAAACCAAATTAGAAAATGTTGTCTGAAAATTAATATCCGCTTCTCGATGCGTGGAAAAAAAATATAATTAGAAAACGATTTGTATTTTGTGAGGTGATCATCCGTTAATCCAAATTAAATAAGTAAATCGGTTGGATGAGTTATTATATTAGGAGGTTTCAAAACTTTTAAATAAAAAAAATTTAGTATCGATCGAAAAAATTCAAATTCAAATTACTTTTAAACCATTTCTACACTTTGAAAAATATTAATGTAACTTTAATTTTATTAATTTTTAACTTTATTTTTGTTTTAACAGATATATGGATGTACAATATTATATAAGTACTTTCATTATTTACTTTAAAGATATTCTGCATACTATTATCAGTGACATTCATATATACATACACACACATACACACACACGCACACCCACACTTCACACACACACACACACAAATGCTAGCGCTCGCTCTCACGCCCACACTTACACACGCACACACGCACGCACACATATACACACACACACGCGCATACACTCACGCGCGTACACGCACACGCTTACGCACACGCTCGCGCATATGTACATGCACACGCACAAGCTCACGCATACACGCACCCACACACGCACGCACACAATCACGTATACACGCATATGCACACCCAAACGCCCACGCACACAAACACACATACACGCATGCACACAAACACACGCACACACGCACGAGCACACGCACGCGCGCGTGCCCACACACACACACATACATATATATATATATACATATATATATGTCTATATATATATATATATATATATACACATCTATATAAATATAAATATATATATATATATATATATATATATATATATATATATATATATATATACATATATATGTATATACATATATATGCTAGTGAAGTGTAGATTTAAGAACAGACAAATTAAGAAAAATATTGAGAAAAATATCACGTCGGCCTCTATAAACACCAGGCCATCAGGTATTGGTATAAAGTACACATACGATAGATGTCCTTAACAAATTTTTTTCTCGACTACTCAAGTATTACAGAATACATGAATTTTTAATTACTTCAAAAATTATTTTTACGAACACTATTCCTATAACCACAGCTGTCCGAACTTTAAACGAGGATAGAAGAGAAAAAATCCTTTCAAATAGCACAATAACACTGACAATAACACTATGCGTCGCTACTCTCATCAAGTACCGGGAAAAGAAAATAATCACTCGGTGCCTTGCACAATGAAACTTAACTTTCTTGCGGAAATATAATTCTGTAATCTTTCCTTCTTTTTTTCTAGGACATTTACCTCATTTCATAAAAATCTTTCCATTAATTTTCAATATAAAATTAATTGTTTAATTATTGAATTTTTTTTTAAATTTACTTTAAAATCACATATAAGAAAAACTTAGGTTATATGTGATACTAATGTCAATTTAAAGAATTTTCTAAAACAAACTGAATATATGTTTTCCTATATTCCTATTTTTCTCGTCTTTATTACTTTCATAATTTTGGCGTCTGTAATATAGTCATCTGTAAAATATAATCATAGACATCATTGAGATATTTATACATCACATTCTGAAAAGAAACCAAAGATCATTAATTATTCATTGCGTAAAATATGCTTGAAAAAATTTAGTTAAGATTTAGATATCCAAAGCAGAAATTGCCATAAATTAATTTTCCAATTTGCATTAATATGGCAATGTATTTTACCCGTGAATTCAGTTATGAACAAATACCTCAATATTTCCCTAAATGACTGACTAAATAAAAATAACAATGCTAAAGTGTTTCACTTATTTATAGTAAATATTTTTTTATTTCGCCATTTCCATCAGAGCCTTCCATTGACATAGACTCTGATAATAACGTAACATTTACAAAATGACACAAATACTGAGTAGATCATTAATTTTGGCTTTATTTACTTTTGTGAACTTTAAGCTCGCAAAATAAGTGTGCATCTTTTATAATGAAACTTTTTCAAGACCATTATACATAATTGGAAAAGGCGAATGGCGATAATTTTTTCTTAGCTACCTGCACAATTATTGTAACGCAAATTAATGAACAGGGGAATTAAATGCGTAATGGATATTTCATTCTTTTTAAATGCTTGTTTATGGTTATGAGGGTTAAACTTTTGAAATATGATATAAATAACTTCTTTAAAAGTATAAAATAATTGCATGTAGTTAATTGACCATTGTTGGAGTGTAAAAGCGATTGATGTGGCGATGGTTGGTGTGAATTTTTTTTTTGTTTATTTTAATTAAGACATAAAAACAAATTTCAATAATATTTAATTATTTAATAAAATACAATTAAAAAGTTTCAGATCTTGATCCTGATGTGAAGACTTCATTTTAAATTCTCGCTATGAAAAATCGATTCAAAAAGTCATATTATTTCTTTATCCCGATGTAAGTATTATCCCGATGTAAGTATGATGTAAGTAGTATGTGTGTATTTATCGTCAATTCACGATTTCAAAAGACATCTTTAAAATACATTTCAAATTCTGGTGCGTATATCAGAAATATATCGTTAAATTTAAGTAATTTGAAAAAGTCGTGTCAGTCTTGATCACCGTGTCACGAATTTATCGTCAATTCACGCTAACCAAAGCCCTCTCAAAATGTTATACCATATATCAGTCTCGATATAAGTAATATCGTTAACTTACGCTTTTACGAGTGGTTTCAAAATTTTATACCATATCTTGGTGCTGACTTTGAGAATTAATCGTTAATTTACGCTTTTAAAAGTAATCTCAAAAAGTCACTTCATATCTTGACTCTGATACCAGAAATTGATCGTAAATTCATGCTTTCAAAAATCGTTTCAAAAAGTTATATCATATTTTGATCTACATATCAGGAACCTATCGTCTATATACGCTTTCAAAAGTCATCTCAAAACGTCATATAATGTTTTTATCTCAATGTCAAGAATTTATTGTCAATTCACGCTATCAAAAGTTTTCTCATAAAATGATATCGTATCTTAATCCCGATATCAGGAATTTATCGTGAATTCACTTTTTCAGAAGTCGTTTCAAACAGTTATATTGCATTTTTAACCGAGAAGATTTTTTGTTAATTCACGCTACCATTTATAACATATCGTGATCCAATGTCAGTAGTTTATCGTCAATGAGCATTGTTGTTAAGAATTGTCAAAATTTATGATCAATGAGAATTATAATAAGAATTTTAAATTGATTTACGCTATCAAAAGTCATTCAAAAATTCACATCATATCTTCATCCTGATAATAGGAATACATTGTCAATTACCACCTACAAATTCGTCTCAAAAAGGCATACCACATCTCAATCTCGATATTCGGAATTAATCATCAATTTACGGAAATTCATGCTCTGTCTTATATGTCTAGCGGAAGAGAATGTGAAAAGTATGTTTAAATCATAATCTGTGGATAAATAGGCAGATAGCCACCAATTTTAACTTCTATAGCCATGCATTTTATTCTGTGTACTATACAAGGCAAAAATAAAAGGCGAGTGTGGTGAAAGCGCCGATTGAAAATTGATTAAATACATTATAAATTAGTAAAATTACAGTTTTAGTAAGAAGGTAAAAAAGAAAATTCTTCTAGATAACTAATTATATTTATAAAATACTAACTAAATTGAGCCATTAAAGAAGTTCATCCGCTTCATCCGTAAGCTTGTGTTGGTGAGATTCACAATTTGTCTTGTTTTCACGTCGTACCTAAATTAATTATTTTTTCTACGGTTCATTTCTTAAGGAATTTTCATTTTTATGTTTATATTTAATTTAATAATATGTAATAAACAAATACATTTTTTTAAAACCATTCACCGAGGAAATATAATCAAAGACAACACACCTGATACACGACTGAATCGAAATATTGACTTCAGGCGATCGAATCCAATTTTGATCATGTCAATCAAAATGGCGCTCTTGGATGAAATTGCAAAATTATTGAGGAAAACTTCTCGTACAATGCCATGCAACACCTCATTATACGCCTCTATAAATATCGAGATTGAATATACCACTGAAGGAACTATTGTTTGATAATGGACAGATAGAGCGACATGGTATTTAATGACTATATGGTACATTCCGCTGAGAAAAATGTTACAGTGCCCTATTATCTCAAGAAGGTAATAGTTTATTAAATTAAGACCTATAGAATTCTTTTAAATTCCTTTGGTCTATTAAAAAAGAAGAAATATTAAATTATGGGGATTTTGGTCAAGAATATTTGGTTCAAGAAAAACATTTCATTTTAACTCTTTTAGTTAATTTTAAATATTTATAAACAAAAGGGTGGTAACGGCAACTAATTATTAATTGTTGGCATTAGTTAAAACAAAGAATATTTAACTGAATAATTTTTTAGCCTTAAAGGGAACATCTGTTTTCTATTTGTATGTTTACTTGAATGTACAGGTATTTATGATGAACTTATTGTTAGGAGCAATCTGTTTCATTCGACTAAAATTTCAATTTATTTACCATGTTACGAAAAAGGTAGATAAGAAAAATGTTTAAATACAGAAAGAGCCTTTAAGTAGGATTGAGGGTTATTTATCCAAAGAAATGCGAAGGGTAGAGGAACACTAATATGGAAGGAAATAGAAATTGTAAAGTAAAATAAGGGAGGTGTTACTTTTTCGGATGAATTTTAAGTTGTAGTTTGGTATCGGAAGCGAGATTATTATAAAATTTGGCAACATGTACATTAATCGAATGTTCATAGAAAGAAATACTATAATTTAAATAAGCAGTATAAGAAATATAAGCAGTATTCTGCTATATACGTAGTGGAAAGATAGGAGCCTCGATGCAGACTTTTTAGGTCGAAGTTTCAGAGGATTTGCAAATATGTTTTCTAAATACTTTAAATATATTTTACAAAAAGAAATAGCTTCGTTCCGCACCCTTTCCTATGAAATGTCAACGTATGCTTAATTACATGTGGAAATATATAATTAAAAGAACATATTCGCAGTTTTACGAAGAATTGACAGTATATTTTTTTATGAACAAAATTTTAATTCACCATTTCATTTCCTTGTTATTTAAAAAATATTAAAAACTACAATACTACTAAAATGACAAGAACTAACCAAAAATATTGAATAACATGCAAAAACTAAAACTCAATCTACTTTCATAAAGTTTAGATTCTGAAAAGGAAATAAATTTTAAAAGTACGTACAAAAAAGTACATGTGTTTTACATATGTTATGAAGATAACCTGTTTCCTTACTTTATAAAAACTTGCTTTTTAAAAATAATACCGCCCAAAAAATGTTTAAAATATTAAAGAAAAATACAAGGTATTACAAAAATATTGTTGTAATTTCTAAAGATATGGCGCAAACCGACACAAATGAAAACTAACCTTCTCTTTCAGAATCCAGTTTTTTTGAACCTAAAAATAAAATTAATTCCGAAAGTACATATAAATTACCTGCAGTTTTGCGTATTCAATGAAAGTAACTTGGTTCTAAAAAACTTATGATAATTTAAAATAGAAAAAAGTACTTATCTATTCTCACAAATCTCTAGCCATTATGTCAATCTTACTTTCGCAATAAAAAAAATTTCCAATAAAATTATTTGATTAGTGTAGTCACTTAGAAGTAATCGAATAATGAACATACATATAAGAGCATATTATATCACATAATATTTGCCTCTGACAAAGCCAATTAAAATACCTAGAATTAAGATTTAACATTTGACACGAGTATATAGTCAAAATTCATTGGACTATAGGAAAAATTATAATAATTCATAAATATTATACGAAAACTCTTTTTCAAAGTGAAATGTAATGAGATTCTGATTGAATTTCCAAAATATATCTAAAAAACCGAAATAAATTCAAATAGGTTAGAAACATAAATCAAAAAGATTTAGGTTTATTTTTATTAATACTCTTGTCGATCAATATGAACACTAAATATATTCAATAATACTCGTGTGTCAACCAGCGGATGCGATTAAAATGCTCATTGGTATTTAATTTAAGAGACGTAAAAAATATACTCATACTTATTTCCTGCTTTAAGTGTTAATATATTTTTGAAGTTGTACTTCCTTAGGCGCGTCATAATAAAATGATGAGAGTGAAATTTTACGATGCATTCTCACGCACGATGCAACAAAAATCGACAGGATAGGGAACAGGGAGTTGGTCAAGACGTGCGCTCACGATGCATTAAAATCGACAGTATGAAGTTGATCACGATGCGCGCGCACGATAGAACGAAAATCGGCAGGATGAAGTTGTCCATTAAACATATATTTACATGCGTGTAGTGACTGGTACTACCTTCATGATATTTACTGACATATTTGTAAATACACAACACGTATTTTATATGCACCCAAATCTAAGTTATATCTGCGAATTTAAAAAATGTTATAAGTAAGTAAAATTTAGTAGTGGTCGAAATAACGAAATAATAAAAAAACACTTATTTGCTATGAATATTCGTGATTGAGATAGTATTTATAAGTTTTGTAAAGTATATTTTAAGTGTATTTCTCTAAGTGAGGTTGTTTCGGTATGTGTTTATTTGCTACTTAAATTATAAATGATTCCTTTATCTGTTATTAAATACCTGAATTTAATGAATTACCCTAAATTTTTAACATGTTCATTTACTTTCATTATTAATTAAACTTTAATTAGACTGTTTCCGTAAATTTAACAATTCATTATAGACATTTTAATTTTTTCAATTTAATGATTTGATTTAATTTATAATTTATCAACCGTATTTATATTCACGGTCCAGTCCTTTTGTTATTTTATTTCTATTAATTATTTACGTACTAAATAAACTTCTTCTTGTATTACCCAAAGAAGTATAAATTCTGACGCGCGTACGTAAGTACATGCAAAATTTTTATATCAATTATGGTCCTGAACAATCTGACAAGGTTCTATATACCAGCCTTTGATTAAAGCTATCAAATAAAACTTCTTCAGTTAAATTGCACACTTTCATGAGATATAGACAACTACGAAACCCCGAGCGTGCGTATTGCGACACAAATTGACCAGTTTTTGTTATTTTCGTAACTCCATGAAAAATTTAAAAAGCAAGTTGTATAGAATTGAAATTTCATGGATTTAAAATCTCAGAAACAAAGATAAATAATTGAATAAAAATGATTGCTATAATCTGCATATATTGGTACATTCTTCCTGCAATTTTGAAATAGTCCACTCTCTTTAAAATACATAAAAATTCCTTGATCACAGTGCGTACAAATTTTTTTTGCTGAAATCAATGAAAAAACTTTTGAGGTTCCAGGACAAATTACGACCTGCGGGAAACTTACATGTATATTTAACATTCTCTATACACTTAGATGTATATTTGACATTCTCTTGAATTATTTACGAATACTTAAATTTAATTTTTCAGAATATATATATATATATATATATATATATATATATATATATATATATATACATATATATATATATATATATACATACATACATATGTATATATATATATATATATATATATATATATATATATGTATATATATATATATATATATATGGCCTAGTATGTCTTTCACAAGCGTAAAATTACAGTAAATATCACAAAAACTATGAAATTTAGAATCCTCACTAATAATGATCCCTATGATCTTATAGTAAAATATTTATCAACTCGGTTTTTTATCATTTTTAGATTAGCAATCTATGAAATAAGGGTTGGGTGCACTTTTTATTTTTTATGCGATATGCAAGGTGTCCCTTAAGATTCCAAAAAGAAATATTTTTTCTGCCCTTTATAACTAGCTCTTTCGAAAGATAATCAACATACATAAAATTTAAAAAAAAATGTTTTTTCCAAATAATTTTTTGGCCCCTAATAAAATTACCATTCTTATATTTAAAATCTTACCTACTGCTGAATATGCGGGTTAATGTGATTTTTAATAACCATTTGATGTAAAAACTTTAAGTATAGATGATTTAATGTTTAAAGTTTCTTTGTCAAACGGTTTTTGAACAAAATCATCTGTGACAATCAAACAAGCAGATAGTTAAGTGATTTTGTAAGGGTTTCGTTTTTCTCTTTGGGGTATGGAACTGTGAAAAGAACCTAAGTGGTAGAAGCAATATAATTACATTTTGTGTTAATATGTAAAGAGTGAGAAAAAAATTAAATATTTCCTATAAATTCAATAACTATTTAAAGAAATTTATAATATTAAACAATAAAATAAATTTCAGTAAGCAAAATAAATATATTTTATATATTTGAATTTAAAGACGCCAAATTAAACGGATTATATCTCCAATGTTAATAAGGATAATTTATAACTTAACGTTAAATGGTTAAATAATATTAAAGTTCAAACATTTGGATTCCATTAATTATGCTTTATAGTGCTACGTTTATTAACATTCTAATCACGTATCACTTAATCGCTATTTTCTTTGCACTCGTTAATTTCAAAGGCAATAATCCTACAAACGTAACCCTCCTAAATTTCAAACAACTATTAAATGGATTAAAGTCTGATTGCCTTAGGCCATTAGCAATATACACCTGATAGATTTAAACCCAAATATTTAATTTGAATTGATCCTATTTACTTATTCGTTTATTATCTACGTTATTCAAGGGAGAATAAACGCAAATATACATATAAAATAGTGCAAACTACCGCAAAAAGCGAATCGCAAATCATGGTAAGTTTAAGGTTTATTACTTCGCTTTAGTGACGATAAAGAAAATATAAACGTTTGTCCGAAGCGGGTTGTTCTCGCAGACAGAATTTAATTTTGCGATTCACCTCCAATGTCTTTTTATGTTTACTGCTATATTTTTACATGATTTCTACTATTTTATAAACATGTTTGCAGTTTGTATATTTTGAAAATTTCTAGTATTATATTTATTAGTTTTCTGTAATTTTTAAACGACTATTCATTTATATAAATAATTACAAATGTATTTGTGCTTTAAACACAAATAAAAGGAAACCGCCCCCGTTCATGATTTTTTGCTCACGGACGAAAAATTAAAATTAAAATAAAAATAAATTTTGCAAGTGGCAAGAATAATCTTTCATTTAGCATTAATAAATGTATTTTCTTAACCGTTCAGTCTGATTGAAGAATATGAAATGAGTTCTAATTTAAATATGTTGTTTTGTCTTAGGCATATAAAGATATTCATACACATAAGTTCCAACGATTAAATTAATTTTACTTTAATATAATTTGAGAGTTTAAAATACTGTTTCTATTTTGCTTAAAAAATAATACACTATGCTCAATATGATATAAACCGTTTCTTCCTAAACAAACTGATGGAGAAAATTGATAAAAATCACTGTATGCATTATCTCTTTGAATATACAAAGATGTTACAAAAACAAAATCACAATTGTGAATTTTTGTCTTTGCATACATGAATGCAAAATATTAAATACAAGATTTTTATACAATTTCGTTCGCGTGTAATTAGGGAAAACAATTTTTTTTCTCTTATATGTTGCATCCCAAATTTCATGAAAATCCGTCCCGCTGATTTTGCGTGATAACCACTCAAATTAACATACGAACAGACAGACAAAAACAAAAAAAAGGTTTTTTTGGCTTCTATTCTCATTTTATACTCAGAAAAAACTGTTTTTTTTAATATTTTCAATGTGCACAATTCACTTTGCTACAATTGTATTAATAGTAATATTTCTCGTTTCTCTATACTGTATCTTCATTTATATTTCAGATCATTCAACTAATTGAATTGAACTTATGACAGATTTTCCTTTATTTAACGTAACTTAAACAAATATCAACATGTCAACAAGGATTGTTTATCCCATTGATCTGTTTCTTCAATTGCATATTTATTTATTAATTAAATTAATCTGCGAACAAGTTAGAAGAAATTCTTCCAATTTATAAGATAAACTTATTAGTTACTGGCAAACCTCGTGCCATGAAGTTTCTTTACATATTTAGTTTTGCCAAAAATTTAAACATTTAAGGTTGTATTTCTGTTACCACTGTGTAAATAAATGTATCAGCATTTTTCACAGTGGTAAGAAAAATAATAATATTGGTTACAATGTCTCCTTAATTGACAATGAACACGGACGAATTATTTTTTAATTAAATCGCTTTCTTTTAGTCAAATGGAATTTTTCTGATTTTCGATATACGCGCTTAAAAAATATGGAAAAAGGAAAGATGGCACGCTGCGAGATAACTTATAGACTCGTATCTTTATAAAAAGAGGCGTTATAAAAATGTAATAAACATTTTATATTACATTGTTAAAGGAATTTCATTCTCTACTCTATGGTGTATATTTTTTAAAGAATTAAAAATATTTTCTCTTGTTCAAGTAAAACTTCATCACATTTGGTCATAAACTAAAGGAATTACGATGCCGATACGGACGGAGTTAATAAAGCTGAAAATTTCATTTTTCATTAGATTATGGAACCCTAAAGGCTGTGTAAAGGTGTTAAAATTTACGTATTTTAATTTAACTATCTTTATTTTATAATTAATTAGAATAATATAAACTCAAATAGATTTCTCATATGAATTGTAAAAAATTTTGTCGATAAAAGTAACAATAAATTTAATGAGGATTGTATGTGAATGATTGAAGACCAAACTGCAGTATTTCATTAATATATACATAACTTAATAAATATGGATCTTCCCTAATATTTAGGATATTAATATATACATACATAAAATATTAAAGAAGCAGGGAGCGAGAAAAGTGAAAACTTCATTTTTTTTCGAAAATTAAAAATTTCTTCAGTTTACTTCGGTTATTTTATATCATTTTTATTATTATATGTAAAATATCTACAGTTATTTTCCAATTTTTGACCTGAAAACTTTGATATTGAGACAGGGAAAAATTTTCTTGGTATAGACTTTTTTAAACTTTCGCGATTCGAACACATATTTTATTTGATTTGAATCGAGTTTTTTCGCGGTAATTATCTATTTAATGAGTAAACCTAGATATTATAAACTAAGTATTCACTATGTCCCGACGTTTCAGACTGGTTGCACAGCCTGTGGTCACGGGAAGACTGAAGATGTATAGGAGTCACCGCTGGGACGTGGGAGTGTTTTTCCAAACTACCCCCACTTGGTTGATTGTAGAAATCTAAGGCGCGTTCACACTAGACCTACACACTACACTGACGGTGTCATGACACTTGGATTTATGTACACATCGCGAACACCAAATTTTCTTGGTATGTTTTTATTAATAAATAAAAAATATGGGTATAAATTAAATAAAAGAATTTTAGAAAGTCCTCTCAAATAACAGGGTAATAAAGCCATTTCATACGACACCTAACTTGAACTTTTAACCCCATTTTTACATGTCAACTACCCATTTCAGACTACGTTTGAAATAAAATCAAATCCATGAGGAAAACTCTTCCAGAATTTGGAAAATCTACAATATGTGCAGACAAGCAAGTTTGACGCCTGCGTAGAATTTAAAGTTTGTGGCATTGCTGCCGTTTGTAGTATGCTGGTCTCATTTTATCTTTTGGCTGGTTTCATTTTTATATTTTGGTATGAAACACTAAAAATTAAATCCGTGCAAATTTTAAACTATGCAATAATTAAATAAAGAAAAGGGATTGTTACTCTAACAAAAGATTAAATTATTTGGATGATACTCAAAATGTTTCACTCAAATGCGTCACGAATATCAGACTACAATTTAATCCTCAGTTTGCGACAGAAATTAGTACAATCTATAGAATAATACTACTAATAAATACTACTTTAAATACAACAGAAATTAGACAGAAATTAGTACTATCTATAGAATAATTATTATAATATACAATCTATAGAATAATTATTAATATTAAAATACGACAGAAATTAGTACAATCTATAGAATAATACTACTAATAAATATTACTTTTAGGTTTCATTTTTATATTTTGGTATGAAATACTAAAAATTTAATCCGTGCAAATTTTAAACTATGCAATAATTAAATAAAGAAAAGGGATTGTTACTCTAACAAAAGATTAAATTATTTGGATGATACTCAAAATGTTTCATTCAAATGCGTCAAGAATATCAGACTACAATTTAATCCTCAGTTTGCGACAGAAATTAGTACAATCTATAGAATAATACTACTAATAAATACTACTATAGAATAATCTATAGAATAATTATTATAATAATAAATACTACTATAGTACAATCTATAGAATAATTATTAATATTAAAATACGACAGAAATTAGTACAATCTATAGAATAATACTACTAATAAATACAACTTTTAGGTTTCATTTTTATATTTTGGTATGAAACACTAAAAATTAAATCCGTGCAAATTTTAAACTATGCAATAATTAAATAGAGAAAAGGGATTGTTACTCTAACAAAAGATTAAACTATTTGGACGATACTCAAAATGTTTCACTCAAATGCGTCAAGAATATCAGACTACAATTTATTCCTCAGTTTGCGACAGAAATTAGTACAATATATAGAATAATACTACTAATAAATACAACTTTTAGGTTTCATTTTTATATTTTGGTATGAAACACTAAAAATTAAATCCGTGCAAATTTTAAACTATGCAATAATTAAATAGAGAAAAGGGATTGTTACTCTAACAAAAGATTAAACTATTTGGACGATACTCAAAATGTTTCACTCAAATGCGTCAAGAATATCAGACTACAATTTAATCCTCAGTTTGCGATAGAAATTAGTACAATCTATAGAATAATACTACTAATAAATACTACTTTAAATACAACAGAAATTAGACAGAAATTAGTACTATCTATAGAATAATTATTATAATATACAATCTATAGAATAATTATTAATATTAAAATACGACAGAAATTAGTACAATCTATAGAATAATACTACTAATAAATACTACTTTAAATACAACAGAAATTAGACAGAAATTAGTACTATCTATAGAATAATTATTATAATATACAATCTATAGAATAATTATTAATATTAAAATACGACAGAAATTAGTACAATCTATAGAATAATACTACTAATAAATATTACTTTTAGGTTTCATTTTTATATTTTGGTATGAAATACTAAAAATTTAATCCGTGCAAATTTTAAACTATGCAATAATTAAATAAAGAAAAGGGATTGTTACTCTAACAAAAGATTAAATTATTTGGATGATACTCAAAATGTTTCATTCAAATGCGTCAAGAATATCAGACTACAATTTAATCCTCAGTTTGCGACAGAAATTAGTACAATCTATAGAATAATACTACTAATAAATACTACTATAGAATAATCTATAGAATAATTATTATAATAATAAATACTACTATAGTACAATCTATAGAATAATTATTAATATTAAAATACGACAGAAATTAGTACAATCTATAGAATAATACTACTAATAAATACAACTTTTAGGTTTCATTTTTATATTTTGGTATGAAACACTAAAAATTAAATCCGTGCAAATTTTAAACTATGCAATAATTAAATAGAGAAAAGGGATTGTTACTCTAACAAAAGATTAAACTATTTGGACGATACTCAAAATGTTTCACTCAAATGCGTCAAGAATATCAGACTACAATTTATTCCTCAGTTTGCGACAGAAATTAGTACAATATATAGAATAATACTACTAATAAATACAACTTTTAGGTTTCATTTTTATATTTTGGTATGAAACACTAAAAATTAAATCCGTGCAAATTTTAAACTATGCAATAATTAAATAGAGAAAAGGGATTGTTACTCTAACAAAAGATTAAACTATTTGGACGATACTCAAAATGTTTCACTCAAATGCGTCAAGAATATCAGACTACAATTTATTCCTCAGTTTGCGACAGAAATTAGTACAATATATAGAATAATACTACTAATAAATACAACTTTTAGGTTTCATTTTTATATTTTGGTATGAAACACTAAAAATTAAATCCGTGCAAATTTTAAACTATGCAATAATTAAATAGAGAAAAGGGATTGTTACTCTAACAAAAGATTAAACTATTTGGACGATACTCAAAATGTTTCACTCAAATGCGTCAAGAATATCAGACTACAATTTAATCCTCAGTTTGCGATAGAAATTAGTACAATCTATAGAATAATACTACTAATAAATACTACTTTTAGGAATAAGGAAAATGAAGTAGTAATTGGAATGTAGTCTATGTTATCGACAACTCGATGACAAATGGTTTAATTGAAAATCTGGATGAATAGTAGAGTAAACAGCGCTTTATTTATCGATTTACTTTAAGTGGGCGGACAGTATTGGCAGATTTGAAGAGTGTTAAGAGACTTAATAAAGCGAGACTTTGCGCTCGGGTCTAATTGATCTGGCTACACCTTGCACCATTGAGGGTGCACTCGTATTCGAGTCGTATATAATACATATATATATATATATATATATATATATATATATATATATATATATGCGTATTTAAAACGATTTATTTATCTAACGGAAATATATTATAGCCACGTGAATAATGTCTCGACGCTAATAGGCACTTGCCATCATTAAAATGTTTATTATTATCTTTTTGTTTTTGAAGCATAAATATTTGCATTATTTGCTCGTAAAAATTAAAAGTAAATCATTTGCCACAAGTTGTGAGTAATAAAAAGACATTATCTGTTAAGAAGTTGAAGGTTGAGTATTAGTGGCTTCTTGTCCGCCTCATCTTGATTTGAAATATAATAATTAGCAGGAAATAGCTGAAGACATTGAATAGTTATAATTTAGGGCACCTATTATCTTAATATGTATATAACTAGCATGTGTCTACATATATGTTTTATTACGATTATTAAATACGATGATTAAATGTTGCGCATGGGGCGAAGTTGTAAGTGGTGGTAAGTTCTAGGTGCTGCGCCTAGGTGCTTTACAAATAGGACTGTTTTGTAAAACAATTGATAAATATTTAGCTGAATTACCAGTGTAAGCTAAATTCAATGGACTTTTATATTATACAATGCGGCCGACTTAACTGTTTTATAAAGCAGTGTACAATGGAAATTGACTTTATCAATTAGAATTTCGAGACCCGCCGCTAGTAATTCTGAATTACCAATACATGATAACGATAAAAATTACGTCAAAAATTACTTGGTGCAGATTAAAAATAATAAATGTAACGTTTATTATAAATTCACTTAAGAATAATGGGCATAACAGTGTATCAAATGAAAACAGTTATAAAGGATAAGTTCAATTGAAATTTGCTTTATCACTTAGAATTTTGAGACTCGCCGCTAGTAATTATGTATTACCAATACATCATAACCTTAAAAATTACGTCGAAAATTAGTCGGTGCAGATTAGAAATAATAAATGTAACGTTTATTGTAAATTCACTTAATAATAATGGTCATAACAGTGTATCAAATGAAAACAGTTATAAAGGATAAGTTCAATTGAAATTCGCTTTATCACTTAGAATTTTGAGACTCGCCGCGGGTAATTCTGCATTATCAATATATCATAACCTTAAAAATTACATCGAAAATTAGTTGGTGCAGATTAGAAATAATAAATGTAACGTTTATTGTAAATTCACTTAAGAATAATGGTCATAACAGTATATCAAATGAAAACAGTTATAAAGGATAAGTCCAATTGAAATTTGCTTTATCACTTAGAATTTTGAGACTCGCCGCGGGTAATTCTGCGTTATCAATATATCATAACGATAAAAATTACGTTGAAATTTAGTTGGTGCAGATTAGAAATAATAATTGTAATATTTATTATAAATTCACTTAAGAACAATGGTTATAACTGCGTATCAAGTGAAAATAGTGATGAAGGATAAGTTCAATTAAAAATTGACCCAGCTTTATGAACTATAAAATTTAAAAGATAAAGAAGCTAGAGAGGGGGCAGAAAACAATGTATTTTAGGATTAAATCATATTTCAAAGCTGGTAAAGTGAGTATGGAATCGGGCGGTAATCGGATATTTACACAATAAAGTCGAAGTTTAAAATATGATTTAGTGATCATTACCAGTACAAATGTTTCCGGAACTAGGTAACAATAAAAAATACTGTAAATAATCCGACAATCTATATAATACGGATAGCACTTAGAATTATTATTGGAAATTCATATAGAAGTTTGAGACTTTTGAGAAAGAAAGAAAGTGAGAAAGAAAGAAAGAAAGAAAGAAAGGAGAGAGAAAGTTTGAGACACAATAATGTCGAAGTTTAAAATATGATTTAGTGACCATTACCAGTGCAAACGTTTCTGGAACTAGGTAACAATAAAAAAATGCTGTAAATAATCTGACAATCTCTAAAATACATACGGATAGCACTTGGAGTTGTTATTGAAAGTTCACATAGAAGTTTGAGTTTATGAAACAGGGTGGTGGCGACCATGGTGGTGGCGATTGTTTCTTCACATTAAAGCATGGTGTGCGATGTAATGTGTTGTAAATATATATATTCTACCTAGTTTATGTGATTAATTGTGAGTTGTTTTTATAATTTAAATAAAGACTAAGTATTGGCAATTAATAAAATTATAATTAATAAAATTTGCAAATTAGTTAACAATGTGCATAAAATACAGTACTCTCGTTTACTAAACATTGATTACTGATTTGACTGAGGTTTATGACTGTCTACATCGTTTTAGAGTCAATATTTTGTCCGCACCGTTTTGTCCGTCTGGTTTCAATTTTTGATATAATTGATAGATAATATAAATTACATTTTGAACATTTATAAATTTTTTACACTTACATGGTCAATTTACAGTGCTAACCGTTGAAGCTGAAGCGCTGTTTTGTGAAGCGTCTAAACGCATTTTAAAACGGCGAATCGTATGATCCGACTGCAACTCATATATATGTATATATATATATATATATATATATATATATATATATATATATATATGTGTGTGTGTGAATTATTTTTTTGTGAACTTCCAATAATAACCCAACAGGCAAGCAGGTCTCCTGCTTTCTAGCTTTTTTCAATAATAATTATGTTTCATTATTATAAAACGACCTTCGTATAAAAAAACTTTAAGAAAGCACTGACAGAATTCTCAATGTATTCGATTTTTCTTTTCACGAAAGAATATTCGCATCGCTAGCTATTCAAGACCGCATATGATATTAGGTGAAATCGCCCGGCACTCTATTCATATGCCGCGCGATTCTTTAATTTAAAGATGTGTAGATCTACACGTCATACATTTTTTCTTTCAAATTGTTAAGATGACAAATCATAAACTCAAAATAGATTATAATAAAACTATGCAGTTTTATGTCTTAGAAAATTGGTCAATATTTGTAATAGAAATCAATTATGGTACTGCTGAAATAGATCACCTTTTAATTAATTAACCGATTGCTACTTAATTATTTAACAGCGACATCTGTTTTTTTTTCAAAAGCAACCATTATAATTGTATTATTCCATAATTCGTCATTAGACAGCGGTATTTATGGTATGTTATTAAATATTTTTTCAGTAAAATGTTCATATTTGCATACAGGTAAATGCAGTATCATCACTTTGTTTCATCAAAGCGTCCTCCTGATTTCACCACAGGCAAACAAAATTTAAATGCCAAGAAATAGTTAAGTTGTTGTACAAGGAACAAGCAAAATTGCGTTAGTAATATATCGATTTATATACAAAATCGGTGAAATATAAGCTACACTTGCACAATTAATGTTTTTGTATTTAGTTTTTCACATAAATATTAATAGAAATATACTTCGACAATGTGCTTAAAAGACGCCCATCCAGCGCGCTACGTATTACGCAGTCGTATGTGTGGAGCTGAATGTGAAATATTTCAACTGAGCGAGATTAATTTTTTTTTTTCAACTGAGTGTGAAATATTTCAACTGAGTCTGAAATATTTCAACTGAGTGTGAAATATTTCAACTGAGTGTGAAATATTTCAACTGGGCGAGATTACATTTTTTAAAAACGTGGAAAGGAAAAACTTTTTCCTTCCATCCTAGTGAGTAATTTTTGACTGAAGAATTATATCTAAAACAATGCTTCATGGTTTTAAGGCAATAAATAAATTGTTCTTAACAATTAATCGCTCTAAATTTTTCAATCTTGATAATTTTGTTTCAATCTGCACTACTTGGTGATGTGGGGTACAGCAATTTGAAACATTTTGAAATACTTTTCCTGTAAAAATGGACAAAAATTTTAAAATACTTTTCCTGTAAAATTTTAACAAAATTTAGAAAAAGTGTCCCATGTGTTGTTAAATTCGTGCCTCACAAGTTTTAATTTGGTTCAATAAGTTAAATTACTAACTACACAGTAACTGTGAGAGAATTTTTTTGTTTCTCAATTTTTCCGCTCAAATAACAACCAGAATCAATATTGGACTTTTTTCACATATACAATTAGGCTAATATTTACTATCTTTATGCCAAAATTAAAATGTTTATGTCGAATATTTGCCGAGAAAATAGACTGTAACTAACCGATAAACCATGGAAAAATAAATGAGGGATTTTTTTAATGTTATTGGCGATGATAAAGATTGGCGATGGCTCCAAATTATTGGAATATGTATAACCAAGGACGATCAAAACCCTAAACACCAATTTATACAAAAATTATTAGTTAAAAAATATTTATGTTCTAATTAAATTAGAAATGTTTCAATAGAAAGAGATTAATCAAGGAATCTTACAAAAATCACATTTTATGAAAGATATTTCAAAAGGTGTTTTCCTTCAACTATTCAAAAATACTTCATTCACTTTTATAAATAATTAAATATTAACGTGTCGGTTTTATGTTTTATGACAATTTGGGGTTGAGAGGTCGAACTCCTAAATGATTTCATCTGCTTAAGATGAGCCTTCCTACAGTACTTATATCTCGCACTCATCAATTGATCAAGGCAATGTTGCGGGAGAGGCTCACCTTTAGCATTTTTTCTTCCCAATTTATCGCTTCGGGGATGGTATTTAAAAATTCATTTTTTATTAAAGGTATATAATTAGCCAGTGTTTTATATTTTTCATCTCTATTTCTTCTTTTTTCCTCCTATTTTTTACTTTTGCTTACTTTTTAAAATCATTACATTTTATGGTTCTTTACTTTCTTACTTTTATTTGTAAATTGGGTGTGAACTTAAAATCTTCAAGTTCACATTCAATTTACAAATAATGAAAGAAGGAATAAAATCACTTTAGTTTATTTACATGACAATATGTATAGGTACATACAAACTTCATCTTTGAGTCAATAATGTAGATAAGGATACCCTACCTAGAGTAAGAATACCGTCTATCTCACAATCTAATTAGGATAAGACCAAATTAAATTAAACTGGCACAAGACGTCAGACCACATTGAACACAAGCCGTTAGAAATAATATTGCTCTATTGAATATACTTTTCGTTAATTTTGTAGAAATAAATTATTCAATCTTTGCTAATAGCCCTCCTGGAGATATTGTAATACAACGAAACCTAGGTCGTGGTAAAGAATATAAATAAAGTAGAAATAATACTACATCACGTAGTTTCCATTTAATTGTGGATATTTCTGTAATTATATTGAAAGCTTAGAGTCTTCGACCACATAAGTTTCTTCCGCATATAATCTCTACATTAATTCAATTCAATTTAATGAGCGAATACGAGTATAAAAGTGTTTTCTGCGCCAGCAATTTATAACATCTGGTTCAGTTTTAATATAATACAAACCTTTTTACGTAAAATCGTCCTCAGCATGAATATATTCTTATAAAAAGTAATCAAGTTATCTTTAATATTGTAACTGAACTATCGAGTAAACTTTTTAAACTAATGTGTAAACAAATATTTCTCTGTATTATTAAGTTATTACTTTTTTCTCCTTTATATATGTCCGAATAGATGCGATATATATATATATACATACATACATATATATATATATATATATATATATATATATATATATATATATATATATATATATATAATCTCTTTATGCATGTCGATATCTCGTAGAGTTCACAAAATATATATGTCAGGAAAACAGATGGATAAACTTTAACATTATATTCGATTTAGTAAACAAATATACAAACAGCAATAGTATTTAGAAGCTGATAATTGAAATTCCCCACAAATAGTTTCATTTTATTCAGATGGTGTAAAGGTAAATTTTGTTCATTTGTATACTTTAAGAAGTACGATAGTGAATGGTTCATGTCAATTGGATAATGCATTTTTTAATAAAACCTAAAAACGCACAAAGAGAAAAAGAAAGAAAAACAAATTTTATTTTTCATGAAAAGAATATAATGGTATAACTTAAGGAAGAGAAACCATTAATTAAAACTCTGTGTATAATTCCATAAATTAAGAAAAGTCTGAAAATTTTATAAGTACTTGCAACGAGCATGTGATGGGCTTATTAAAAAATTAATTATATGCTTGTAAATACAGTCACCCCGTCACCGTAATGTGTTGGTACCCGCTGGTTTGATTCCTGTCAGCTCACCTATTGTATGTGAACTGATATTTAAAATTGCTTAGCTAAAGTACCACAAATCATTGATAGCATCAGCGTTACTGGTGCGAAAGGTTATGCTCATTGGAAATACCTAAGTCCAACAGTGAACTGACTACGTCTGTTCAGGATTTAGAATGCATGTACGATATATAATACTTGGGATAAGGCAAAAGAGATCTCCACTAAAAGTAACCAAAACTTGTAAAATCCTTCAATAATACAAACGGAGATAAAGAGTAATTTTATAAAGTAAGAAAAGGTAATTCTAATGTAATTGTTATTTAAAATGAATCTATAATAGTCTTTTATAAATAAAATATATAAACATATTATGGTTCTAAAGAGAATGTAAAAAAGGATTTAAATATCTTTAAAATGGTAACCGAAACTTGTGAGGACCCTTCAAAAATATTGAGAAGGTGAGTGATTTTATAAGGTTAGAACAAGTAATTCGAATATCTTTGTTATTTATAATTATAATATTTATAATCAATTTTGATGTTTATAGTTAATAGTCTACTGGTAACTTATTAAAATAAATCAACCAAAACTTGTCAGAACCCTTCAATAATATAAAAGAGGAGAGTGATTTTACAAAGTAAAAAAAACTAATTCGAATATTATTGTTATTTAAAACAAATATATAATAAGCTACTGATAAATGACGCATGCATACAAAATACAATGCTTGATATAATACGAAAAAGAAGTGCATAGTCTTTAATAAAATTACCAAAACTTGGCAGAAAAATATAGGCGAGGGAGGAGGGTGATTTTATAAAGTAAGAAAACCTAATTCGTATATTTTTAGTTATTTGAACCTATGTGTAATTATTTACTGATAAATAAAATATAGGTACAAAATATATTACTTAGGACAATGTCAGAAACGCTCGTTGTGGCAGCTAATTATAAGGATTTACTATTATAGAATTAAAAAGATTACGAATTTCTAATAAAAAGTAAACAAATTTTTTTCACATAATTATAAACTTAATCTTGTTACATTATATTCCAATGATTTTATAAAATTTAAGAAGCTCACAGCTTACGTATACTGTATATATATATATATATATATATATATATATATATATATATATATATATATATATATATATTGCATCTTATCGAACATATATAAAGGAGAAAAAATATAATAACTTAATAACACAGAGAAATATTTATTTACACATCAATTTTCTTGAACATTTGACTTCATAGTTCAGTCGCAATATTAAAGATAACTTGATTACTTTGTAAGAGAATATATTCACGTTGAGGACAATCTTACGTAAACAGGTCTGTGTTATATTGAAACTGAACCAGATGTTACAAATTGTTTCTGCAGAAAACAGCTTTTGTGTTCGCTCATTAAAGTCAATTTAGTTATAAAGATTTTATACAGAAGAAACTTATGTGGTCGAAGATTCTAAGCTTTCAACCTAATTACAGCAATATTATTTCCGACGACTTGTCTTCAGTGTGTTCTGACATCTTGTGCTAGTTTAATTTAATTAGGTCTTGCTAATTTGGTCTTATCCTAATTAGATTGTGAGATAGACGGTATTCTTACTTTCAGCAGAGTATCCTTATTTATATTATTGACTGAAAGTTGAAGTTTGTATGTACATATACATATTGTCATGTAACTGATTAAGTAACTTAATTTTCAAGGGTGACAGAAAAGATATACCAGGAAAGCAAGAATTAATTTATTAATTTCATGTGTCTGGTTATGTTAATTCATTTAATTCCCATTTCAGATGTTATCTTAAAATACAAATATAAAAATTTGAACAAAAACAAATTTTTGTATTTTCTTCATTGAAAATTAATCTTGGTTTCCTAAACACGAATGAAATCTACAATTCATTCGTAGTTAAAAAAACAAACACCTTATGGTTTAAAAAAAAGTTTAAAGAATTATTTTAAGAACAGTGATTATTTAAGTTTAAAGAAATCTTTTTAAGAGCAATGATATAAAAAATTTCTATGATTTTAAATAAAAAAGAAATGTTCTAAAATAAAAACAATATAAATGTATGTTATTATACTCGTTGTCAATGTTACGTACATTGACGACAATACAACTTCAGGCCAAACAATATATCTTAACTCAGTTCTACCAGTTTTGCTATTTAGCTTGTTATTTAGTTAAATATTTAACGACTAATACCTCAACTATCTTTGAAATAGAGTGACGTTTTTAAAAAGAAAATTCATAATTCCTTTTAAATAAGCGACATGCTTTTGTTTTAATATTTTTTTCCGGAGCGGCCAATAGCCACTAACCTCTCTGTTACTAATATAATAATGGTCGGTGGCTAAAGCAAGGGCAGTGTTACGATTTTTGCGAATTTCTATTTATATAAGACTCTATTTTCTCGAAGCATTCAAAACCTTTAATGTTTTTAACAAATGAAATATTATTGGATTCGTCTTGATCTCGAAATTATCGTAAAATATAGAATGTTATAAAAATTTAAAAAGATTGCTGCTAGTAGAAATGTTGGTTCGGATAGTTTTTCATTCGCTGAAAATGTGGTAATATGGATATTAAACGAAAAGTTTCAACGGGACTCCAAAAAAATATCATGTTCTTATATCTAATTATAAGGGGTACTTAAAAGTACGATGCACGGCATCAGGTGGAAAGATGCATTTCGCTTTATGCGTGGAAGGTTGGGAAAAGAAGAAATAAGGAATGAATACGGAGATTGATAGCAAATTTATATCACCTGCACTCCATTGTCAAAAGTTGACCAAAAAGTTGGCCAAATCCTTCGTATAAAGTTGTAATACGAGTTCTTTTGCCAACACGCCGCAATCTTTTTATAGATTGAGTATAAGATGTCAAAAAATAATTTGCGGGTAGTGATGCCATGCCGTCCAAGGCTATTAGAATTATTCCTAGTAGTAAAAACGGCGGTTAGAGCTACGTCACACGCACACCCACACACATACACACACACACACAAAGACACGCACGAACGAATGCACGCACGCATACGTGCACACACATGCACACACATACGCACATACATGCACCCACGCACACGCGCACATTCACAGACACACGCACACGCTCAATATCTTTTCGATCTCACAATTTTTTTTAATAAAATTATTTAATTATTAAAACTAAAAGTCTTAATCTCAAAAATGTTTTAGAAGCACTTTCAGCTGTACATTGTAAATTGTCGTTGAAATAACATATAAAACACACACAATACTAGCCCGGAATACGGTGTTTACCCGCAGTGGCGATGTTTTCGAAGCCGTTCACCGGTTATTTCCCCGAGCGGCGCTGAACAATGTGCGCAAGTATCGTATGTACGAAAAAGATGACAAATAATTAAGAATATTATTTCGAATTTTTTGAAAAAATTATCTTGTCAATTTTAATTTAACGACAATTACTATTAACTATTTTTACTATTAACTATTAACTATTTTCCAGTCAAGGGATAACGCCTTTCTATGTCCGACACTTATTCCCAGACACCGTGTATAATGAAAAAATTGTTCGGAAAAATTGTCTTTGTGTTGTGTAATTCAAAGAATTTTCCATTCGTATAATTAATTCGCCCGCTGTATACTTCGTTGATGCTAAGTCGATTAAAATCAAGCTCCATAATTTGTAGTCCAAACGAAGCCAAATACAGTTTAATAACTTTACGTATGCAGAAGATGTTTCTATGATATAAATTGGTTCATAAGACTTCCTTTTTTATTCCTACCGATTTCTTTCTGAACATCCATGGTTTCCATTCCTTGCAACTTAGAAGAGACGTTGTGTTTATGGAGTTTATGTTCCAGCATAGGAAAAATCCTATGTCTCTACAATTTCCCGCTCTAACGCAATCGTTTTTCGTAAATTTTCTGCCAGGTTCAACTTTGTATTCTATTATTTAAAGTTATTTTATTCATTTTATAAGCTACTAGCTATGTCTCATGGTTTCACCAGCGTAGAATTAATTTAATTTTGCTGCTCTCTGCATTCGGTTACTAAATCTTCACTTTTCCGTTCGCCAAATAATCAGTCGTTAGGATTGTAAGTACATCGGCACTAACATTAGGTATGACTAGTCAATAAATAACTTGTCTCTCTACCGTAAATCGTCAGAGCAGTATCTCCTGACTTCTATTACATTTATTAACACTACTTTAAATTTTAGCATAATAACATTAAGTCTATAAATTTTGTTAAATTATGGGCTTTGCCAAATAGAAAGAATTCCTTTTATTTCAAATATGTAATTCTAGAGACTAACCTGAATAAATAAACGAACTTTTTCTCTTTGTATGTTTGTTGATATTATCAAATATTCTTAAATCGTATTAAATAGCAATTTCGTTGGGCAACTCCATAGACTTTCTAATTACCATGGTAATAAAAAATGGAATGAGGAAACGAATCTATAATTTCTGGGAGACAATTAATGTAATATTTATTTTTATTTATAGCATTTTTGTCGTTTGTATGCTGATGTAACAAGAAGAAAGTTTTATTGGAAGTGTATCATATAGTCACGCTGGAAGGCTGATGTAGCGAAACACTTTCCTATTGAAAACTTATTGTCACAGATACAATTTTAGATGGAAACGAATTCATTTAGTGCTCATATAGAATTCTCTTTGTTCTTTTTCAGACAACTATATATAAGAGCATAAAACATATTCTTTATTGCAAAAGCTACTGTGAATTTGAACTTAGTGCATGTACTCTAATATTAGAGGTCTTTCAATAAGATAGAATGTGTTACCAATTTTTTTTTTAAATCATACATTCCTATATTATATTGCAAAGAACTGGTGTATTTTTATACTCTTATGTTAAACTTATAGTAATTCGGCTACAGGCTTTTATCTATTATTACAGCATGGTCACCAAGTTTAAGTAGCTTTTATATTCGTGTAAACCTAAGTGCACTGGTTTACATGAATATATAAGCTACGTAAACTTTTTACTATGACTTTTTTGGGTATACTGCAAGTTTTTGGCAGTTTTTGCTTCGATAAAAAGATAAAAATAAATTTTATAAAAATTATGAAGTAGTATAAAAATTAATTTAACTTTATTCTCGTGTATGATTTCTGAAACGATAATGATTTACTTTATAGTATTTTTTTTATCTTATTCATAAAATTTAATACAAAGAATGAAGATGATATTCGATTTATTTATTTATTTGTCAATTTTATTGTAGATTAAATATGGCTGACTAATTGCTACACGACAAATCTTTTCCAG
Organism: Druceiella hillmani; assembly: GCA_039881145.1. Lineage (NCBI taxonomy): Eukaryota > Metazoa > Arthropoda > Insecta > Lepidoptera > Hepialidae > Druceiella > Druceiella hillmani. Next base: position 42,107,206 of record JAYKKI010000006.1, read on the forward strand.
TTAACCACAACAAAAAGTTTTTGAAAAGTGCTTGTCGGGTGGATTGTAAGCAATGTCACAATATATAGGTTGTACATAATAAAAATAGGTAACACTTGAAATAAACACATAATTATAATGAAAAAAATAAAGGACCAGAGGTTAGGAGGATTTTTTAACCAAACCTTAATGATATTTATGGATGTTTTTGCTACTTAGGCAGTAAAGAATTTTTCGTGGGTAGCAAAGGTATGTCTATATGTATCTATAGTTTGAACGAACGGTGTATAAAGACCAAAAGCTATGAATTCCGTTATCAAATAAACCTAACGTATTCTGTTTTGTTTCTTTGCAAATGTTGGTTACGACAAGATAGGTTTTTCTATCAATATTTTAACTAATATATTTTTCATTAATAGGCTGATATACTTATTGCACGTCTTCTTTAATTTATTTTCTTTATTTATAAGTTTTCACTAAAAATCTTCTCCTCATAGCCTGTGTCTATCCCTAATGGACACAGGATTTCCCCAAATTTACACCACCACGATCGGTCCTCCGCCTTTCGCATCCAGCTGCTTCCTTACAGAATGTCAGTCCATCTGCGTTTCAGTTATTGGCTCTTCAAAAATTGTGGCTTGCCCATTACTACTCCAATTTGCTAATGCTAATCGCTATATTCTATTACACGTTTTGCCCTAAGTCATTACAGGTATATCTACTTCAAGAAATACGATAATGAAAACCGGCCCTAGGTTATACAATTAAATTTACTTGACGCCAATTTACACAAATTATCCAATATCGTTTCTTAACTCCCGAAATATTATTGTAAATAAACTATTGAAACCAACTTTTGAAATTGCACATACTTGATATTCTGTGTTCACCTTCAAGATAAGCAACATTCAATATATATCCACTCCATTTTGTAATTTTAATACGTTGTGTTCATATAGAAATTATATATTTTTAATATCTTTGCTATTCAATTCCTCCTCTTTTTAGAATTCGGTAAACCAACGATAAAAAATCTTTGCATTTAAGGACAATCTTCCAATTCGGTGCCGGTTGTGGTTCATTTTGAGTGTGATTTTTCAGAAGATGTAGAATTACATGACCTTATTTTTTTAACACCTCTCCATACGTCAAATTGAATAAAGGTATGCTATAAAATTACTTTGATTCGCATAGAGATACGGACTAAAAAATATCACGAAATGAAGGGAAGAAGGGTACAGCGTTTACAGAAACTTAAAAATATTTTTCGGTTTATGTAATTCCCTTTTTTGGAAAAAATGGTTCATAAATTTGACTTCATTTTTTACTTTGTGTTATTATCTTACATATATACATCAAATTTTAACTCAATACCTCTGAAATGAGAGAATAATCAAGTGATGAAATACAGATGAACAGAGGTTGCGAGAGAGCCTTCGTTCCTTTTATTCCGTTAATTCGTTTTAGAATTATCACAGGAAATATTTGGAAAAATAATTTTTCTCATGTTTCAAATGCATTTAATATTTTACTTTTAATATGCTATTTTCACATCATGTAAAATATATCCATCTCAATAAATTCCTTCTTGTTTTTGTCTGATAAAATTTTTCCCTATTTAACCTATATGGGGCTCAACCGCTCGTTGAAAGTCTCACACTCTGAGATGTATCGGTTTTTATAAAAAAAAGGGCCAAGTGCCATTCTAGCTCACGCGTCGTTTATTTATTTATCATAAATAATCCCACGTATGAACTTTTTAGCTGAATAAATATACATATAATAATATTGTAACAGAGTTAATTCTAAATATTGAAAATATTTTTAAAAAGTGATTGATTTGACATATCAAATTGTAATAGAAGCCAGAAGAACATTTTATGAATTTTTGTCTATCTGTGTATTAATTTGAGCGGACTCAAAATCGACTCAACGGATTTTGATGAAATTTAATATGATAATAATATATATCCAGGAGCAACATATAAGAGAAAAGAAAAGAACAATTTGTTTTTACTTAATTACACGTGAACGAAGTCGTAGGCACAGCTAGTATTTAATAATACTTTATTTAATTAGATAGGGAGGGACATCCATATTACCGTGAACATCTCAATATCTACAACGTGTTAAAATCATCATTGTAGTCTTCATACAATCTTCACATGGGTTCTTATTTTTCAATATATAGTATCAGTTGTTTTCAAAATAAAGGGGGAGAAACAATTTTTGTACATTTTTCAGCATATCTCGGAAAATGCAGTTTCCAAATTTATAAAAGAAAAAAATATTTTTGGACCACTATAACTAGCCCTTTTAAACATACGTGTGGGATATTGTTAGAGATATTGTAAGAGTTAGTTATCATGTACGTACAATTTCAGAAAAATCGAGAACTTAATTTGGCGAACTTTTAAGATTTTATTGAAATTTAATAGATTGTTATGTTTCCAACCTTCCCTTTGAATTCGCCTTCAAAGCTTATTTTATTTCACGCTATCTTAATGAGATCCTACGTCTACATGAGAGAAATATGACGTAATAAGCTCATGTTTAGAAGCTTATTCCCAGGAGCTTTACGTTAATACGCTGGTAAGCATTAAATACCTCACTGTACGATTGTTAAAAATTAAAGTATATTTTAAGGATATATGTTGACAATTATTTGTTACATTATGTTGTAGATACTTCCTTTTTGTTCAAATTTATGATGTAGATTATGTTATGAATATTGTATATATTTGAAAAATATTATACAGTTTTATGCTGAAGACCGAATAGCATTTTTAGATATTAATATTTTTTATCATAATTTTAAGTTTTGATAGTAATTCTGCGACAGATGGAGAGGTGGACACGTGAGTATTTTCATAAAGGTTTCGTTTTTTTCTTCTGAGATACGAAATGCTGAAAATTAAAAGCAAAACTCAATATGAAGCTAAGGCATTCTCAGAGTATTGTAAAGTCTTTTAATTGCTAAGAAATAAACATTTTCGATTGTGTGTAAGTTAAAAAAGAAGACAATTCATCTACAGTAACGTACAAATGACTTGAATAAGTAATTTTTTTTATTGCTATTTTTTCCTTTCATAACCCATTAGGTAATATCTCTTAATATTTTAGCATTATTTTGTGTAACAATAGATAATTAGTGCATAAATATATAAATAGGAAATTAGGCTAAATATTAACGGAGGTAAATTAAAATCTTTGAGTTAATATTATACCATTAATGTCGATATTTTCTTTTATTTATTTGAGACTTCATGGCACAAAATTGTTATTTATAATATATTTTTTGTAACAATAGGCCACTTGTACACATTTGAAATAGAAATGAAGATAAATTTTCATACAAATAAATCAAAAACATTCAATTAATATAACACGATTTATTCATATAGTTAAACCAAAATTCATTAAAACTATCAATGTTGATATTCGTATATTCAGTTCAGATATAAAAAATACACCCATCTCAAATTCTTTATATATAATTCTTGTTTCTTCAATGTGATAAAACCCAGAATCTAATTTTTGGTAAATTTAAAAGAATTTCTCTACAATCCTTTATTTAAATTTATTAAATCATCGTTAATTTTTACGGTTTGTATATAGTCGCTAACTTCGTTATTCATTTACTCTACACGTTATTTCATATTGATCACAGCAATTCTCTTTAATCTAGTTTAGGTAACTAGTATTAATTATACTAAAAATTAGGTCAATTTTTCGATTCAAGTCAATGTCTCACAAATTGTTCTATTTTAGTTTTAGTTGTAATTAAATAACCATAGTTATGACAGTTGTCGATGCAAAATACAATAATATATATTTTAAGTGAAAATAATAAAATAAAAATAATTTATTTCTAGTAATTAAACAATTAAAATAATTTATTAAAATATTTCTAGTAATTAAACAAAAAAATTTATTTATTTCTAATTAATATAAATAATTTATTTCTAGTAATTAAACAATTAAAATAATCATCAAATTAATCCCAATTTAAACAATGCAAATTATACAAACATTAAAATTTCCACTTATTCAATTTAATTCCACTTGTATACATATACAGAGCACTAATGTTGCACAACACGTCACCCTTAAATCTACAGACGCACTGCTATTACAGCATGTCGGTGATACGAACTCACAAAATTTTACCCATCCAAAAAGCGTCCAACGCGCAAATCTACAATGTGCTGGCGTATATATGCATAAATTCAAAATTGGTGTATTTTATTGCTTAAAGTATATAAAAATTTAAAATATAAATTTTTTAAGAATGGTTTAGGTAATAAATAACAGAAATAATTGTCTATCTTTTTCCACTGCGACTCTGGCGTGGATAAAAGCTAGCCAATTATTTTTATTTTTATTTTTTGTTCCTTTTACATTTTAGGCCTTGAAAAAGTGATATGAAAAAATAAAAAAACGACTTAAATAATTGTCTTTTCACAATCAAGTAACGGCTAAGCGAAGCAATACTGTAAGTTAATTTCGCACCCCTTATAAAGAATCACCTTCTTAACCACGTTCCTAACTCTCATATCTAGGGATGCTAACATAATCAGGCTACTAGAAGAAAAAATCACATAAACTACGAGCGAGAAGCTATACTCCACTCGAATAATTCAACTTCGATCAACTTAAGATTCCGCCCTGCTTCTTGCAGTGTATATTCAATTAGCATTACTTGATATCAAAACAAATGCCCACATTTGTATCGATTTCTCTCATAGTTTCGTTATTATATACGAATAAAAAAATTATTCTCATACCATTTTAAACTGCATTATAACATATACGCTCACTCTGTTAAATATTTTTTTACATTTAAATCTCTCTCATTCGAAGGGTTTCTCTTAATGAGTTACATTTTACTTTGACTCCAAATATTTTATCTACATGGAATTACATCCACGGATCAAGTAATAAATGAACGGCGAGAGAAGCGAATTACGAATAGAGGCGATGCGTTTCTTGAAAGCGAATCAAAGAAAGATTCACTACAACGAACACGATCTTGCTTCATTAATCACGCATCGAGCATAGCTTGAAATAAATAATGTAAATCCCTTATGGAAATCCCTTAGTACAAGCGACTAACTAGAGTCTGTTTCAATTTATTACAAAATCATATGAAATAGTAATCGTAAATTAGGATTCGACGATGTTTTCAATTGCCGCAAAATGAAAAAAATCACCGTGTAAAAATAAGAACTGATTGCCACAAAACCATAAAAGTTCGTTGCCCTATAGCAATAAGAGCTGTGGCGATGTTTTCAACTACCGCAATATTATAAAAGTTCTGAATCGTCTAATAATGAGGACGGGAGCGAAGTTTTCCTTTGCCGTAAAACCATGGCAATTCAGCGTCCTGTAACTGTGAGTTTTAAGAAAATGGCTTATAAGAATAATTTAAATAATTTTTCAGCCCGCGATATTGCTGACAATGTCCACAAAAGCACGTCCGCTCCACCCGTATCCAAAAATGCTTAGTCAAAATTATGTACGAAAAAACAGCGTCACTAGGAATTAATCTACATTTTCCACAAAAAACTGTAGCGATGACTTTATATTTCATAGGTTTTGAAAATTTCAAGTTATTTTCGTCGGTGGAAGATATAATAGGCAATATATTTACATTGTTATCAACCTGAAGTCGCCTGCTAAATATAGGCTTCACTCATTGATTTCTACGAAAATCGATTTCCTGCCACCACTTCCAGGTCATCTGTCCACATAACGACGGGTTGTTCTATTCTATGGTCCCCGGTGCGTAGTCGCCATTCTATAATCTTTTCATCCCCAACATTTTTCAGTTCTACCTGCTTTGTAGTCTGCATACCGTCACTTTAATCCTATGAGCTATAATGGTAACTTTAATTCAGCTACGGATCTCTTCATTATGGATCATATTTCATGGAGCAACCTTGAACACAGTCTGCGCATACCTCGGTGGCTAACACTTAAATATATTTATCCAAAAAATTTAGGGGGGAGAATTGAGGGATAGGGGAAAGAAAAATTTTAGGAAGAGCAAATCAAGTACTGGAAGCAAATTAAAATTCCATATGCAGTACCGTCTGAAACGATGTTAAGAGTATCAAAAATATTTTTAATGGTATATCTTCTGATATTTCTCGAAAACAGTCAAAAAATACTCCCCCTCTCCCATTCCAAAGTTATGAAAAAAACCTCCCTACCTAACTTTATCAAGTAAGATTAACTATTTATTGTACTATGAAGTTCATTTACGATGACATAATTAATCAAGTAATTTTACTTTAAGCGAGGTACGGAACTCTCGTTATGTATACTCTATTATAAATTCGTGTGCTGGGTGTCTTATGAATATCCAGCGCACAAATATTTGCAAGATAATAATGAAAATACAATTTTAATACAAATATATGAATCAATTCTATTTTGTGGCGGATTCTCAACGCAAAATAGCAGATAGAGATAACGCACGTCCTACTATCAACTACTGTTTAGACAGTGATATTACAGTAACTTTGTGACTGAGCCGCCAACGCTGGAAGCTTTTGTGTTCAAAGGATAAGAATTTTTACAAAATTATACCTTCGTAGCATTATTTTATCCGACGATGGTAAAAAGAAAACGTCAACGGACCTCAAAGCACAACCTATTTTCTATAAAACAAGATTTACATTGTCTAATGGGAAAACAAGCCATGTGAATGCTAACGGCAAGAAAAATGACGTATTCCATTAAATAAAGTCACATCAAGGACTTACATGCATTAATTCTCGGTTTTTCCAAGCCAGACCACCATTTTTACCGAGCTAAAAAAGCAGTTCTATTTAAACAGACAGACAAATGTTCATTATTTCAATACGTTTCCTACAAAAGCGTTACCCAATAAAGCGCTATAGTCACCTAAGTTATGCCATGAATTTCGAGTCTGTTTACTTGCAAGACTCATTTATACTATGCATCCATTGCATCTCTTCATGCCAGTGGTGAAACTTTATTAAGTATTACTAGTTTGGATATCATGGGACTTAAGGATTGTCTTTGAAAGATTAAAATGTTCAATTATGCGAAAGGAACATGTACCGTTGTTATATTTATATTGATTTATTCGATTTGCTTTAAAAATAATGAATTCAATTTTCATTTCACTCAATATTTTGCAAAATGTTTTGTTCTATCTCATTCAAAAAACTAGAACTACAAAAATCAACAACGTGGCTATTCTTGCAGAACAGTTTTATCCATGTATATAATTTTGCTGCAACATCTTTCTTATCAATATTTTGGAAAATATTTGAAATATTTTAAGTCTTTCCTATTTTTATATATTTTCAAATATACTTACCATCTAATATTCGACCCAAAAACTTAGGTATTCACAGTTTTGAACTACATTCCGTTCTCACGCCTTCGTATAAAACTCTTATTCGTAAAAAACCAAAGATGGCTTTCCTTGGGTGTTTCTTCATTTCATACACTGCCATACTCTGCAACCAACATCGTTGATTTACGTACTTTCTTATTCTTTTTTGCATAAAGGTTAAATTTATAAATTTTCTATTTAATTATATTTCTTCTCAATTTTCATTTATATCACCATTTTCTATATGCCCCTCTAATTTTGGTTTAGGTAAAATATTCTTAAATATATGCAGTGTTAGGTAAAATATTCTTAAATGTATTAGATGCGTAAAATGACCGATTATTATAGAAAAACGGGAATTATATAGTTCCATATCTGAAAACGGAAAACGTGTAACTTTATTAAGTATTACTAGTTTGGATATCATGGGACTTAAGGATTGTCTTTGAAAGATTAAAATGTTCAATCATGCGAAAGGAACATGCGCCGTTGTTATTCGAAACCGCGTTGATAGTCTTAGTAAGCTATAATGTTGCACTTTAAACATGGCTCTAGGTAATTGTGACTATGTAACTAAGTTAACTTATTTATCATAAGTATATATATATATATATATATATATATATATATATATATATGTATATATGTATATATATATATATGTATATATGTATATATGTGTGTGTGTGTGTGTGTGTGTGTATATATTATATAAAATTGGTCATGTCTGTGTCTATATTCTACTGTGCAGGCAAAATTACATATCGCCGACGAATGGAATTTGTGTGTGGAAGTAGCCTCAACCCTCCCATCGTGTAATTGGTTGCGCGTCGATAACTATAAGGTTTTAGAAGATATGGGGGTTGAAAATAGTCGACGACGATAATGTGTGACTTTAAATATGAAAGTTTTTGCTAGTAAGTTCTAGAAATTTAAGGAAACTTCTAAAATGTTCTTAAACTTTACCCAGTTCTTACACATATTCATTTTTCTCACCTTTTTTCTTCATTTCCTCCTCATTTCTTTTAACATTAATACTTTGTTACACTTTTAAGAATGTATTTGAATATAATTATTTAAAACATAATTATATATATATATATATATATATATATATATATATATATATATATATATATATATATATATATATATATATATATATATATATATATATATATATATAATTAATACATTCTTTTATATTGCCAAAATACAACTTTTTACGAAAAGCGGTTGCTTATAAAAATGACACATTATAAATATACCTTTATTAATTTTGAGGTACATAATATTAAAAACAGGGAATAAAGGCATATAATTCCTTAATGTAACTTATTTAATATATCATCCTCGTTTGCCTTTAGCATTAACAGAGCTTGTTTTCTCATTAGGCAATGTAAACCTTGTTTTTTAAAAAAATACATTATCCTTTGAGGTTCTTTCACGTTTCCCTTTTTACATCGTCAGATAAAAGAATGCTATGAAGTATTATTTTAGATAAACTCTTACCCTTTGAACAAAAAAGCTTCCAGCGTTTGCGGCTTAGACACAATGTTACTGTAATATCACTGTCTAGACAAGAGTTGGATGTACAAGGTGTATGAGTAAAACCGTATATGCAACGTTAACCGTTATTTTGTGAAATTAGACATTAAATCGTATTGCCTACCTTAGCGTTGAGCATCCATAACAAAATGGGACAGATTAATATTGAATAAATTTGTATTAAAAATATTTTTGATTATTATTTTGCAAACATTGATGTAGTAGATTATCATAGGACACCCACCATACGAATTTATAACAGAGTATATATTTTTGGGTAATTGGTAAAATAAAGTTCCGTAATATTTTGTTGAATATTGTATTTATATACGTGCGCGCGCGCGTGTGTGCGTGTATGCGTGCTCGCGTTTCCTGCGTGCGTCATTGAGGCACGTAATATTACTTTAATAAATGAACATTGCATATCTGTTATCTAAACTTTTATATTTATATTGGTTTATTCGATTTGCTTTAAAAATAATGAATTCAATTTTCAACAACGACGTGTCTATTCTTGCAGAACAGTTTTATCCATGTATATAATTTTGCTGCAACATCCTTCTTATCAATATTTTGGAAAATATTTGAAATATTTTAAGTCTTTCCTGTTTTTATATATTTTCAAATATCCTTCCCGGTCGACCTAAAAACTTAGGTATTTACAGTTTTGAACTACATTCCGTTCTCACGCCTTCGTAAAAAAATCTTATTCGTAAAAACCAAAAATGGCTTTCCTTGGGCATTTCTTCATTTCATACACTGCCATACTCTGCAACCAACATCGTTGATTTACGTACTTTCTTGTTTTTTTTTTGCATAAAAGTTAAATTTATAAATTTTTTATTTAATTATATTTCTTCTCAATTTTCATTTATATCACCATTTTCTATACGCCCCTCTAATTTTGGGTTAGGTAAAATATTCTTAAATATATACAGTGTTAGGTAAAATATTCTTAAATGTATTAGATGCGTAAAATGACCGATTATTATAGAAAAACGGGAATTATATAGTTCCATGTCTGAAAACGGAAAACGGAATCCCAACATTATAACTCACGTGGCCGTCTGTCTCTCTGTCACAAAGGGTTTTTAGGAAACACCTGATAAATTAACTTGAAATTCAGTACAGTAATAAAGAATATTTAATCATATATATTTCAATAATTAACACTCATAATGTTACATTTAATATCACACTTATATATTACACTTAATATACCGCACTTATTGTCCTTATATATTACACTTAATACACATTACACTTAATTACAATTGTAAAAGGTAGAGGGTAGCAAATTAATAACCGAATACTTGTTTTTAAATTCCTTATGAAGTATGGGATATAGTTTCAAAGGGCTAATTATTAGTGTCTTAAAATATTTTAATAGGCTCTTAACATTTTTTTCACAATACAGGAAAAATATGCCTACATCCTTCCCCTTATTTCTGAAATTATTGAACCTAAAATTATTAAAACAAGACTATCAAAATCCTTCAAAAATGTAGTAGGAAAACTAAAATTTTCTAATATCACAGTTTTTGAGATACTCACGATAATATATGTATAAAGCTACTTTATTATAATAGGTACTATTAAATATTTATTAGGCTTGGAAGTTTATTTAAGTGGATGATCTATGAAAAATTAAGTAATTTTCCGTCAAACGAGGTACGGAACCGTCGATGCACTAGCCTGGCTCGCGTTTGACCCGTTTTTCACATTAACTTTTCTCATATAAAAATTAATTCGCAATATTTAAGAAATATAACCTAACCCAACCTATTGTGTACAAGTCTGCGAATCATTTAACTCTTATTAGGATTGAGTTGTGAAATACGTGGTGACACAATTTTATAATTTCGCCACGTTATTTCTTCTGTCAAAATCCCACAGTTTCTAAAGTCTTAATCCTGTTTGCATGATAATAAATTTAATTTCATAAGTGAATACTTTAGATGAGGAATATGTATATGCTGGTGACCCAAACATAATATCAAGTAAAGCAGAGAGGCAGATAATTTCAAAGCTTATCCGAATTTCAATGTACTTCTCTATATATCTATATACTGGTGTCCAAAACATAGTGTCAAGTGAAGCACATTGGCAGATAATTTCAAAGCTTATACGAAACACATCTTATATAGATGTTCGATGATTTTTTATAGTTTACGAGTTATACATTTTTGTGTGTTTTTAGACCAACTCATAGATTGAAGACAAAATGTTTCTTTGTGACTTGAGTGATTGTGAAACTTGATTTTTTATTGTCGCTTGACTACTGGCCACTTTGGGATAAAGACATTGACTCACATACATCTTAATATAGCAATAACAAATTAACAGAAAACGATATATTCGAAAGACCAGATTTTAAAAAAATTCGAATTTACTTCAAAATAAATTTACATAAACTTTTCTGGTTCCTTATTCAAAATTTTCACATTTCATCAGTTTTTTGAACAAGTAATTTAACATTTTACCTCGTCGGAGTAACTGATAGTGTCGTGAGTGGAACATTAGCATTTTTTGGATGATCAAAGAAATGATTGAAACTAAATAGAAATTGTCGAAAATCTACTAATTAAAAAAAAATTATTTTTAAAAATTGTGACCGACCTTATTTAATCTAAATACGAGATCACCGAAAAAAATCTCGTTTAAACATCCCAATGCCGTTGTATTTTTTTAACTGAGTTTTTGGTTTCCATCACATATCTTACTAATTCTCCTAAGCTGCAACATTTTTTCAGTACATCGATGTCTTCTAATTTCACCAGATGAAAAAGTTAATTTTGTTAAAGTCCGGAGACCATGAAGGTCTAGAAATATGACCACCAAAATAGATTTGTTTTCTGAAGAATCTTTTGTTTACTGGTAAATAATATCTTGCGTTCAAGGTATAGTGACAGAATGCATCGTTATTTTGGAATATGGTGTCTATGCACGTTTCTATATCTACATTCTTTAGAAACTTAATTTCCCTTAAAAAAATTATGGCAAAATTCCCGTTCAACAAATATAAGATTTGAAGGCGGTCAATTGACTCCCTGTTTAATAACCCATAGTAAATATTGACGCCATAAAGTTATTGGAAATTGGGTTCATAATATAAATTAAGTTTTCATTATTTTCTTGATTTCTCAAAATGTCCTGACAAAAAAGTACTCTGCTATCATAATTTTCAGGTTCCAATTATTGAAATTTAGTGATGTGGTATGAGTGAGATTTGGTGTTTCACTGCTTTGACACTTTCTTACTTTTTAATCACGTAACCTATCGAGTTAAGGCCCACCTCTATGTTCTACGTATAACTTGTACAGCATTTCTTCTTCTAATTTGTTCCACCTTGCATAACCAGAATGGCATAATAAAGTTTCTACATAATATCATTTCCTTGGTAAAATAGCCATGTTGACTCTCACTTCCGGAAAAAGTTACCTATTAGCTGTCCTAAGTAAAATGTCAAAAATTTATGAAGTTCAGGATTGCTAACCTTACAAGGGTGTTCAACTTCTGTAGTAACACTAATGATAATAGTTTTATACTTAAAAATATGGGAAAAAACTAAAAAATTGTTGAAGAAAGTAAACTAAAAGACAAAAGTAGCGTAACCCTAAACGCAGGGTAGGCAGCCGAAAGAATTAATTCTTCGGCTTATTTGTCAGGAACAAAAAGTAACGTTTTACGGATGAGTTACAATCACGTCATGTTGTTACATTTTATGATGAATGATCTTCTTGAGCTTCTTCCCAACTTAATTATAGTTGATGATCTGCTTGAGTTCCACTTAATTATATTTTTCATAAATTTTTACTTCTCTAATTGATTACCAAGATTTTATTTTTTAGTGCTACGTTAAGATATATGTTAGTAAATGTAATTATCATGCATCAGACCGGCAACCCAACAAATTGATAAAAAAATATTTTATTACGATTGTTCAAGTCACGAAGAAACATTTTGCTTTCAACACATGAAAAAAAACAAACAAGATTTATTACTGAGATACTATCAACAATCACTGAACATTCATACGGGTGTTTCATATAGGCCTATCTCTGTGCTTCTGCTGGACACCATTTTTTGTGATAGTGAGGTAGTACGTATAGTGAGAAAGAAGATGTATTTTTCTCATATCTCGTTGAGCATAACGTCATGGAACAAGTATATGAAATTGTATATCATTTAACGCATTTTACTTTTAAGCCACGTTTGATGAAAATAACAATTTGAAACTGATTTACGATGTGTTACAACCCCAAATTTTTACCATAAATTTTAAAAGTTTTTGATTTTTGAGTTTTAGGTACAATCTTTTAATTAGAACTTTCTATTCTCATCTTCTATATATAACGAACATGACTACAGCTAAAATATTCCAGTTTTTACTTTTTACTCTTTCCTATTTTTCTTTAAGCAGAGATATAGGCCTCCTTCATTTTAAACCATTTCCTCAGTTTTTGCTTTTTTCAACCATTTTCTCCAGCTGTTCTTTAATATCATCGTACTAAAGCATATTTTGATATTTTGCATATATATATATATATATATATATAGATATGTGTGTGTGTGTGTGTGTGTGTATGTATATATATATATATATATATATATATATATATATACAATAGCGCATTACCTTATTATTTTATTGTACATAATAATGGAAATTTAAATACAATTGTGTATATTTTTTTTACTTTATTTATTATTACATTAAATTAAATATGTAAAAATACACAAATGTTTTTAAAATCACATTGTGCCAAAAGTGATATTTAATTACATAATTATACATACTCATTTATAATTATTTTTTGTAATTATATAAAAATTTGTTTTTCTCGAGAAATTCAACTGTTTCATTTATTTTACCCCTTTTTTCCCAAAAACCAAAGAAGTTTTTTCTGTTCATCTAAAGTTATTTAAATTAATTTTTATTACGTGTAACTTTAATTCAGGGAATATTAATTCATATAGATAAATTTTTCATATTAACTGACATCATATTCATATAGCATATCTAATCATACATATTAGCTCAATAATAAGGAAATGAGTTGTTCAAGACAAATTTCTTACTTTAATCATAAATTCTTTATTCGTGTCTGGCAATTATTTAAAACCATTGTATTCATCTGGCGTTTTGACATATTTCCAATATCGATTAATAAAACTTTTGTGAACACTTCGGAGTGCCTAAAGTATATGTCTTATTTATATTAATAAAAGTAACTCGAGGCAGGTTGGTCTAATATAAAAATTCTAAAATAAAAATTAAAATTCATTCCAAGGTGCTAAGAGAATCATTTTTGGGATAATTTTTTTTTAATATATACTATGCGTCAGCGAAATAACTGCAAACGCTCTTACAGACACTTAATTTCAAATTCTCCAACATTTATACTGCACTCTTTTTGTGATTTCAACTTGCCTAAGATACCTTGAAAAGAAAGGGTATCATATGATATATATTGTCAAGAATAAAAAAGGAAGATAAGATTTAGGAGAGAAAAAAACTAGCGAAGGGGCAGGGGAGGTAGAAATTGAAGTTATGAGAGGGTTTTTCTTCTTTAGGCGACCTTGAATGTGTGATTTGATGGCCTGTTCCGGATATGAGAATCTAATTTATCTCATAGTTTAGCAATTTACGGAAATAGTTATCAAGTTTGAGGATGAGTGAAATTTTTAGAGCGCATTTCGAAGCTATACGCACGTAAGACATTTTTAAATGTAGACTTTAGGTAATCTGGACTGTGAGAATATTTTAATATATTAAAGGGGAAGCAGAGAATGTACAGATTGCATTGGCAGAAATTTCTAACCACTTTAGTTACTCTGCAAACAGAAGTATGGTCAAATTTTCGGGTATCAAAAATAAAGCTGATTCACAAAATTTTAAATCGTTCTAATTCATTTAAGCTACCTTGATAAAATCCAGATATCAAGCTAGACAAATAATTTTTAAATTGACTGCTTATTTACAATTATGCCAAAAAGATAATTTGTTTACACGTTTGGCACCATTACGAGTGGAATCTTTTCACATATGTAGTAAATGCAGCAAAAGTCTGAATATACCAAAGGAAATGGTGTGTTTTTCTTAATTAGGAGCAATCAACAAACAAAAAAAAATTCCCATCAAAGATAAACTAAACATTTTCACTTATATCTTTATGAACTAACTTATATAATTACGGCGTAGCGAGTAGCATAAACGTGTTATTTTCCCAATTATGTCAGTAGGTCAGCTTCTATGCCGTCACGATGTGGAGCTAGCAGCGTCGCGGGACTGCTTATTACGCCTTAAGTTTCTGCTCACGCGCGTCCGAAGCTTCCGGGATAAGCTTCATTACGTCACTTTATGAAAGAAATTATTACAGATTACGGCTTACTAGTCGTAAACATTTTCAGATAACATACCGTATATCACAATGCAAAGTATTATAAATTTCACTAAAACTTCAGATAAATTTAGGAGCATGCTAATCAAAAATTTATAAAATAACAAAGACTGTCAAGCAAGAAGACCTTATCCCTCTGTTACCAGTATAACCTCTGCACTCTATAACTGACTGGCAATTAAATGTTGCCGAGCCTAATTACACGAGAAGTTTCGTGTTTGCTATACACACTTATATCTACGAATTGTGGATTTACATTTGTGGAATACGATTTTATCTATGCATAACAGATTTATCTATTAAATCTTATCACAGTTTATATTTCAATTGAAGTTTTTGTTACAAATTACATTTGCATCCTATCCGTAGGGAATAAAATATGAAATTTTTTAGCATTGTGTGCTTTTTCAGTTTGTCATATTTGCGTCTCCTATAAACGACTGACAAATTTTCTAAATGCCCAAAAACCTAAGGAAATTAATAAGGTATGAACGAGTCCATGTTTCGTTAATTATTATTTAAAACAAACGATCGAATGAAATTCACATAGGTTTCATAATATGTAAAAGTAGGGCTCCATTGTTATTAGACTAAATAAAATTAATCAATATGTATTCATGGTCATGATATATAATTATATAATTCATTTTAAATAAACGTACTTCTTGATAATGCCTTTAAGGCCATTTAAATTTTTTTGCATGAATTAAAAAATTAAAGTGTCAGCAATCAAAAAGTAAAACACACATCAATGGCTAACCTAATAATTGGCAAAACAGCCCTAGAAATAAAGAAAAATGGTAAAAATAATCTATATTTTTCAAAGGCATTACCGATACTTTCCTTAAGAGCCACCATTTTGCATGCATATATCTTTTTAATTTATCGCTCGGTCTATTCAATTTGGTGTAAAAATGTAATAGTTAATTTTTGAGAGCCTTACTAGTTTTGTATAATATCCTGTTTCTTATTTAGTCCATAAAATTTTAATAGAAACGGGAAAGTCTTTCAACGTTATTAATCATCAAGATTAGTGTGATGTACTGGCAATATTTTGCTATGATACCCCAAAAATAAATTCAAATTTCAAATTATAAATGTTTTTTTTTTAAACGGCAAAACATATTTTTAAATTGCAAATGTTTTTTGCCTTTTTCTAACCAGTCTTTGCATTTCTTGCTTTATTTTGAATAAATACTGTTGTTTTTATCTTAATACTAAAGTATAGTACATGCAGTTCTTTTTATCTTAATACTATGTTCAAAATATGATGCTCGTGGCCTTGGTATTCTTACTGAAACTCTTCTCACTTATGAATATATCCTAATCATCATCTGATTCCCATATATATTATAGCCTTTTATATAAGCCCCCCTGGCTTATTTACGGGCCTATAAACCCTCATGGTTTGTTCATTATATATGCTACCTAAATTTGCAGTGAACATGATTCTATTATCCAAAACTTATAGGTGACTCACGTTTTCGAAAGTGATTGGAAAATTAATTTAAAGATTCCTTAGCCTTTCCTCTATTTTAACCTATTATTCTCCCTTATCTATATCCATAAATCAATAAGTGGATCATAAATAATAAAAATATGCTTTATTTATTATTTAACTGACAATCCATGTCAAATTTTATGGTGCTAAATCCTCAAAAGACGTCTAGGAAGAGATTGCTTATACAACAAAAAATGCACCAATAAACGTATTCTGGGTATACATTTAAGATTAAAGTAAATGATCATGATTATCATGTCCACGTGCCGGAAGACAAAGGTTGATCCCGTATCGTCTGCAATGGATGTTCACTCATCGGAGGATCCTACTACTCCGTGTCTTCCGGCACGTGGTCCCCACTCGAGAACATTTCTTGTACAACGGTCATCGGTTATGCACGCTAAATATCTTGCCCATTGCTATTTCAATACGCAAATTTGATGAAATACACAAAATTCAAGTCTGATGAAAATCCTTTAGTCACTTACTATCTAACGAATCATGTTCTCCTCTTTCCGTTCATCCATTACTTTTATCCAAAAATTTTGCTTGATGGGATTAATTCAGCAGGTAATTAATGAACAAAAGACGAACGGTTCGGGGATAAAGGCGGTACTCGTTCCTTACGTCAGTGTATTAAATGAGAAAAAGATTTATTACAGCCATAGAAAACACTGGCCTTTTGTAACTAACGCTGAATTGGGTTCGTAATAAATCGTGAGTAAGTGTCTCATTCTCCTTATCAGTAAATAAGAAGATAAAGTATATTTTACCAATAGTATACATATGTTTATTTGATATGTAAGACAGTATTAGTGACAAGTACTGGGCATCTATAACTAAAAGATTCTATTCGCGGGTCTTTCTACTGACAGCCGTTCTATAGAAAATGACTCTATTGTGAGCTTCTTTTGATAGCACCAATCTGAACAGCAGCCTTTTTTCAAAGAATGTGTTACTTTATATCTGATTGCATCTGAAGATTTATGCAATATATCCATTATTTTCATCTTAAGCCCTGCGCAAGTATAAATATATGTACGGTTCTCCAGAATTCTATTGAATTCCATGCGAAGAGACGTAAAATATTTTAAAGTACGGTGTTGTAAATACGGATTGATAAACAAGATAAAATTAAAATGGCATTTAGTTAAGTAGAGATTTATGAAAACCAAATTAATTAAGACATTTAAGCTTTTTCCCATTAATTTTCGCAGTAATATACCTTGATAAACAGATTACAGAGACTGGAACTAAAATATAATACAATACTTTAATAAATCTAATGTCATTACATCTAAATATTTTATCTGTCGTAATTTGTATTAACTGTGAAACTTTCTCAAAAATTAATTTTCCCATCTTAATTAAATATTTTAAAAAATTGGGTCGCGTACATGTAATATATTTTATTAACTTAAATAAAATAAGTTTTAAAATCAAATTTGATGATTAAATAATCGTTAATATCGTTGTTTCATTTTCATTACTGAGTACCTTTTTTATTTCCCATAGCATAATATTTTACTACATTAAGCCTTTCATAAAACTGACTTCGAAATAGATGATTCTAAAAGCTTCTGTTGTGTGAATCTACTCCAAACTTTTGATGGAAATTAGTCTCAAATCTCAGTCTTGCCAATTAATTTAATTTAATTAATTTCATTCCTTCACTATTAACAGAGTTCAACTGCTATAGCTTCCTTTTGGGAACTCCCTAAAAGTTTCCCTAAAAGCTTTACCATTATAACAGAGAGCTTTTAAAGTAATCGTTTTGTGTATAATACTCGTAGACATTAAAGATCATTTTGAAAGTACTGGGTATAGCTGGAAGTAGAAATATTGTTTATTATACTTTTAGTAAATAATTTTCCCTTTGTTTTTTAAATAATTTTCCTTTTGATTTAATCTGTATTTTTGGATTGTTTATATAAAGTTCAATAGGAGGAAGAATGAGTAAAATATTTACAGATCAAACTTGTTCATAATTAATTTTGAACTATAGTTGAACTTTTTCTGGATTGTGACTTCCATGATTTTTACCTTTGTAAATTATCTTTATAAATTAATTTTGGTTTCTTTTCAAATTAAAAAAAAACTTAGCAAACAATTTAAATAATATTTATTTTCATATAAAACTGTCACTTAAAACGCTAAATTGAGACAAACGTAGGTAAGCACTCATGCATGGATGAACACATATACGCACACATTGCACAAAAAGTCTACGACTAGCACGACTGCTTGATTTTTACTTCCAAACACATTACAGCTAAAAAAATATTACAATTCCTGAAAAAAAATAATTTATAGTTGTAACCAATCAAAGAGTCTACTGAGCTGTTCTGTGGTACCAAATGAGGTTATATATACACCCATAATACAAATATAACTTTCAAAATTAAAACAAAACTACCATAATTCCAATAAATTTTATAATAAAAAGGAAAAAAAAAACACTTTTATATTAAGAGAAGGAGCCAAGTTATTCTAGTTTCAACACTCTTTGACTTCAAATTCTTGCGTATGATATTAGAAAGGAAAACTTTTAAAAGAAATATTTTATCAGTATTTTTACTATTGAACAGGTGTTAAATATAAATAAAACTTTCCATAGATTTAAGCATGGGATAAAATCGGAACTACATAGATAAACTAAAACTATAATAAATGAACTACATAGATAAACTTCCGTTTTTAATGTAAGTCTCAGGCATATAGCGAACATAAAGTCGAATGCATTTAATGAAAGTAACAAAGAAATAAACTTTGTAGAAAGTTTTCACAGACAATTATTTTAATTCATTGCGATGTCCTGTTGCGGTGTTACCCTTTTTAATTAATTTTGAATTTCTCTCCTTTACTGTACGGGTGATATTTAATATATATTATTTAATCGTTGTAATCCAGATCCTTTCCTGTTCTGACCGAGGTCGACTAAATAAGTGCCGTTACTGACGAATAGTCTAGTGAAAAATATTAAAGCCAACGAATAATGCAATAATTTTAAAACAATCTGTTTGAGTAGAATACTCTGATCGTGTATGGCTAAAATTTGATAAAAGTTTTTTTACAATTTAATAATAGTTTTCCTACATTTTACACGCAGACCGTGCGAATGAAATATATGAAAACCTTCCTTATCATAATTACTGTAATGAGAAAAATAAGGTGTCCCCCTAATTTATTCCCGAATGATGTCATAGTATTATTATTAAAGTGAGATTTGCGTAAAAATGAAAGAAGAAAACATTCAGCTGAATTTAACTGAACTGTATAAATGCTCAATTATCTGCCATGTTTTAATGAATTTATTCATTAATTATATTTTATATTGAATAATTTCAATGCAATAAATTGTAATATACATAATTTCATCACTTCATTCCTCACTGATTAAGATTCCAATATTTTTCTGATATAAATATCTCCAATGAAATCTTTTCCTCATTGAAAATAGGAATGCAAATAATCATCATTTCTGAGATTTTCTTCCAGAAGCCTCTCGCTGCTTGAATTAATTGTGTGTTTCTGAGGAGAAAACAAAACAATAAAATTGTTTGTTTAGTGTAGGTGGTTGAAATATTTTTTTTCGGAATATAGAGAAAAGTCATAGCCTCTAAATTGATACTAACCTTTTCCCTACTTATTATGGACTAAATTTATTTTTCCAATTTCAAACCGAACTTCTTCTTAATAATCAATCCTCCCTGAAAATAGAATTGGAACTTGCTGGTACCTCATCAGCTAGTGAGGTACTAGTGGTGGACAAATATCAATTAAATTTCGCAATGTGGTAAAGAAGGCGAGAAGTTATAAAATAATTAGGAAACAGAGGGGCAATAGTAATATGCCTTATTTATGAATAAAGGCAATTTTCTATCGGCGTTAAATTAAGGTAATCTTTCCATGAAGGAAATGTAAAACGTTAAACAAATTTATAATATAAATACATTATTCATTTTATTTATCGTGACAAATATCTACAACAAAAAAAAATCAAAAGGTATCCGAATTGAATTGCGTGAAATTACTGACATTTTAAAAAAATATCAAATATGCTTTTCAATTTTTTGACACTGGCTATTCTACATATTTTTAATTATAGACTTTTACTCGTGACAATTTATATAAATGTCCATTAAATATTTGACAAGAAAAGATATTTCGTTAATTATTTTTGGAATATTTCGCTTAATTTTTGATTTGACTCACCTAGTTCGTTAGCTATATCGCAAGTAGCTTAGAAAAGATTGAAAAAAGTTCCATAGATCTAATGGTTCTAACACGGTAAAGCTATGAGAGAATTATACTAAAAAGCTAAAAATAACAATAAGTAGACGAGTTATTATACTTCGCCTAG
This sequence comes from Druceiella hillmani, assembly GCA_039881145.1. Lineage (NCBI taxonomy): Eukaryota > Metazoa > Arthropoda > Insecta > Lepidoptera > Hepialidae > Druceiella > Druceiella hillmani. The sequence continues at coordinate 42,128,373 of JAYKKI010000006.1, forward strand.
AAATTTGTACATTATAATTGTAATTAAAAAACTGTATAAGGATTATTGTACTAATATGATATTATTGATATATTTATTGTACTAATATGATCTAATATGATTATGTACTAACCATAATTAATTTTATTGACGCAAAACAACTTGGGTGCACTTGAACATGCAAAATGTTAATAACAAACAAAAACAATGGCGCCTCTAGAACGAATATAAGTAAATTACTGTAGCGAAATTCCATAGCAAGGCGATAGCCATCCTGATATGATTTTCAGAAAGAGGGGTGTTTACTGTAAGTCCGAGGTGGTTCTTAAAGCGTTGGAGGGTTAAGGCAATGAGGGATATTTGTGGGCAATCATTGAACATTTTAGTAGTTTAGTAGTTTTTAACTTTGATTACACTCATCGTTATGCCTTAACTTGACTGATTACCCCAACGCTTTGAATCGTTTAGTATACAATCTGTACTCATACCACCACTCGCTGATCGTTCACAGTGTGTTAAGTCTGTTGCTTCAAAATTAGTCAAATTATCTATGTTTTCAACAGTCTTCACTTGAATCATGTTATTAAATAATGATTTTGGGGTTATTTTGTAAGAATGTTCCTATTGGTTAGATAATTTCACTCTCTCGCTCAGAGGCTTGCTTTCACATTATTCATCATTCGGTCATGTTGTATAAATGTCTCGTGGTTGGTATTTATTCCATTTTGATTAAATTGTTATAATTTTTATTTAAAGAAATTAAATGAAAGTACCTCGACATGTCACAATCTAAAAAGTTAAAGTACGCAAGGAAATATAGATAAGGATGACAAGTAGCGATTATATTTTAAAGTCAGAGTTAAATGCATTTTAATACGTAATTTTAAATACAATGACCGATTTATTTCAATATGTTATTTCTCAAGGGTGTTTTTATCGATATGCTATATCTCCCTTAACACTTCATCAAAACCAATGATTGGGCTGTCATTTTTAAGTTCACCGCTAATGAAGAAAAATGAGCAGTTAATTCAAAATTATTATTTAATATTCTGTATATCACTTCTCAAAGGTGTATATATTGTAAACAGCGCCAACTATTAACAATCTATTTAATTAAATATTACATATTGTTTTCCTCAATTATTTTATATAATTTAAATATTTATTGAGCTTGAACCTTCATATTAGTAATGATTTACTCATATAATAAATTAAACAACTTTACTCGAAACAGGATACGAAACCCTCGATACATAAACTATTTAACTAAATAAGATACTTTTCACCTATTTATTTTCAAATTACATTTCCATCCGATGACCTGCCAATTATTCGCACAGGCCAACTAAAAAAAATTATATTTACATATAATTTTCTATTGTCTACAAAAATCGTAATACTGAGAGAGTAAAGTTGGTTCAGTTTTTCGACAATGTACTTACTTATTGTATGACAGAATACCCGGCTTACGAATGGTATGTAGGCCGGATATTCTGTCGTAGGTCTACGGTATAAACTACTGAGGATCCTGCTGCATTATAAAGTTTTATTTTCGATTGGTAATTTTTAAAATCAACAAATAGTTTACGTTTTTCATGAAGACATTCTTTTGAATTTCTTTTTAAAATGCGGGCTTGACTTTTATGGACATAAAGTGTAAAAAATATAAATTCACATAGCAAGAAAATTTCAATAAATTTTATTGAGAATTCCTGTTCAAATATTATGCTTCCTCATAATTTCGGAATAACGGGTTGCATTGCACTCACTAAATATACTTAGCGTTAGCACATATAAAGCCAGCACAGTACAAATATTGTCTGTTATTGTATATGAATTTTTCTTTGTTAATATATTGTCAATTAATACACACACACCCACACGTACGCACGCACGCACACGCACGCACGAACGCATGCATCCACACCTGCACGCACGCTTACACGCACAGACACACATAATGTAAAACGATTCCAAGTTTGAAATTAGCATTTGAGTAAAATATTAAATAAAGTTCAAAGGGAGTACTTCGCTTTTAACTTTAAGCAATACTTTTAAGATTAGCCTTGGTTTAATAAAATTATGACCATTAAAGATTGTGCATCACTTTGGGGTATTTCTTCCTAAAACTTAATTATTTTGGGGGGGTTTCTGGATCGTATTTGGAGAAAATGAGAGGGACAAATCTGAAAACATTGTATATTGATCTGTTAAGTATAAAGCAATTAATTGCGGCAAATCACCAACGTCCTTGTAATTGAAGTATAATAATTCATTACAGCTGTAAGTTGATTAAAAGCTTATTAGACAAAATCATAACCCTACATACTCACATAGTAATTAAAAAAATGATGAGAGTTGATAAAAATTATAACCGTCATTATAGTTATAAAACTGAATGTGTTTAGATATATATATATATATATATATATATATATATATATATATATATATATATATATATATATACACCAAGGAATTTTGTAACTAAATTCATGAGGACATTTCCACCTCACCCCATCTGCCTCGATATGTTTAGTAATATACGTTGACTTTACGTTACTTTCGATAGTTTCATAAAACAAAATGAAATAATTTATAAATCTATATTCGATTTATGCTTGGACCTTTTTGAAAACTAATTTTCCATTGTCATTTAATTTTTTTTCATGAAACATTTCATATTTTTATTCAATGTACATCAAAAGTAATTCAAATATATTTAAGAACAAATTATCTGACAGACTAAACATTAGTAATTTATATTTCATTTTTATGTATGATTATTTTTCTCATTCCCTATAACATTTTATTCTATTAGATTTGGAATTTCATTAAACCTGGCCTCCACGTAAATTATTCTGAAAGCTTCTTTTGTGCACATCTACTCTACGCTTTTCATACAAATTAGTCTCTTATCTCCCAGCTTTACCACTTACCAGAGCTTAATTAATTTTATTCCTTTTCTATTAACTGGACTCCGTGCGCGCTATAGTTTTGCATAGGTGAAAGCTCTCTTTTGAGGCTCAACTCTAGAAGCTTTACATGTTCATAATATCCAGCTTTGTGATTACGTTATTCGTTTTGCGATTACGTTAAAGCTGTGTATAGTAAACTTGTAAAGCTTCTAGGTGACTTTTAGGTCACAAATATTGTTTTGTTATACCAATGTTAGTTGAACATTTAAGGAAATTATTTTAAAATAACGTGGCATAAACATTAATTTATAATGATATGCTAAAATGTAGTTTTCAATTTATCTTCTATTATTTGGTTCAATTTATTCCAGCAGCATTGATCAATGCTGTTAATTGTAATAATGTTATTTTGAGTCTATTCGAAATTAAGAAATGATTCTTCATTTAAGTTATACATATTTTTTGAGTGCCTTGCAAAAAAATGGAGAGAAAAACATTTCCTTTGTGTTTTGTTTCGGTGGCGGGTTTTATTTTGAACGATTGTCTAAATTTAGTTATGATACATTGAATGAAAAAGTGTGCTGGCTTGGCTTAGGATTAAAATGTTCATCATTATTAAAATGCTAATTTTTTTCTGTATTCTGTTTAAATGCTTCACCTATATATATTTGTTTTTCATCTTTAGGATTTTGTACCGTATAAGGAGGAATAGAACTCTGATATGATCATTTACGTCTCAATCAGTCTGTCTGTCGCAGCCGTTTTTCTCACAAACTGTTCGAAATTTGAAATTGGGCATAGTGAAAAACGTATTAATCCGCGCATATATCAGTGACTAAAACTGAAAAATATTAATGGGGAATCTTTTTGAGTGGGTTAAAATTTAATACTTATAATATTTTGTTGAATTTTGTGTATATATTGTGTTTTTTTTAATACATTGTTATATGTAGTTCGAAAGGGTTAGTTACAAGAATCTCAAAAATATTTCATAAATACAGTTATTATATCACCAAAGATATGTCAAAAAATTTACGAAAAACAAAGTGTCATAACTCCTTATTTTCGAAACTTCTCAAACAAGATTATAAAAAATAAGGGTTTTTTTATTTCCACGCAACTGTTGTTCTACTGGTGATTCTAGATGTTATAATTTTTTAATATATGCGCCACATTTATATTTTTCTGTATTCACAGCCAATTTTGTCGAAAACCATGGGGCGTAGAAACTCAAAATAGTAATATGCTTTATTAAACTACGCATTTCATGTTAGCTAACATTTTTAAAACATTAAAGAGAAGGTAAACGAGGGTATTAAAATTTATTATTTTAATTGTATAAAACTTACACGTGGGAAAACATTTAAAAGGGTTTGTTTCAAGTAGAATCAAAATATTTTTGTCCTATATGTTCCAAAAATGTGCAAAAATAAAACTTGCCTCTTCTTATTTCTAAAGCTTTCAGAAGCTAACTGAGCTGTTTTATGGTTTGAGGTATGTATTACGGTTTTATAAACTTTCATCTTTGGAATAAAATAAGCAACAACAAAAGTACATTTGCATTGTTCGTATAAAGCCCATATTATCAAAAAAGGAAAAAAAATCCTGGCTTCAAGATTGCAGCGTTGCAAAACATTTTTAGCGTCAAATTTATACGTGATATTAATTAATCATAAAAAGTCTCGCACCAAAAGGAACCAATTTCAGCATTGAAAAAGAAACGTATTTGATTTAACTTCAACATCCGTTGATACCATCTTCAACAATGCTTTAAAGCAAATATTTTTTTAGTATTTTAAAAATGGAAAGGATTTAAACATATTAAACGGTTTATGAACAAATAGCTCAAGTTTATACAACGAATAGTTTAAGAATATCCAAACGAATAAAGTAGAGAATAAATTCATTATCCGACAAGTCGATATCAAGTTTCGTCTTAAATTTAAATACGGTGTATAGTAAACGCATTATAAAATATGTTTAATGGAACTACAAAGAGGAAACCTTTATAGAAAATTTTCAAAAACAATTACTTTTATTCGTGGAGACGTCATGTTGCGATCGAGTCTAACGCTTTCTAATTAGTCTCAAATTTCTCACCTTTACGTTACGGATAAAATTAAATGAATATTATTCTGTCATTGTCACTGAGGTTCTGCCCAATCCTGATGAAGATTGATTAAAGAGGCTTTCGTTGGGAAATTTCTTTAATTAAGACTTTGCAGGTAATAAATTTTATCTTTTCACAACTTCATTCTTTCCGTTTTATTGTGAATTTTAATAATCCAAATGTGTGCAATATTTATATCAGAAATAAGATTAATCAGCATAATATCTGCATTAACGGAAACCGATCGAATATCGTACTTAAATGAGATACGGCTTTACTAATTACTTAACCTCGATGGATGTGTCACTCTAATGCTATAATTAGCTGAAATAATCAATTCAAAATCTTCAGAAAATGCAATGGATCAGGGAAAAGAAAACAACTTCTATCCATCGGTGTTACATACATATCTATTAGTTTTTTTTACTCACTGTTCTATTAGTTTCTTTATCCACTGCTTCACTCATTTAAATTTATAAATTAAGAAAAAAGTAATTATACAGAAGCTTGGTGAATATATGAAGAATGATTCAAACATAGCGCATTAAAGTATAGTAAATTGCTAAATTATATATCTCGTATTGCCTAATTATTTCTTTCAGTATATAATTATTTCTGTCTAGAATAAGTAAAATATAATTTAATTTAAAATTTTGGTCTTATTATGTTGGAAATAAAATTTTGTAGGAGATTTATAAAGAAAAGTTTAATAGGGTTTCTTTCCTCTTCAATTTACACTTATACAAGCAAAACACTTCTCATATCCTCTTTATTATTCTGACTACTGTTATTATAGAATTTCTTGGCAATTAACTTGACATGGAGATATGTACGTATTAAATGAAGCATTTTACAAAATATGCAATGGGTAATTAAAGCAAAAAGCGATTTGTTATTAGTACGTTACGAAATAAATTATTAATTATTGTAATTGCCGGTCTGTTAATCTCTCGTAATATCAATGGCGACGAGCAGATTTTCACAGCCCCTGTTTGGAGAACTAACGTTCATCTGATTCTTTTTGAAAAAATGATTTTCAATAATAAGAATTTGTTAAATTTAAAGTATTTTAAACAAATAAGTAGTTTTTTGCTCTTACGAATCTACAAATAATAAAAAATACTGTTAAAACTTTTTGTAACAGCGTATAGTATTTCAAGAGTGTTTAAAATGCAGGTTCAGCTGATCATACGGAAAGCAAAAAGACACTTTTGCATATTTGAAACTATTATTTTATGACTATTGCTCAAGACTTAGAATCTCAATATACTGCCAAATGAGAAGTGTATTTTTTGGAATATTTTTTTTGGCCGTCCTCTAATTTTATCAGTACCTACCTGAAATTGCGGGTAGTAACAGGTAATCATTGTTGAAAAGCCCTTTGAAAAAAAATCGATGTCAGTTAATAGTGCAATAATATATTGGAAATAATCTAATTTAGTATATTGATGAAAAACACTCACACGCATAACATACAATGATGTTTTCCTCAATTTAAGAACAGTTTCCCAACGCTTCCTAAATTTGAGTTTAGAAGAAAAAATATGAAACTCACCTATTTTTTATAATTAAAGCGATCGAGAATATAAAAGTATGTGCTCCCTCTTTTTATTTTGTATGAGTAGATTATAATACAATTAGCCTTTTATTTATTTAAAAATTTCAATAAAAACCACCCAGCTCTACAAAATGTATTATGTTACAAAAGTTAATTTCTTTGTCGTACGATAGTTCCTTAGCACACCGTTGAAGAAGCGGCGTTTAGAACAAATCGTATTAATTAAATTCAAGTCATTAATTTTTAATAGAAATGATTTTGGTCACTTACTAATTTATATTCCGACATGTTATTAATTAAATATATGCTATGAAATCTTTTTCCTCGTTAAGCATAAGCATAAAATTTAATTTTATTCCAGAGACGTTTTTTATGTGCCACTCGTCTGAATGCTTTAATTAATCATGCGGTTCTAAAAAAAAACAGTAAACTTATTTGTGCATAATAAATATTTGAATGGTTTTTAGAGTCCGTACAAAGTACATGAACATTTGGTTGGTTCCAAAGTTATTAAAATTTTTAAAGGCAAAATTTATTTTTACAATTTATAATCGTGAAATTAAAAAAAAATCTTTAATCTATGCTGACATACAAAGTAGAAGGGTTTTTCTGTCAGTTGTTTGTTTGCACAAATATCTGAGGTCAAAGATTCAATTTCAAAAGTGATTGCGTTATTAAAAAACCTACAATATTTTGTGATGTTTATAGTTGTATTATTATATTAGGATGTACAGAGGCATAGGATATATATGAAAACTGATGAAAATGTAAGAAAAGCAGGAGAAAACTGAATAAAATGTGCAAGGTAGCAAGGGATCGGATTATTTTTTTATTGATCTGTCATGGATCCTGACGATTGATGTCATTTTGCTATTAATTTTTCATTCATCAATATTTCTTTGAATACGTTTCATTTAAAGTAACGTGAAATTCTACTGAACAACCATCTTCATAATAATGCTTCAAAACGCCATATATAAAAAATACTTAAATACCAATAACATATACAAAAAATACTTTAAAAAGTTTTGAAAACAAATATTCTGGCAAGATTTAACAAGTTAATATTTCTTTTTCAACTTTCATTTATCCAAATTCAGTAACATTTTATTCTTACAGATTACGACTTTATAAATTTTGCCTACCCGTAAGTAATTCCAAAAGCTTATTTTATATCCAACTGCTGTAAGCTTTTCATACAACTTAGTCTTAAAAATCACAGCTCTCCCATTTGTCAAGCTTAATTGATTTTATTTCTTCAATTCTAACGGCGCTTCGCACCTGCTACAGTCTTGAATAAGAGGAAACCTCCTTTGAGAATCTCTTTCCTAGAAGCTTTACATGATTACTGTGGAGAATAATCATACTTACTTTTAATGTAACCGTTTTGCCTGTCTAGACTTTGAAGATAATTTTCAAAGTAATTGTTGGAAAGAAATATTTTTATTATATTAATATGTATGTATTCTTTAAACATATCTTTAAAAAAAGGGGCAATTTTGCATTTTAATTCAGTGGCTTCAGAAATAAGGAGAATGGAATGCTCCTTTTGCAAATTTTTTGAAACGTGCTTAATACAATTTTGAAAAAAATATGTTGGTATTCCACAAGACACTTTCATTTGGCATATACAATTTTAAAAACATTAATACATACCTTTCTTTATATTCTATATGGATATTTGAAAAAGATAGCTATTGCATAATATGTGGTTAGTAAAAAAGTATTACTGTGAGAGGGCGTCAGACAGGGACACACGCGGATGATCTTATAAGGGTTCTGTTTTTCCGTTTGAAGCACGGAATTCTAAAACCACAAAATATATATAATTTCTGAAAAAATCACTTGCTCTTGAAACTAATTAAAGTGTCTATTGAGCTATTTTATTGCATAAGATAGCAAAATTTGCAGCGAAAAGAAAACAAGTTTTCTCCGTTTGGAAAAAACTTATAATAATAAAAACAAAAGAAAAATGTTTTACCTCTAATTAAACGAGTCATGAGTTCGAGGTAATTTTTTTGCGTTATGAAGTATTTTTAATTTCTAGTTTAGTTTGTTAGTAGATATTAATTGATCAATAGCAAATTTAGCTTCAATAGAAATCGACCTCCGAATCAGAGGACGAAACTAAACGAAGTTTACTTACTTTGAAATAGGCTTTAAGAAATAGTTGTCAAATGAATTTGTTTTCAGTGTTTTATCTGGCAAAACGATCATGACATACATATTTCAAAAGCTGCCCATAAATGTGAAAAAATCAAACAAAAATAGATCCACCATTTGATATTTCGAGCCTTTCATTTTTAGTGCAAATCTCTAGCTTTTAACGAATACGAAGATAAATATGTTTAATGAAAGTTAAGAAGAAATAATAATTTAATTTAATGAAAGTTAAGAAGAACCTTTAGAGAAAGTTTGTAAAGAAAGTTACTTTTACTCACAGTGACTTTATATTGCGGACAAAAAAAATAAACCTTTAAAGAAAGTTTGTAGAGAAAGTTACTTTTACTCACAGTGACTTTATGTTGCGTACAAAAAAATAAACCTTTAAAGAAAGCTTGTAGAGAAAGTTACTTTTACTCACAGTGACTTTATGTTGTGTGAGTGTTGAGTGATGAGTTCACAATTTTTCACCTTTTCGTTGCTAGTAAAATTTAATTATATTATTTTATCGTTGTCATGGAGATCATGTCCTATACTGACGAGGATTGATTAAATAAGCTCCTAGTATGAAGTACATTTAATTAAGACTTTACAGGTACTAAATTTTTATAATCAATTAAAGGACGATTTTTGTTTTAAATTGAATAATAGAAGTCTGTCCAATATTTATATTTATTTCACCAATAAGGCAATCACAAATATCAAGTAGAATAATAACTGCACCAACAAAAACGATCGTAGGCAGTATTTGAATACGATGAGGGTTACTAAGTACTTTATTTCAGAGGATGTAGTACTTTAATATCAAAAATATTCTGTTTGAAATACCAAATTCACTCTTTTAGAAAAATTATGAATTATGAAAAGAAAAAAGCAAAGATGTATACCTATCGATGTGTATATTTAGTTTATGACCACCACTTATCCGTGTAAATTAAGAAAGAAAAAAACCATTACTTAGAGTCTTAGTGATTATAACAAGACAGGGCAATACATTTGCCATATATTTTATTTTGGTTGAAAAAGGCTATAAAAGTTATAACTCCCGAACCAAAAGCTTTAGCTAAAGTTGAAAAACGGCTAATATTTTATTTATTCACACTAAAGCAACTTTCTGAGTAATTTCAGTCTTAAAGGTTATGTTACAATTTTCAATATTTTGAAAAAATTACGTCATATTTTTTCTATTACAATTACACAACGTAACTAAGAATACTATTAAGTATTTTCGCGTGAAAACACTCATCTAAAAGTATTTAAAATGCTGATGCAGCTGTGTTAGTAATACTGAAAAGTGTTTTTCTTCTGTGTGAATTCAATACTTTAATTTGTATCTGGCACATACTCAGTAGCTAGTATCTTATCATGCTTAATTGAATTTTCCTTTTTCCGGATTGAGTCTTATTTTTCGTTAGCACCTACTTGAAAGTGCTTGTTATAACTGAATTGTTGTTTAATAGTCCTGGGAATAACATCAATATGAATTAATAAAGCAATCATATCTCGAAAGTAATTCACAAAACGGCATTGCATGTTATAAATGATATAAATTGTTAAATAGTTCCGGGAAAACATCGACATGAATGAACAAGGCAATAATAACTTCAAGATATTACAATTAACAATGCAATAGTATCTTGAAGATAATATGATCCACAAAAATATGTTACATGTTATAACTGACAATTATTTTTTAATAGTCATGGGAATTATATCAATATGAATATACCATATAATAATATTTTGGACATAATGCAATTCACAAAAATGATTAGCATGTTATAATTGAAAACTTTTAATAGTCCTGTTAAAAACATCTATATGAATGAAGAATATAATAGTATCTTAAAGATAATATGTTTTAAAAAAATACTTCACACGTTATAACAAGACAATTAATATTTAATATTCTTGGAAATAAAATCATTATGAGTAAACAATACAACAATATCTTGAAGAAAATATGATTCTAAAAACTCTCTGAGCATGCAAACATAAAATATAATTATGCATTTTCCAATTTAGAAACAATTTCCCAATTCGTTTTAAGTTGGTCGTCAGAAGGGAATATGCAAATGGTTCTGAGTTTTTAAATTATTTGCTTTTTATTATTAGTGTGCTAGAATAAGAGTTCTGTTTTTTATTTCCCATAGCTATCATAATGACATAATTGATGCGTGATTTATTGTAAACAATTGAGAGAAAAATACACTTAGCTGTACAAAACCATGAAGTTATAAATATTAAATTATTCGCGATATATTACTAATATATATATATATATATATATATATATATATATATATATATATATATATATGTATGTATATATTTGGGATTGTCGTATTAGTTAAGATGACATCCGACTTCGCATTTTTTCTATGTTATTTCCTGGTCTCCAACTATCTCTGAATAATAAATCATCTCGATATGTTGCTCTATTACGACTTGAAAGAAGGAGAAACAAACAGATTTACGTATTTTTTAAATTTGTTGGGATTGTAAGATTTCCCGGGTTGATAAGTAGCCTGTGTCATTTCTCGGTTCCCTAACTATTTCTGTGCAGGAAATCATGTTGATCTGTTGCTCCATTGTGACAAGAAAGAAGGACAAATGAATATACTTGCCAATTTGTAAATTTTGGGATTGCTATATTAACTGGGATAAGATTATTTACATTGAAAATAGTTTGTATTATTTTGAAGAAAAATAAACAGACTTTTGAATTTTAAATTTTATTTGGGATTTTCATATGGGTATGGACGAGTTTTCTCAGATTAGTATTTTACCTATGTTATTTCCTCCCCCGCCAACCAGAAATTTACGTTGATCTGTTGCTCCATTCCAACGTAAAAGAATGATAAACAAACTGTGTTTCGAATTTTTTACATTAGCTATTGTCTTTGTTTTATTAAAAATTAAATTTCCCTGATTCGAAAGTAGCCTATGTAATTTCCATGATAGCCACGTCGGTGTTTTCCTCCATTGTGTCGTGAAAGAAGGATAAACAAACATACTTTCCAATTTTTAATGTTGGTCTAATTTTTTGTTTTAGTTAGAATTAAATGTCCTTGATTGGAAAAAAACCTATGTTATTTCCCAGCCCACCATTTATCTCTGTGTTAAAAATCAAGTCGATCTGTAGCTCCATTATGATATAAAAGAAGGACAAACATTTGTTTGTGCACATTTGAATTTTTAACATTAGTTGGGCTTGTCTTATTACGTAGGATGAGACTTCCCGCATTTACAAGTAGCCTACCAACTGTTCTTGGCCCACCAACTACCTCTTCACAGAAATTCACGTTGATATTTTGCTCCATTTTTAAAACACCGTTGTTTAATGTTTGCAAACACAAACACGAATTGATATAAAATTACAAACCAATTTTTCAATCTAAAACATTGAAAAATTGCCATCAAATAAAAACGAAAATTATTCGCGTGAAGAAATTTTATAAATAAAAACGTGAATGGATAAATAGAAAAAAACTTAAGATGTCCAAAATTAAGAAACCAAAAAGGACTACGTAAAAAAATATTAATACAATACGAACTGATATAAAAAAAAATAAAATATCACGTGAAAAATTAATAGTGAAAAAAAAGTTAAAATATATTCTATCCATATATATATATATATATCGCATTCAATGAATAATGCATATTCTTCAATGTCCTATCAAAAAAAGGTCAAAATGCCATTGGCCCTTAACTAAATACCTAAGATATTAAAACACAGATTCAAATATAAGATTAAAATTAATTTAATTATACCGGTTTTTTTTTATTTTTGGATGGGTGGGAAAACCAACGACATAAATTCAACTAGCACCGCACTTCAACGCATACTGTCAGTTTGCATGCGAGTAAAAGAGAAGCAATAGACATCGTCAAAACGCGTCTTTGTATTCAAAAGAAGTAATATGTTCTATTTTTTCCTATTGAAATCCTATTTACTTTATTGAAAATAAAAAACAACCTAGATTTTTAATAAGACGTAAACAGTTAGTCTTTTTAATTCTATTCTTAAAGTATTATAAATGACGGAGTTAATTTTGCCTAAAATTTATATTACGAGACGTATTTGAATTTGTTTTCACATTTAAAAGATATTTCAGTTGTGTTTTGAAAACCTTCAGGACTTCAGAAATATTGTCAAGAATAATATATATTCTTTCGTGGCCATAAATTTGCTAGATTTTGCTAAAAAAACTTATAAATAAGCCCAATTTGGTGTTGTCAGCGCCTTAAAGGAAAATTAAAACGAACGCTGTCATGGCTTATTCTGCTGTAGTAAAAACAAAAACTCTTTGAAAAGAGCAAATTATGATAATTTTAGTTAAAATATATAAGGGCAGAAATGATAAAACCTTGATAAGTATAAAAGTATTTGAAACATTTCTTGATTGATTCCAACAAAACCTTGCTATTTTATATAGAAAGGTATTGAGTCTCTTCAAGATTTAATTGTTACTAGTGGTCGCCCAGTGGTCGAAATTCGACCATAATAAATTTAAATTATAAGTTATTTAATATAAATTATTAAAATATAATGCTTAAACATTATTAAGGTTCTATTGTCAAAGACTATATACTACTATAACCACAGATTTCGCCAACGCTGTTTTTTTCCTATTTAAAAAAAATAAATTACATGGAATTCAAAAAGGAGAAAAATAAAGAATACCTATTTTAAAAACAAATATTGAAACAGAACATGCTGTAAGATGATGCGAAATAAAAAAAATATCCGGTAAAAAATGCTCTCCATTGAATAGCATTTTTTATCGCATATTGCGATAATATAATTAACGATTTAAAACTTTTCTGAAAACCCTTTTTTTTGTAAAAATTCTTTCATCGTTTGCTAAACGTCCTTGACCGTTATATTCGGAAATATAAAACCTTAAACCATCGAATGAACAGACTCTACTTGCTGCGACATACAATTGCCCATGTGTGAAAACTGGCCGATTCGATAAAATTCCAACCTTTTGGAATGTTCGTCCTTGAGACTTATTTATTGTCATCGCAAATGCAGGTATTATAGGAAATTGCGTTCTTTGAAAGTTCCAGAGTACGTTAAATTTATACGTGGAATCAAAATTCTCTTACTGCGTGCGGTCCCAGTTAAAACTTCGCAATCTATTGAATTTCGGTGCATAAATTTGCTTCAACTTTACCAAAGATATTATTTTGTATAAGGCCCTCTATGAATGCTTTCAACTTTGACTTGAATACACGCACAATAATATCAGGTCTAAAATTAGCATCTTCACCTACATCACTGTTGTTAACTATTTCTGGCCAACTTGGATTGCAAGTCATTGTAATAAATAAATACGGTTTTCCGAAATGTTGTACAATTGACACTGACAATGAATGCGACCATATGTCGCATTCATTGAACCTGATCTGTGATAAAAATATCATGTTTTTGAAACGATACACTCCACTTGTAACTGCCCCGCAAATTTTAGCTTTTTAGCTAACCATAGCAAATGAATTATATTTGCGAATGTTTTCAAAATAATTTTTTGCCTTACTTTTGACTGAAGGTTCATTTGAAATAAGTCCATAATACAATGATTTAAAATATTAATTTTGACTTAAGGGCGGTAATATTGCTTTACCCTTATGACAACATTAAGTGAATTCAGTCCTGTCACTTAAAGTCACTTCAGATTCAAAACGTTTCGCATTGCAAAACCTGTATTGTAAATCCATTAATCCACGATCATAACTATGAAAAAGTCTTGGAATTACATTTAGTGCACATTTATATGTATCTCTAAAAATTACTTCTTCATTTGTAAACTATTAATATTATTTCAATTTGCGTTTGGTCTATTATTATGTGTATGCGAAACAAACTATGAATATGATATTATCATAATTATGATTATTTTTGACATTCAGTAAGACTATGGACAAACAATATTAATCTCAGTTTGACCATAGACTTCAACCATAAACAAAATAGTACATATATGTGTGTTATTTCTAATTAAAATCTATATATCTATTTCGAAATAAAAATATTAGCGTAATTTTCGTAAAAAAGGAGTATAAAGGTTTTGCTTCACATGTTAAGATTTTGGTAATTATTAACCTTTAAATTATGGTTATTATTAACCTTTAGAAAATTTAATAATATTTTATTAAATCGTAATAACTCTAATTTCAGATAAAAGGTCAATTTTTTTACTACTATATTTGGGAAAATAACAAAGTTAAAGCACAATAACTTAGAAACTGTCTGGCAGATAAACTACAATGGAAAGCCAGCGGAAAAATAAAATTATTGACAACTCATAGGTCAATATGTGTGTATATACATGTGTGTGTGTGTCAAACGCATGGTAGTATGTTTAATGTTTTTTTTTATTAATTTAATGTGTTTCTAATGCATTATTATATAAACATTTTAGCTTTCTGTACTCTTCCATACAAACTTTAAATGTGCTAAATTTCATAATCATCCGTCCGCGTAATTTTCGTAAAAGAGGTACAATGTTTTTGCTTCACGTATTAATATTATGATTATTATTAATATTGTTACATTAAATGATAACAACTGTTATTCTAGATAAAAGATCAAATTTTTTACTATTATATATGAGAAAATAACAAAGTTGAAGCACAATAACTTGCGAACTGTCTGGCAGATAAACTACAATGGAAAGCCAGCGGAAAAATAAAACTATGGACTACTCATATGTCAATTGTATGTATATACATGTGTGTGTCAAATGCATGGTAGTGTGTGTAATGTTTTATTTATTGATTTAATGTACTTTATAAGCATTGTTGTTGAAAAATATTATATAGCGTTCTGCACTATATAGCGTTCTGCACTTCTCCTACATATAAACTATAAGTATGCCAAATTTCATACTCCTCCGTCCGCGCAATTTTCGTAAAAAGGGATCCAAAGTTTTTGCGTCACGTATTAATATATAGATTAATAAAGGAGAAAAAAGGTATAATTTATTAAAAGTTTCACTGCTTCTGTACGATGTACTAAATTAACTATATCATATTGCTGATATGGACCCGTATATAAATAGTTTCCTTTTTTGTTTTTAATGCAATTTTCCCTCTTCACCAGATGGCTACAATAACTACTATGTATGGAGAACATTTACGAGCATCATAAAAAACAACTAACTCGAATACTTTAATGTATGTAGCTACATTTGACTGGAGACGTTTGCTATTAAAGCAATAACGTAGTAAAATAGGTTTTTACAAAGAAAATTATACACAATTGAATCGATCGGGACATTTAAAAGATTTATGAATTCAAATTACGAAGGTCAAAATAAAAAGTTCTAAAGACTAGGTATACTTAAGTAAAATCGTTTAAAAATTAAAAAAATTCTCAAAAAAACTATTACTCTTGGAAGTTTATATAAAAGTAGCATAAAATCCAGATTCATCATTCAAACTCGACACAAAAAGTGTTTAATAAATTTTAAGTCGGAAGTAAGTTACTTATTGAAACTAAACAAAATGTTTCACGTCACGGGGGTAGGAACTTTCAATACGTGAATGCCAAGTTAAAATTAATTATATTCATAGCGACATCATTTTGCGACAGGGTTAGGGTTGTTTCATTAATTTCGGGTTCCTCTTCCTATCGTACTGCTGAAATTTTATGAATATTTTACTGTCATTGTTATTGAGATCCTCCCCTGTCAGTGCAAGAATTGATTAAAAAGATCCGGTTCGGCAGTTCTTCGCTTTAAGTTTTTGTTGTCATTAAGGCGAGCTTTCATTAACTCGTGGATGATAAATTTCTGTAATACATTACAAACTATTGTTGTGCATGATAATAACGATAGGCTGTGCTCTTGTAAATATGATTAACAATTAAATGAAACTACGTGATGTAGTATTATTTCTACTTTCTTTGATTTATTTACCACGACCTAGGTTTCGTTGTAATACAACATCTTCAGGTGGGATATTAGCAAAGATATTATAACTAATTATACCAAATATAATTAACTAATTATACCAAATAGAATTAACGCCAAATATATTCAAAAATATTATTAGTTCAGCTTGACGAAATGTAGAATAGTAACTTGAAGCTGATAGGGTGTTACTTATTATGGTAGGACTTTTACTTTTATTCTCGTACATTAGTACTTTGATACCTTAATACTGATTTCGATTGAAAATATTCAAAATGTTTTGAAAAAAACGAGATTCTCAATTTGTACATATTTTTTGTGTATGTTACATCATATCTCTGGTATTTATCTATCGATTTGGATGATCTATTTTATTTCAAAGGGTTTGACACATGTTGTACCATAACAACGGGAACAATGGAAACTGAAGGTATACAATAGAATTGCTTAACAGAGAATAGCACAGGCGTGGTGATCGAGTTGCTGGTATGCATAGGTTTAATGATAATATAATAATAAATTCTCTAAAGTTTCAACATGACTGAAGGCCGCATAAATTAATTCTTTACATGATTTAGCCCTACGAATCCAACGCAAATATTGTAGGAATACTGTTAAATATCATGGTGTTTGAAACATTCTCTATTATATATATATATATATATATATATATATATATATATATATATATATATATATATATATATATATATATATAATATATATATATATATATATAATATATATATAATATATATATATATATATATATATATATATATATATATATATATATACTACTTAGTTGTATTAGGTATTATTGAAGACGAATTTGATAAATAAAGCAGTTTCACTTCAAACAATTACGGGGTCTTCTATGGCATGACCCAGACTTGCACTTGATCGTTTCTGGTTATCGACCTGTTTATATTCTGGAATAAATTATTTTAAAATCAGATTAATTATAAACAGTAGTTGTTAGGTAACCATCCAATGTCTTTTGTAACAAGTCAATATGTTGCGATTTTTACAAATATCTATATATGAGTCACATGTGATTTGTAAATATTTAATTATGTCTAATGTTTTAAAACTAATATGTAATCATATCTGCTGGAAGTATTGTAAAAAATAAGTACAATAAGAAACAATTATTAAAAAATTCACTTGCTTCTTAAGTGACTTAAGAATGTTTATATATCCTTGGAATGTTAGTATGCGTGGCTGTAAAATTCTAACCTCACTATCTCCAACTCAGTTTTTTAACGCCGTTTTGGTTGCATCCACCTTCTAATATGGAAAAATCTATCAGTAGTTTATAAAAAATAATCATTTGTATAACTTGGAATATTACAATGAAGAGTTAAGGTTCAAGTAACATAGTAGAGAAAATAAAGGGAAAGACGATTCTGGATAAATTCTCGTATATGAGAACTCACGGTACCTCGCAAGTTGAAATATATAAAAGAGTGTTAAAGTTAAAGAAAAATATGATAAAGAAAGAAAATGGAAGTTTATGAAGGAGTTTACTTACGTTGACTAAAAAAAAGAAATTAGTTACATCATTTATTAATTTTCAATTTTATATAATTATGCCAGCAAATATATTTGTTGTACTGGTTGATTTGTTACATTGAGTACACGATGTATTCAGTACAACAAATCAAAACTTGCTATTTCTAACTTAAGACTAATTATTTCTTTTTAATTCTTGAGTTATGGAATTAGACTTTTTGAATATTTTGTAAATATCCGTATTTTATATTTAAAATATTGAATTTTGAGAGCAACTATAACAATATATTATATATTAATTTCATTTTAACTATAAAAATCCCAAATTCCCTAAAGATGTTTGTGTTGGATATGGCCACTTTTAAATTTAAGTTCACATACCCATAAAAATTTATGTAATTATACATAAAACACATAATAACTACAGATTTATATCTATGTGTATATTTTTGAAATTATGTGCTTCGTTCGTGTTTGAAATAATGATAAATCTAAGAGTCATAGAACATTTAACACAGAAAAATTAAACAGGTAAGGAGTCACTTCTAATTTCTACAACGTATCACACCACAAAAGTATTAGTCAGTACACCGTAACAAGCAACTATCTACTAATGTATATCTATTTACAATACTTATCTAACTTTGCTTAGATTCTTTGAACCCATAACCATCCATTGCAAAAATTGTTGTGCTGCTTCGTAAATACATGTTTAATAATAGTCTTGTCACTTTCTTCCTTCTTTCTTTGAAAGTCGTAAATTAATATTTAACTACAACTAGCAATCTTTCACGTCTTCATATGGGGGTTTTGGTTGTTATACTAACAAAATGACCAATACGTGAAAGTCGGTTTATAATTTTGATTACATATAATATCGTTACAAATTTCTTTTCAAATTTCTGTATGAAAAATTAGGATAAAATTATGGCAAGAAAGAAAAATGTTATCTATATAAATTTAGGAAGAATATTATAAAATTCAATCTAATAAATGTAAAGATAGTTTTGCATAATTTAACCAAAAAATTTAAATGAATAATATATTAAATATAAGTTTATGCTATCCGGAACTTTGTTGCAATGGAATGTTGCCATACCTTGTTTCCATGTGTCTCTTGCCATCTAAATAACGCACGCCAAAATATAACCCCGACGAATGCTTTTTGGCGAATTGATTGGCATTTACCGTCACACCTTGGGTAATTTTCACATAATACTTTATTTTTCATATAAGACATACATATTCCTTATTAATCGATCTATCCATTAATAAAAACCAGAACTAAATTCAGATTCAGAGAAAACAGCGTACATACTATCTTTTTTCCTTAAGGGACCCTTAAATTCTTAATTTTGTATTATTAACATGACATTATGGATATATGTCAGACATACAATAACAGTACTGAATTTTGTTTTGACTTTGTGCTACGCCATTTGCGTAACAATATTATATTCCAGTAATAATTAGGATGCATATAAAACCCATAACTTAACTTATTTATAGCAATAATTGGGAACAAGTGTTTGTAAAAAAAGGTGGTAATCTCTAAAAAAATCTATGTATGTACAATTTGCATAAGAGGCAATATATTACTCGAAAAGGATGGAGTGGAACAAAAAACCACATTTTTGTGGACAACAAAAATGTGCCTCAGCGTGCGCGAAACTACACATGCTATTGTGACAACAATTGAGATTTTATCAACGTGAAGTTAACATCTTCACCATTTTATGTTTTTACCATTTCAAACTGCCAACACGGTATAGTGTTCAGTACCACATTGTAGGAAAAGCACTGATCGATACATGACGATTCTAACGAGATTCTAGTTAAAATCCAACAGACACTACAAATTTCACATCCAGAGCAAAAATGTCCAAAACAACCAAACTACGAATTTTATAAAAAAAAATGCTATATCATCGGCGATGCATTTTTTGTATGTACATAAACTTTTCGTTTTATATAAAGTAAACAATTTCATAAACTTTTTATTGTTTCGTTTTCTATGAGGTATATACCTATGGGGCCGATGTATGAAAATATTTGTGATTTGTGTTGAAAATACCATGGGTTGTTACGATTTTCGAATTTTACAACCAAATATATGTGGACCCTTTAATGTCTTTATATGAGATTTTGTTTGTATTACAACACTATTATTTGCGATGTATTTTGTAGTTACAAAAGTTATACATTTATTGGAAATATTATCAAACTTTTATTAGTGCATAGTTAGATTTGACTCAAATAGTTAACTTTGAACGGCTTTCTACAAACTATCAATATTAACTATATTTAGCAACTGCAGATCTACAGTAATTTCGTATATAGTGTGTTTATAGATTTTTGTCCGTAAAAAATAACGAGATCTTCTTGAAAATTATAAATCTCTTGAAAAGTACGTAGGACCAAGTCTAGGAAGCCCCAGGGATCTCCAGAAAGCCCCAGGGTTTTACTTAAAGCATTGTATTCATATCAAAGATACGTATGTGTATGTATGTGTGTATGTATATACATATATATGTATATATATATATATATATATATATGTATACATATATATATATATATACATATGTGTGTGTGTGTGTGTGTGCGTCGCAAGTCACAATTGTAGGCAGATGGAGGTGATTGTCTTTTATATCGATTTATTAATCATCGAATTAGCCCCTTGTTCATTTTAAACAAAGATTTATCAAATAGTTCCCTTTTTATATACGATTTTCGACATAATAAAAGAGTTCATCTCTGTCTTTGCTGATCTTCTTCGTCCTTCGGTCTGTTCCTTTTTATTATTTTTATTGTAAAATTGTTCTGACAATTGTTTACAAAACATGTGCAATCTGTATACTTTTGGTTTAATTCCTTTGGTAAATACGAAGGAAATATAGTAATCCATTTAATAATTTATCACGATATGTTGAATTCATTTCACAGTTGATATATGTTACGCCCGTAACTCGGTGGCCTTACAATAACGGTGCCCGAATCTGCTGCGGTGAGTACGTTCAATCCGAGGAGGTGAAATTCCTTTTAAACAATTTTATCGCGTATATACTCAAATGCTGTAAGCACAGACATAAACGAACAACTTGTAATATACCGTACTATATATTATTTGTCAAAAACACTTTTGTGCACTACACAATACTAATAGCATTGTATATAAAGTACAAATAGTTTTTACCACAGCTTAGTACACTTAATATGAGTACATTTGTATGATATATAATTAGCTCTGATCTATGTGAAAGTATTGTACGTCATAAGCACAGACATAAACGAAATGTAGTATGCCGTATTATATATTATTTGTCAAAAACAATTTCAGTAACTACGTAACATTAATAGTTTTTTACATAAAATACAAATTGTTTTTACACAGCAACACAATTCGACGTTTATAAAATATATATTTGAAGATATATATATATATATATATATATATATATATATATATATAGATACAGATAGGTAACTTCGATATGATTACTATGCTTAATTTAAAAAGTGAGGGCTGCACGGACTTGGTCCCATGTACTTTTCAATATATTTACAATTTTCAAAGTAATATTTTTTTGGTTTAGTGAAGTTGTCATATCTTCATAATTTCGTTATAGATAGAAACCCAGATAGACATGATAAACTAAAACAGTATAGTCTCTTACAGTTACTAGGTGAAGTTAGTATTGCATATATTGTATTTGTAGAAATTTGTTAAAAGTTATTTTTTTGATACAACTCTAATCATGAAGTAATAAAAATTTGATAATATTTCCGACAATTATATAACTTTTATTAACAATCTCATACAAAATATATCATTTATTAATAGTTTGGTAATACAATTAAAATCGGATAAAACGACATTAAAGAGACCGTTCATATTTGGTCGTAAAAGACGATAATCGTAACAACCAGTGAAATTTTTATGGTAAAAACATACCTGCATATTAGTACATAGGTACTAATAGGTATTTATATTATAGAAATTGAAACAACAAAAATTTTTATTTTATATAAAACGTAAGATATATTTAAATACATGATAATGCGGCGACAATGACAGCATTATTTTTTTCGTAAAATCTTTAACTTCTTGAATTTTAACTATAGCCTTGTCATAATCGCCATGTACTTGAAGTGTTCGTTAAATATAATAATTTTTTGTAATACATTTATGACATTAGGACCTTCATTTTAAAAAGGCATCGTGAATTGTTACGCTTGCTGCAGGTGTGTTTTGGCCCTTAGAACAAGTTACTTTTGTTATCTTAATGCCAATTGTTCATTGTTCAGTGCCAGAGGTGAATATTGGTAGCGACTTATTATTGTTCAAAAGGGGGTAGTCTAATGGAAGTAAATTGTTGAAGACGTAGTCGCTTACAAGAATAACGTAGTCGCTTAATGTAATTGATATTGAAAAAAACAATGTATTATATAAGGTATTAATATAAAAATCAGCTGGGACTTACGATTTTGGTCATTATAACTTATAAGTCGTTCTAAACGGTGTCATTTTAAACGGATTTAAGTTTATTATAAAACTACTATTATTTCACAGTTACAGTAAATTCTAATATTACGGAACATTATAGTTAAACAAATTCAAAATAAACACTTTTTATGTAAAATATAGTGTGTATTCTGAATTATATTGTTTCTACTGACCCCATTACGACTAATTTAAACATGCACTGTTCGGTTACTTTGTCACATCCATTTCTTTCAGTAGGGTTGAATCAAAATAGCTGTTTCATACATTTAATTTAAAATTAAAATATAATATTTTAGAGTATTGATATATGGAATGCAATCGCGAGCTCCCTTTTGTTGTATCGATCAGTGTTTTTCCTGCAATATGGTACTAAACACTAAACTTTTTGACAGTTTAAAATGGTAAAAAATATAATGGTGGACATGTTTACTTAACCTTGATAAAATCATTGCATGTGTTGCCTCGCGTACTTGAATATAATTTTTTTACATAAATACACAAAGTTCAAACGAAACAGAGCACCGTGGTAATGTGTCAGACATATGTCCATAATACCGTGTTAATAACATATGTACATAACGCCATGTCGTTTTATGTGACATATGTTGGGTTTAATGTGACATATGTCCATAATTCCATGTTAATACGAATATAAGAGTATCTAAAGGAAAATAATTAGTTGAAAATGGACTTGCAATTTTAAAGGAACCAACCTGTATTATTTTATACACAGTCGCAACCGCGTCTCTCTGTTCGTGTGTACGCGATTTTCTCTGAAACTGTTGAACGAATTTTATTCAGTTTTTTTAATGGATCGACTGATTAAAAAGAAATATACATAGTTTATGAACATTATGTGAATATTACCTAAAGTGTGACGATAAATACCGATTCAGCAAAAAGCAGTCATCGGATTTATATTTTGGCGTGCAATATTTAGATGGTTAGAAATACATAGAAACAAAGTATAGCAACATTTCTCTTTCAAAAAGTTCCGTAATAAAGTTCTGGAGAGCATATAATATACATATTACATAAAATCAGTAAAAAACCTAACAATAAAAAAAAAATATTTTTCATCTCAATTTACTGGCGCGAAATGTGCCAAATTACTTTCACTTTTATTAGATCATATCTTATAATATTCTTCCTAAATTTAACCACGTCAAATTTTTCTTTCAAACCAAAATTTTCCATAATTTTTCATAGAGGAATTTGAAAATTTATGCTAAGTAACCAAAATTATATGCGCGGCTTTCACATATTGGCCATTTTACTAGTAAATCAACGAAAACACCCATAGGAAGGGGCGTAAGGTGGTTAGTTGCAATTCGGTATTCATTTATTATTTCGTAAGAATGAAGATAATGTCAAGACCAGATAATTGAAAGTGTGCCATCGGAGAAGCGAACGAATAAATATTTCCAATGGATGTTTATTGGATGTAAGCAAATATAAAAAAGTATTATAGATAGATATGTGTATATATATATATATATATATATATATATATATATATATATATATATATATTGAATTCAATTTTTTTGCATTTCATTTCATTTTATGTTAGTAAAAATAACGGAAAGTTATCATATCATTTTCGAACTTCAATAATATTTAGTACATATTCTATTAGTACAATATATATACACTATTAAGTACAATTTCTTAAAGGATTATTTAGAAAACTAAATAGCTAGAGCCGTACACCGTATTAAGTCCTAGCAATTAAGTTGCTTCATGCCTTTGCATGTACATATATATACCTGATTTTGCTAAAGAGATTATTTATGTGGAATTTATGATTAAATTATCAATAAACCTATTTATACCACATACGATCACGACACCGATGCTGTTTTCTACTGAACTCTGCTATTGTATACATTCAGTTTCCGTGGTCAAATCCTAACGAAGTTAATTTTCGTGGAAGATTTTTCACGTTTTTATGATACAACATGTGTGTATATCCTTCGAAGTACGAAAATTCAGATAAATACCGGAGATATGACACAAAAAAACATGTTCTAATTAAGAAAATCCTCTTTTTTTTAATTCGATTCATATCAATAAAAATGTTATGAATATTTTGATTTTAAATTTAATATGCCTTTTATATAATAGGTATACAATGCCGTGCAAACTTAAAGTTTCTACACTATATTTAACTAACAATATTACAGTCAAATAGACAACAACACAGCCCATCGTTATTACAATACGCAATAATAGTCAGTGACGTCTTAGAGAAATTTAACATCCACAAAGGGTTCATTAAGTCTCGCCTTAATAATAATATAAACTCAAAGCGAAGAACTGTCCAACCGAAGCTTGTTTATTCAATCCTCGCCCTGACAAGGGAGGACCTCCATAACAGTGACTCATTAAATTTCCACAGTAAGATAGCGAAAGGAATTCGAAACTAATAAAACAACCTTAATTCTGTTCGCAATACGACGTCGCTATGAACATAATTAATTTTTACTTAGTTTTCGCTTAATGAAAGTTTCTTATGCCCGTGATTTGGAAAATCTCATTTAGTTTCAATAAATAACTTTTACTTGCTATTTACATATTAATTAAAAGCGGAAGTAAAAGTTATTTAATGAAATTATTTTATATCAACTTGGAATAAAGAACCTGCATTTTTGGCTGTACTTATATCGAATTCAATTAACGCTTAATGAAAGTTTCTTATGCTCATGTTTTGGAAAATCTCGCTTAGTTTCAATAAATAACTTTTACTTGCTATTAAAAAATAATTAAAATCGGGGGTAAAAGTTATTTATTGAAATTATTTTATATCAACTTGGAATAAAAAACCTGGTATTTTTGCTGTTCGAATTCAAGTTCAATTAACAATATAAATTTTGATTTAAAACCAATTTTAGTTACGTATACCTAATTCTCAAGGACTTTCTATTTTAGAGCCGTAAATTCGAATGCATAGATTCTTAAAAATCGAAAATTGGTTCTTTTTAAGCGTAAATCGGTTCTTATTTGTGAATTTTCCTACAAAAGTTTCAGACAGTTAATTTAAACAATTGCAACAAAATAAGGTAATAAAATAGACATTGTCTTCAGGAAAATGCTTGGAAATTTGCAACTTTAGTAAGAGAAGCGTTGTAAAGAGAAGCGAGCACTGTGAGTTTGTTTTACGTTCCCGTCCGAAGTTTTATTTTTATGTGAATGACAACTGACCTATATAGCATTAAAATATGTCAGTAAACATATTCTTGATTTTAAAATTATCACTCTGCATCTAATTTGCTGCATCCCCATCTATCAATTAAAATGGCTGTTTTCATAAACACGGGATGCAAAATTAAAATATTGTTTTAGGGTATTTCATTATGGAAGATAATTGCACGCTCTTTTGTATTGTGTCGATCAGTGTTTTATCTGGAATATGGCACTGGGCCATAAACCATTTTGGCAGCTTAAAAGGTTAAAAAAATTAAATTAAAGTATTTACTTGACGTTGACAAATGTACAACTGATATCTCAATCGCATATGTCGTTTCGTGCACGCTGAGCTACAATTTTTGTTGTCAACATAAATATGCCTTTTTCTTCGACTCCACTCGTTTCATAGGTTCGTGGTCGACTTTTTTATGACGTTTGCTAAAAGAAAATATCTACATATATATACACAGATTTTTCTTAGATAATGTCACGTTATTTTTGACATTGTTGCCAATTTATTATTTAAACGATTTTTTTAAATTATTTACAAAAATGAGTTAAGTTGTAAGTTTTATGTACAACATATTTATTACAGAAATATATTGTGTTTGCGCAAATAGCGTAGTATAATGACAAAACGAAATACAGCACTGTGGTTATGTATTTGACCTACGTAGTTAATTCTATGTTAAAAGGTCTAAATAAAAATATAACAGCCTCTAACAGGAAAAAACTAGTCAAATATGATTATTTATTACGAAGTCCCTGCCGCATATTTCCGTCTGTATGTACGACCTTTTTTTGTTACTAACTAAATAGATTTTGCTTCGATTTTTATTAATGTATTGATGGATTCGTGAGAAATATGAACAGTTCATGAATAATATGTGAAAATTACTCAAACTATGATCATAAATGCCGATTAATTTGGCAAAAACCGTTCATCAAAGTGGTTTTTTTGTGTGCGTTGTTTAGATCGTTACAGATACAAGGAAACAAGGTGTGACAACGTTCTTCCTATCAAAAACTGGAGCTGTTAAATTTTGGACAGCTTATGTTCAAACATTACGTAAAATTATTAAATAAATGTCATACATAAATTAGGATTAATTTAAGGAGTTTGCTAGGAATCATTGGTATTACTAATAGGTAATAATATATATAACCATTAGTATATATATATATATATATATATATATATATATATTTATATATATATATATATATATATATATATATACATATATATAATTTCCTGAAAACCATTATTATACGAAAACGTAAATTAAATTAAGAGGGAAACAATTTTTTATTAGTGAAAATAAAGGAGAATTATTATATTATCCCCTAACTTTAGCAGTGTTTTATAATATTCCAATTTTCCATAGAATTATTTAAAAAACTAAACAACAAGAACCATTGCGAGAAACTATTCGATAATACAAGAGAAAATTTTTCCGGAATAATTTTCCTCTTTATTTTCTCTTACTATATTATTCCCATCTCATTAAAATTAAAAATCACAGATTTTCTTCAAAGTATGCCTGATATTTCACTTTTAATTTTCAATTAAAAATAAAATATCAGGCATACTTGGAAGAAAATCTGTGATGGGTTCCAATATGGATAATAAATGTACACCTGCCGAATAGATTGAGATTGTTCGATTTGAAAATAAAACCGAAAATCAATTTTCCTGTGTTAAAATATGGGTAGAAACAAATAATATTAAAAAAATTATTTGGACGGAGTAAGGTTCGATTTTACCTCTACGTATACGAAAATTGCAAGAATATATAAATACCTTAAGTTTCTTAAAAATCTACTGCATTTTTTTATAATTGTGTATTTTATTTATTATAAAATTGTCAGCAGATATAAAATTAGGACGGATTAATGGATAAAATCTTTCATTCTCGTTTCCGTAAAATAGTTAATTCAACATTTACGTATCACATATCATTCATACGTAATAATCACAGATCACACCACTTGTTTCGAAAGCAGACTAACTATTAAGTTAGTATGCTTTCGAAATAAATAGAGCTAGGATATAAACAGATCGACAAGCAAAAAAACAACGGCTAGACAAGCTCGCGCATATGGAGGTTTATTGATGTTTGATCGTCTCTAATATAAACTTCTTAGAGTAATAAATATTTAATAATACCTAATATAGAAGGAGAGACATATATATTAAGGTGTATATCTCAAACAATACGACATTTAGAATCATCGATATATTATTCCCACAAAATTTGCGTAGGTTTCTAAAATCACTGTTTTCATAATTTTAAGTTTAGTGGTTTCAGAAACAAGGGCCTATTTATCAGAATAGTTTCTGCCTATTTATCACAGTTGGCGCCAATTCAACCATTATCATTCTGTCTTACGTACATACATATCCAAAGACACAGATGCCTGATATATTTAATTTTGTACCTAATACAGGAATCTCTAATAGCAGCAAAATTTTGCAAATTTACTGTCCTATACATATATGTATGTATGTACACTCATACATATATGCATATATACATATGTACGCAGAAATAACGGTCTTTCTCTTATCTTCAATGTATTCAGTACTTCATAGTACTTTGTTGCCTATTATTATTCTAGTTACTTCATAGCTTTTTATATTTCCGTACATACTCACCTGCCTAATGGTATTCTAGCCTACCTGCCTACATACTAATGTTTTATGTCATGCATTTGATTGTATCTGTTTTCATTTATATATCTACCTACTTAGTGTTTTAGTTGATTCACATCTTTGCATATACCAGAATATTATTTATCAGAGTATTTTCTGTCGACGATTATCATTCTCTCTTACGTACATACATACCCAAACACACCGATTAGTGCTACATTTAATTTGGTATCTAATATAGAAATTAATTATACACATTTACTGTCTTATGTATGTGTGCATATGTATGTATGTGTAAGTAGAAGTTACATTATCTCTTTTGTCTTCACTATATTCATTACTATGAATCAATAGTACCTAACTGTCTTTTATTATCCGAGTTACTTCATCACTTTGCATATTTTCGTACATACTCACCTTACTACAAATATTTAGTTGTTTTATATCTCTGTATATACCTATACTTACTTAATTACCTTCCTACCTACCTACATACTAATATTTTATCTCATTCTTTTGTATCTATTTTTATTTACATATCAACCTACCTAGTATTTTAGTTGCTTCATGCTTTTTAATGTACCTGTATATACCTGATTTTGCTAAAGGGATGATTTATGTCGCCTTCAGTCACGTCAAAATTTTAGAAAATTTATTGTTATCTTATCATTAAACCTATACATTCCAAACACGATACAATACTCATGTTGTTCTGTTAATCAATTCTATTGTATGCCTTTAGTTTCCTTCCTAGATATATCCTTCCAAATACAGACAAATACAAGAAATATGCTACTGTATATAAAAAAAAAGTTCGAGTTGTAAACTATCTCTTTTTTTGAAGTCGATTAATAACCATCAGTATATTTTTAAATATTTTGAATATATATTTAACATGTCAAAGGGTTTATATACGAAAATAATAGGAAATAGCCACCGATAATAAGTAACGCCGTATTAAGTTAAAGTTTCTACACTATATTTGTCGTCGTCGCCGTGGTATGTTGGGTTGATCACAAGGCATACAGCCTTTGACGATGCGGCGTACCGCGGGGACCCGGGTTCGATTCCCGGCCGTTCATCGAACTGCTGGACTGGTGTTATGGTTGGCTGTAAAAAAATGCTCTCATAGCAATAAGTCCGCAATATGTATCAATCAGATACATTAAAGTAGATAAATGAATAAATATATTTCGTCACACTGGACTAATATTATTGCATTCATATAGACAACAACACAGCCTCCCTTTATTATAATACGCAATAAAAGTCCATAAAATCGAAGAGAAATTTTATATCCACAAAGAATTAATTAAAGTTTGCCTTAAGAACAATATAAAGATCAAAAGCAGGAACTGCCGAACCAGAGCTTATTTAATCAATCCTCGTCCGGACAGGGGAGGAGCTCCATAACAGTGACAGGATAATACTCATTAAATTTCAACGATAAGATAGGGGTAGGAACTCAAAACTAATGAAACAAACTTAACCCTATCGCAATATGACGTCGCTATAAATATAATTAATTTTCATTT
This sequence comes from Druceiella hillmani, assembly GCA_039881145.1. Lineage (NCBI taxonomy): Eukaryota > Metazoa > Arthropoda > Insecta > Lepidoptera > Hepialidae > Druceiella > Druceiella hillmani. The sequence goes on from JAYKKI010000006.1 coordinate 42,158,431, forward strand.
GGTGTTCACTTAATAAAAGATTTCTACGCCCGTGATGTGAAACTTCTTGCTTAATTTGAATAAATTACTTTTACTTCCGATTTAAAATGATATAGTCTATTTTTATATCGAATCTGGATTTTTGTTAGTTTTCAATAGAATTTAAATTATAAATATATAATATTTTCTTTGATTTTCAAGCGCTTTTACTTTAGCATAACTAAGTCTTGAGAACCTTTAACGCATAAACCCCTCAAATGCGCCAATTAGTTCTTTTTAATCTAAACTTTTTTGATAATATATTCTTTTGCAAAAAAAAGAGTACTTATAGGAATAAACAATATCAGAGTTATTTTAATATTATTTGATGCATTTTATATGGAAATATGATGAGAATAGTTTTTACCTACTTCAGTGATTAAAAATGTGAATAAATGAAAAAAAAACGATGCAAAATCTACAGACGAGTGTTTTCATACCGGTACATTAAAAATGGCTAAAGTTTATTTTTGAATATTTCTTATTAATTTAACATAAAATTTAAAAATTTAGTAACGAGTGTGGCCTCCTCTAGCTAAAATCAATGCGCTTAATCTGCTAGGCATGCTTTCGACGACGTTTTTTATCATTTCCTGAGGAATACGTTCCCAATCAGTGACGATCACATTTAAAAGGGCCGGAATGTTTTCTGGAGATGGTTTTACGGCTCTGACGCATCGTTTGAGGTTATCCTATATGTGTTCTATCGAGACTTCTAGCTAGCTAGTCTAATCGACGAATTCCGGCCTCCTGGATACACGCATCAACGTCTCTAGAGCGGTGGGCGCGAGCGTTGTCGTCCATAAAAATGGACTCGCCTCCAACTGCTGTTAATGCGGGTTGCGCATGAGGATTAAGAACCTCTGTTATGTACATTTGCGCATTAAGTGTGCCATTTTCAAGAAAAGTTAACTCGGTACGGTCATCTGAGTTAATACCAGCCCAAAACATTACGGAGCCTCCATCGTAATGGGCGATGACCTCAAAACACACTTCTGCGAAGCGTTCTCCAGGTCTTTCTCGCCGACGTCGATCCTCACCACTAATCGATATACGATCTTCATCGGAGAATAAAACACTATTACAGTCTTGTTGAGTCCATAACGAAAAATTTTGAGCGAATCTCAATCTGGCCACCCGATGCTCACGGAGCAATGGACGGCCCCGAGCTGGGCGATAGCTACGTATATTGATGGCCTGAAGTCTCCTTCTGACTGTTCATAGGCTTACCCGTGTACTTCTGACATCCTCCAGGTTCTGTTTGAGATCCACGTATGTAACTTGACGATTTCGTTGCGCTTGACTGACTATGAAGCGGTCGTCCCGTGACTCAGTGCACCGTTTTCTTCCAGAACCGGGCCTTCTACTGGCGGAACCCGTTTCTAGGTATCGTTGCCATTGCCTTTGAATGGTGAAACGGTTCACATTATAGTGCTGAGACACATAACATTGGCTAAAGCCTTCTTTGAGCAGCGCAATAATTTTACTAGCTCTTATCGTTTTTTCAACCATACTGAGAACAGGAAACAGAAGTGAACTAATGCAGCAAATAGCAAAAATTTTAATTAAAACTTATTCGTTAAAATAAAAAAACGTAACAAATGAAAAAGAACTTAATAAAAGTTGCATTTCATTTACCGCCAAAAAATACGTTTATGTCAATGAAAGAGAATTTTCATTGAAAAATAATAAATTTTAAATTTAGAACGTTTGTTTTTATGTGCCAGAATACACCATACCTGCCAGTAACAATTACAATTAATACAACCTCTTAATAAATAATATTGTGTTAATAATATGACAAAATCAAAACCGCCCGTTTTTTATGCAAAAGAGTGTATATGCATAATTTTCCATGTAAAAAACCTATTTTCCGACCTAATTACTATAACAGCAAAATCTTCCAGTTAAATATAGCATCATATATTAAAGAGTCAAAACGATCAAAAACTTTGACTTTTCAAGTTAAATACTTAATAGACACAAACGGACAAAGCCAAAAGTTTTCGAAAACTTTATGAAAAGCGAGGAATAATGTGTCATGAAAATGCATCGCAAATTGCAATTTTGTCACTCTTCATCTGCAGCACGCTGCGGGCGGTCGAGTGCATTCGCTTCAGTTAAAACTTTAAAAGTACACTTCCAGCTGCGCTCGCTGAATTAATGCAATTAAGAATGTTGTTGCCTGCATTGCTAAAATTACAGTTGATTTCTGTTTATTTGTTAACACTGGCTTTACATTTCTGCAGTAGAGAACAGTGAAATATATTACCGTAATTCCAGTCTGTTTTTGTAGAAAAAAAAACCTATTAAATACATACAAATAACAATAACTTGTACTTCGGTTATTTTGTATACAATTAGGTACACGTGAATATTTAAGTTTACGGAGTTCTTCCATTAAAATATTTAGAAGTATTTATATGATTTTTCACTTTGTTTTTTAAATATCAGTACCTAGTTCATTGTCTACACGCGTAAAAATATCGTGATTGACTCGAAAACTATGAAGCTCAGGATCATAGGGGGGATTACTTTTATAAAATTGTTTGCTACACGACTACTTATGTATCGTACGTTCCTTTTCGACATATCTGTATACATGTAAATTGTATTTTACTATTTTTTTACTGAGAGTCAGTAAGTATTTTTTAATTTATATTGGTTCTACTGTGGAGTTGAAATGCCTGATCCAATTTGAAAAATTGAGGTACGCTTTGATTCCCTATGTCACTCCAGGTAACATAGTATTAGTAGTATTGAAAATATTAATATGGCGACGTCAACCGCTATATTGCTTTACCGTAATCGAGTTTTTTTGTTAATTAATATATTTATTAGTTTTTATTTTTACATATTTTAAATTTACGTTTGTCGAAACCAATAGGTACTGCGCTAATTAGGTGCCATATCGGCATCCCAAACGGATCATAATTTTATTCTAAATTGCAGCATTAAAAGAATGTTTGTTTAAGTTTTACCGCGGTCAAGGAAAATTTAAGGGCGGAAACGTTTGCGGACAAAAGAAAGGTCAACAAATGTACATATATGCTATGTGCAAAAACTATTTTTTTTCTAAATATTATAGCATATGTAGAATTTTGCTATATTTTCCCCAATTTATTTACATCAGGGCCTTAACAACATATCTAGCTTTTATAACTTGTTATAATGTAATACATAATATTAGACTATCATCCGTCAAATATTTGTATGATTTTAAGAGTTCCGTACCCAAACGGAACTCATTTCTTCTTCTACCTGTCAACCTGTCGCAATCGTTTTTCTCAGAAAATAATGTGTTAAAACTTTTCAAATAGTGTCATGAGCGGAAAAGCAACTATCAGGGGATCAGTAACTGTTTATTTTAAAATTTTATGTAGGATAATTGCAGAAACGTTGTTAAAAATGATTAGAAAAAGTGTGTCAAAAATCGATTGATATATAAACATGAAAAGTGCGATAATAACGCAAATGAACCTGAATTTATTTCAGTATTTTTCAATTATCTATGCGAACTTTCTTTCAGTAAAATGTTTAATTCAGAAACCTTTTTAGTTATAGGATATCAATCAAATATTGTAAAGATTGTTAAAACATATTTTCCGGATTCTTTGTAAGACATTTTTAGAAACATTTTTGAAAATAATTCCTCACACCACTTTTAAAAAACTGCTACAGTCAAATTCACTGAAAGTTTTCTGACTGATTTCACGTGAAATTGTTTCATTGAATCATGTGGATTCATACCATTCTCAATAAAATCGTTTCTGCTTCAAGTGACCACAGTATATTGCGGTCGCGGAATATTCTCGTGTAATTTGCCTGCTGAGGTATTAGGGCCTCGCTTGAATTATTTACTGAATTGTGGTATTTCTGAATCCTGCATGATTAATAGGGCTTCCTGATGAAACTTCATTACCAAATGCTTTATTGTCAAGTGGGAATATGTTCTAATTTCTTGTCAAATAAAATTAAAGTAGTAAACGCTACATGAATATTTCACTAATGAATGAATTTGTATCAAATAAAATAACAAATTTTACTAGAATTAGAATGGACATAAAGACGTCCTCATAATATCAAATATAATACTTTAATCAGGTTAATCCAAATTTTCATTTCCACTATGTTTCTTTTGTTACCATAAGGCGTCGATATCAATAAATTTACTATGTATGACTTTATCGAGGTACAGTTTTAACCCATGTAGATCAATATTATATTTTGATCCGTGTAGATCAATATTATATTTTGTGGCAATTTACTTTACCCCATGTAGATCAATATTATATTTTGATCCATATAGATCATGTAGATCAATATTATATTTTGATCCATGTAGATCAATATTATATTTTGATCCATCTAGATCAATATTATATTTCGATCCATGTAAATCATCCATGTAGTTTTAACCCATATAGATCAATATTATATTTTGATCCATGTAGATCAATATTATATTTTGTGGCAATTTACTATTTTCCTATTAATATAAATGTCATCTTATTACTTCATAACATGAAAAATTGGTAAAACGGAACACATTTTTCTCGGAGATCATTTTACAGAGAATGGTGAAAATCATTAAAACATAATTATAGAAAGTGGTGCCTCAATTAAGGGCGTCAGATACAAAAAGTTGAATTTAAATTTAAGGGGGAATAGTTTTAAAATATGAGCGATTAGGTGAAATTAAATTTGCTTACAAAATAATGAATACCTCTTAATGTAAAAGTTCAAAATATGTGATTAATTCTAGAAAGCGATTTTTTAACAAATTAACAAAAATTGCTAAAAAAATCCCAATTTATCCTGAGAATCCTCGAAAATATTTACCAAAAAAATAAAAGAGGTTGAAAATATTAGTAAAGGGTGCAAGGTCGCCCAAAAATGTTTACCTTCGCGTTACTGAAGATCTTCGTTTTTTTATGAATTGTATCATTAGTCGAACGTGAATTAAAACCATAGTTAAAAAAAAATAAATAATGATAAATGTAATTTCTTCATGCGAGAATATATGAGAAATATTATAACCGTTTTTATAAATGTGTGAAAACCGGACAACATCTGTTAACAAAGTCGTTACAATATAACATAACAGAGTTACTACAAAAATCTGCAGATTTACTTTACTTGTGCATGCAAATTTCGTATCTGTATTACATTCGAACAACTCTCAATACCATTATTATTAAATAATCATTTAATATTCCACTTTTCTTGCACAGTCAGTAACCGCCCTAATTACTTTAAATGGCTGAGCGTACTCGAATGTAAACTGCGAAACTTCAAACTGGAACAAGCGCACTCAACACTCTGTAACCTTCGTAAGCAGCACACTGCATCTGTCGCGTGACATAATTGCATTTCACGACTTATTGTTCCTCGTTCCTCTAAAAGTTAGCAAAAGCTTTTGTTTCGTATTTTTCTGTGCCCTAATTTAAGTGTCTTGATTGATGGAGTTCTAAGTTTCCAGTTCTGTACACTCGTATGTACCTAGATTGCTTATTTTCCAGTTGATATTAGCAAACAGTAAATCACTTTGTTACAGATTTACTGAAAGGTATCAGAATATAAGGAATTTTAAAATCACTTGGCCTTACTTACGTACACTCCGATTTGAAAAGAGACAGTAAGTACAAAATCGGATTCATGACGGCTATTGTATATGGACAATATATATATATATATATATATATATATATATATATATTTAGGTACATGCAGAAATAAAATGCAAAAGAATTTTAAAATATTGATAACCTTTTAAATTATTTGAAATTTATGATGTGATTAAGTCTGATTTCTTAAAACTATTAGGCAACCATCGCCTTGCACACTAATATATTTTAACGAACTCTACCTAATGTCTGTAACAATTATATATATACATACATATATATATATATATATATATATATATATATATATATATATATATATATACATACTTGCGTTAAGGTTTCTCATGATGTTACAAGCTTTTGTGACATGATCAAAAGGAAGTAGGTTCGAATTTTACGGAACCAAACATAATATAACGCTATTCACTTGTCATAATTTGTACTATCGCCAGCATTATAATACATAATTCAAGCTCCATCTTCGAGGCTTGTAATTCGACTGAATACCGATAACAAGAGCATAAGATAGATAAGATTGGTTCTCGTCTTTGTTCAATCTTTATTTAGTATCATTAAAACTAAAATTGGAGTGTTTGGTTATTACAGGTTTACGTTTCATTAATTTATTACAGGGAATTCAAACGGTACATATTTCAAGTTTCTTGGGAACGATTTTTGGAACCATTTTCGATATCTAAGCAGAATACTGTTAAGATTGTATACAGAGTTTCAGTATATACGAAGATATTGTCCAAAGTAAGATAGTTATAAAAATAAAAGAAATCTGCATAGTTTATTTACCATTTTATGTAAGCAAATTAAGATAAGAAAGTGTCTTAATACGGATACTCATGAATGTACTTGCAAACATACACATGTATGAATATATAAGATGGACAAGTATGGACTAGGCGAAAAGAATGAGATATGGGAGTAAAAAAAAACCTGCTAAGCGCAAGTGAGACTCACAGTACACTTAAGGGCATACAGTATTTTTATTAAATTCTATAGGAATATTAACTTTTTGCGGCTTAAATATCTTCTTCTCTTTTATCTCTTGTAATATTTCATTCGTATTTTTCAAACCATTTTTTTCGTAGTTTTTTGCTCAGTAATTTAGGAAATAAGGGAGTCGCTCCCTTTTTGCATATTTCTTGGAACATCTTTTAAAATTCGTGATTAAATTATGAAATAAATATTCTTGTATTTCTCTTAAAACGCCTTCCTATGATGTTCCGTAAGATCTATATATACTATGCAAGGAAAAAAATTCGAGACCTACATTTACCGCTTCTTTATTTCATTTATAAACATTTGAAAAAACTTGATTATAAGGTAGTGAAAAAGTGAGTGAGTTAATAACAAGTCTAACTATGTTAAATTTGAAGTTCCCACGTCACATATTTTCTGAGAAAATCGGCTGTTAATAGGGAAAAACATAAATGTATTTCCTGTTATATCTATCATAGGCGTAAAAACATGGTGCATATTTTAGAAATTATGACATCCAGAATCATCGCCATAGTTTTCCTACACCAGAAACCTTGTTGTGAGCTTCTACAAAAATCGTTTTCCATTTTTTAAATTCTATTTTGTGTATATTTGGAAACAGACATACTGGACATATTCTTTTGCACGTTTTTTCAATTTCTGAGAAAAATAGTTGTGATGGACAAATAGATATACACGTGTATGATTTTATAAAGATTTTGTTTTCCTTTTGAAATAGGGTATCCTGAAAATACTTGAAAATCAACCTTAGTTAATACTAATGCAACCTTAGTCAGTCCTTGCGAGTTTCACATAATTGAATATCTTTTAGAATAAGTTCAAGCAAAAGAGCCTAAAAAACTAAAAATATTTTAAATTAACAGACACTCAAGTGATCACATAAGGATTTCGTTTTTGTTTTGAAGTACGGAAAGTTAATCAATCCCAAACTTAATCAATTCCAAAGCAAACTTGGTCATTCCTAAAACTACATTTTTTTTCAAAATTTAACCAGATGGGATAAAGTGAAGAAAAAGCGTCTAAAAGTTGAATTTTTTTCTAAATTACCAGACACGTAATTTATCATACAAGGGTTTCGTTTTTACTTTTGAAGCACGGAACCCTAAACAGAAGGTAATTATAGAAAAGTATTTTGAAAGATATAATTTTTTAAGACGGCTCTTGAACTTGATTATGGACGGAATATTTTATTCTCATATACGAAATCCTGTATTAGAAAAACTTTGATTTTCTTAATATTAATAATTTTTTACAGAGAATATTGTATTTATATCAAGATCGTAATCACATGAGTAACTTTTTCGGGGACAAATGGAGAACACCGGAAAGGTGATCACCGAGCACCGAATCGGCTTTTTTTTAGGAATTAAAAAATCATTTTTTTTAATTTGATTAATACATACATCGTATTTGCAAACTTACCCTTATTTTCAGTTATATAAAAGTCTTAATACGGTTTATTAAAAATCCACTGATGTTTAACAGAAAAATAATTAAGGGTGAACAAAATAGTAATTACATTCCAATCAAAAACTGAGAAGAAATATTGGAGACACGTTTAGAAATCTGTCAACACAATTTACTAATCTAAACAGGTTACATTCGAAAATATATCTTTTGTTCTACAAATCTTGAAATTTTTTGTAGCTCGTCAAAGGTGTGCGGTCGTCAGATATATGACAAAGCTTAACAAATGTTGCTAAACTGTACCAAAGACATAACTATTTTTAAAAATAGACCCAAATGATCTGAAATCCTATTACAGCTAGAAGTTTTACACTACGTTGAACTTGTGAATAAATCAAAGGAGACCGGCAAAGGTCCCTATAGTATTGAGCCCAGGTTTTACAAGCATAAAAATGACACTGTCATATGAGAGAATGAAAAAATAAACTCCTTAAAAGTTTTATCAAAATCGTCAATCTAACAAAAGGGAAATCTTGTATTTTTTATGAAAAATTAAATTATTTTTCATAATAAATTGTAAATGTAATTTCTAAGGGATTCTTAGAACTAACGAGATGAAACAAAATGCAGATAGCATCTTATTGCATCGTCCATCCATATATGTGTGTAAAAATATTACGTAAACATCGATAAGAGGGAAAACAACATTCATTTTGACAACAATAAAACCATTGTCAATGTTTGTTAACAATTTATTTTTAAATAATTCAGGCAATGGCTACACGTTATAGAAAGACCAAGAGGTATTGATTATTTTTTCTAATCCTTTCTAAAAAGTTATTATGAATTCTGTTCAATTTCTTTTGTTATTTTTATTTCCAATTAATGATACTTTATATTTTAAAAATATAATAAATTCGCATTTATGCAGATAGCTTTTTTTGTTTCGTATTATGGTTACAAATTGTAATTCCATTTTCTCCTCTTTCCTGATTGCCAATTACAGAATTCTTTTATTTTTATATTCTAAAAAATATCACTGGACCCATTTTTGCCGGTCTCCTTTGGATTCACAGATTTTGAACTGACAACCGAAACTGACTTTTTGATTAATTAAAGCTATTTCATATTATATGTTTTTCTCATTAAAAAGTGTATAGGTGTCGTAAATATAGTACAGTTTGTTAACTGTTTTTAATAATTTTGTAAAATAAAACATTTTTTTCTAGGGTAGGTCTAAAAATAATCACTTTTAGAAGCGCTTATTAAAAACTTTCTTCCGTCGGTTATATTAACCGAATTGTGTAATAAACCAAGGCGATGAATATTCAAGACAAAACATTTGGAATTATCCATTTATTCAATTAATTTTTTTTGTAATGTTTAAGAAATATTATATAATTATTATTGAATATATTAAAAAAAACCTTTCGTAGGAAAAAATACATATTTTAAAGAAAAAAATTTCGGCTGTCAAAATGTAACATCGAATGATAAAGTAAGTAAATGTTTGAAACAATTTTTGTGCTTATTGTCGCAGAATGTGACCCAACATTTTATGCAACTGTCTTTGTGTAAAGCAGGAATCCCATAGAATTTTGCATCTCATACCTTACATCTTTATCTGTCAATGCAGGTCAGTGGATTTATTGATCAAATCGAATAGCTTTGAATGAAATATGTTGAGCCGGACCTTTTTCCTATCCGTTTTAATTTAGCATTCAATGTCACAGAATCACTTCATCCGCTGCACAGTTTTATATTTGGATGAAGTTTCAGCTATTGCTATTGTGAAGTTAGCAGAATTAGGATTTTTATTGTAGTTACTATTTGCAGTTTCCATTCTTCTATATAATAGCCAAAAAATGCACATACCTATATCTAAGAAAATGATAAAATGGGCGTTAGTACCGCTGTTTGACATAGATATTCAATTCGAGGTGTCCCATTCTAGAGTCTAATATAGTCGTCGCCTCCCATACATCGATTATGATTCGCCACATAAAAAGGTTATTTAACAGAAATTGTGGCAATCATCTATTTCTACATAGAATCCCACAATTCAATGACAAATATTCATACAAAAATAAACACATGTACTACTTACCAAGGAAAGTTGATAAATTTGAAGTTAAGAATACATTGGATGATGCATTAAATTAAGGTCTGCTAACCGCATACTCATTCTCCAGTCTACAATAAACGTCAAACTTCTAGGCAGACCAAGTCACGCCACTCATAAAAAACAATTGAAAACCCCATTTTTAAGGCTTATCTGGTACGTAATAACTAAGGTAATTTGGGACTTTGATGAAATATATTTTTCATCGAGCAACAAATGAAATTGTTATTCAGTTATTCAATTAATAGCCTGATTGATTAGAATGAGTGATTAATAACAAATGAGTGATTAATAGCTTTTGATACTAAAATGTACCATTTACCTGGGTTTTCACATCTTTTATTGAATTTTCCTTTATAGGAACAAAGCCAAAATTATTTATTTACACCTATAGTCATCGATATATTACAGGTAACTTATTCGTAACTATAAGTAATTATTAATTTAACAAATTAAAACAAAAGAAGGCCTATATAAAACATGAATATAAAATACACTTCAACTACACAAGGTAACGTTGACACATTTCGACAAACCTTTACTTCCACTCATCATAAACAAATCGCACTTTGATGCGGTCGCGATAAGGTGTTTGCGCAAATGAATTTTGCGAAAAACTGGAGAGATTCCCTGTATCACCCTTCTAGAGAGTGGTAAGGCAAAAAACTAATGACTGTGTGAACATAGGAAATTGTCAAGTATGAAGAATGCAAGTTTACTCAATAATTCTGAGCATAAAATTTTTGTTTTCAATAACTGGAAGATAATTTTCATAAGCGCATCTAAAAGAATACTTCATACATATAATATATAACAATGATACATTACCGTGTCTTCCAATTTAAGATATTTACAAATTTACTTCTCCTGGAATTCAATCAACATTAATCTAGTCTTTTATGAGGTCGATCATTTCATCAGTTCCAAAGTCTAATTATCATCAATGAAGCACAATGTATCAATGAATACAGCGCAAGATTACGTTCCACCTACTCAAGCTAGGTATAATTCCGCTATTTCATTTCCAATTACTTCTGGCTCTTCCTATACTTTCGAAATCATTCGACTCGGTGGCATATATCGTGCTGGCTTAGATATTTTTTGGAAATTTCCAAAAAATTCTTCCCCATCTTCACTGCCTCGCCTGGTGGTCAAGCTACTAACTGATATTAGTTTTATAATGGAAAAAATTTCATTAGATGCAACAGTTATACCCACGAAAATGCGATGTTGCATTTGTAAATAATAAACACAAAAAATCAGGTTCAATACAACATTTCAGGGGTAACGATCTATAGTCATAATGAAATTCAAAACATGAAAATTCATACAGACGATTTGAACCAGCTTTTGTACATTTGCGACTTAAACTAGTAATAAAAAGTAAAGTGTACCATCCAGCTGATTAATAAGTAACACAGTTTGTCGCCAAAGTATAACGCTGCGCAACAATAATTTCAACGATTTCTTTAATACTTTTATACGACTTTGGCCGATATGTTGTAGGAATTAATGACGCTTTAAGGGGATAAATTATAATAGAATGTTGAAATTAATTAACCCACTTATGCCCAGCATTACATACCAACAACCCACTACCTCTCCAAATATTCTTCACGATTTCTCTTATCACTTAAGAAATACTTATTTAATTTCTCCTGTCTTTATTCTCAACAATAGAGACTGACAGAGATACTTTCCTCTCAAAGTGGAAATACGAAATTTTTTCAAAGAGGTAATATGTTGCGAAAACGCAACACCTGTCATTGACGGGTTAATAATAAAAGTAGAAAAAATTCAAAACTATTATTTTTTTTATACTTATTACAAAACATTATAAGATAACCAGTTTTTCTGTCTGATTCGTAATATATAGACTATACTTATGTGAATAATGTTCATTTTCTTAGGCTTCACATTAGTATTTTTTTGGCTAAATTTGACAAAAGAATAAAATTAAATTTATTTTACTTTTTCACACTCAATAAACCTTTTGTAAGCTTATTCTCTTAAATTAAAAAAAAAAACAACAAATGACAAAAAACTATACCAAAACATAAGAAACTTATCTAAATTTCAAAGCCATAAGATAAATCTAAAAATATTCTAAAATATAATTATATTTCACAATTAAATGAAACTACATGATGTAGTATTATTTCTACTTTCTTTAATTTCTTTACCACGAATAAAAATTTCTTTAATTTTCTATTACAACATCTTCAGGTGGGATATTAGCAAAGATATATTTGCTAATATTGCAACATCAGCAATAAAGATATATTTGCTGATGTTGTAATACGAAACCTAGGTCGTGGTAAAGAAATTAAAGAAAGTAGAAATAATACATCACGTAGTTTTATTTAATTGTGAATAATTAATTTCTACAAAATTAACGCCAAATATATTCAATAATTATATTTGTTATGTCTACGGAAAAAACAATTACGAAACTTTTAGAATCGATGTATAAGTGAATAAAAAGTACCGGTGAATGGATCATAGCAAGGTTTTCTTGTTTTTTTGAGCTTTCTGCTACTTCTTCCTTTCCTGCTTTACTTCTGCAGTAACAAGTGTGTACTGAACCCAGCAGATGAATTTATTTTTTAATAGAGAGTGAAAGCTAGTCTAATGTTGCTTGCTGAATTATAATTCGTTTTTATCTTATAGCCGAGATATTAAAAAAAACACAATGCTGTTTTAGTTTTGTGGGATATATTTAAACGAAAAATACTCCCTTTTTTATAAAAAAATACGGTCATATACTTATAGTGTTCTTAAGGAACTGGCTTACAAGATCGAGAACCTTGTATTTGCAAACTTTATTATCTGTGGTTTAAGGAATTTTATTATCTGCAGTTAGTATATTACCATCAAAATAAATGGCAAGTTCATCTTAGATCTGAGGTTCACTAACGACAACATTAATCCTTTAATTTTTTTTTAATAAAAACGTATGATCTTAAAGCTAAGGAATTTTCACGAAACTGATTTATAAGATTGAGAACCATCTATTTAAAGCCTTTATTATTTGTAGTCAGTAACATATATAGCCTGTTTAGGGACTTTAATTATTTGTAGTTAGTGGTAAAATCCAAAGTAAAAAAATCCAACGAAGAATTAAAATAGGCGACAAAGCCCTTACCCTCGATAAACTTAATTGGCAATGAGTAGGTCCTATTTGCTGAAAAGCCGATATTCGATAGGGTAAACAAGTTCTCAAGTAGAGACAACAAACTCCCAGGCGCAGTGTGAGATACCCTTTCAAGTGGATCGACCACCTAAAAAATTGTCAGAAAACGGCTGGATGCTGAAGGCGGCGGAAAGTGTGGGATGACGAGCTTTAGAAAAGGTCTATGTTTAGCAATGGAGATTATGATGATTATTATCTGATATAGCTTATATTTTTTGTTAGTGTATTTTATTAGTATGTAATTCCTTACATATTTACTATCGTATTTCAACATTAAATTCACAAATAAAAATGATCACATAAACGTGCTATGTTTTAAATTTCAGTTTAACTCATTCAGCTAATGTTTCATTCTTATGGATTAAATTCACACACATCACGTCATAAATATCAGAATGAAAATTTATAGACAGCAAATTTTTAAAAGTTCAAGGGAATTCCCTAATATTCTATTCTTCTTTTTTCATTGTTCTATTTTTAAAATATGATACTAGAGAAGGTAAACGATACCGTCAGAGCGTTGTAAAGAAGATTATCCACGTTACCGGGTATTAACGAGGATTAGATAAATTTATCTCACCGTGGATAGTTACATGTAGGTTTGGGTTATAAGTTTTCACACCTAATCAGTTTATGCATTCTTTTATAAGATGTAATTATATTTAACATTTGTTTTTTTCAAGTTTGATATATTGGTTGAATATATTGAAATATTTTTTAACGCAAAGTAAATAAATGAGTTGGTTTGTGTTTGTTCCAATATCTGCACAAAGCGTATTTATAACAAGTAGATATGATCATTGCCTTTTATAACACTGAAATGATGTTTTACTAAAATTATAAAACGATTAGTTTATTTCTGAGGCTATACAATATCATTTTAGTGATAATTGGTTACCATGTACTAGTTCCGATACAAACATAAATATTGGAAGTAAATAAACATAAAATTAGCAATGGTTTTATCCAACATATCAGCTGCTGGTAGTACTATTATATGGAAATAAGATTATACGCAAGTTTTTTAAATTTTTAATACCAAAACTGGTTACTTCGTACTGTTCTAATTTCATACATGGCAACACTTATTTTGGATAAAGCTGTAGAAAACGGGTTTATTTTTTTAATGCTTCCACGAAGTTTCGAGCAGAAACATTATTTTTTTAGTCACGCATTCAAATATATTCTTATTATTAAATGGATAATTACGCAGTGATATAATTATACATAGTAGTGCAATTTAGGTCACATAAACATTTCATAATTTTGAAGAAAGTTCATAGTATCTCCATAAAGTTATTTATAGTGAGAGAATGTAAACATAAACCTGTTTTTATCAATATTTTCTGTTAATTCCATCTAACGTAATACATAGAAAAATGGATTTTTTATTTGTTCCACCTTCAGTACTCAAATATTCAGTCGGTATTTATACAATTTAACTGATAAATTACCTGTTCCATGGACATAAATTATAATACACTTTATTTCAAAAAACACAAATTCCGCACCAGCAAAGTCGCGTGGACCAGCCAGTGTTATATAAAGAAAGAACGCATCTGTTCGTTAGTAGCGTTGCGCGGCATGGTCAAAACACTGCGTTGATTTAATGATGTCAAGCAACACCCGACGTGAATGGACTGGTAGAGGCTTAACCCTTTCGGTGACTAATCCATCAGTCTATTTCAAGACCGAAATAAGAATTGAAAAATAATTGATAATCGTCTCGTATAGCTTACGATACCAAAATTAAAACAGACTATATAATATAACTTTAGTGCTTTTATAAGAGAATATGATTGTGGAAACTTTGTTTAGTAGTCTGTAAAAAATCTGAAAAACAGGATATATAGGAAATCAACAGGTTGCCTATCCCTCCATTCGTCTGTCATAGGTTATTTTCTTAGAGTATATGTGACTAAGAGGATTTAGTTTTTACCGGTGAAGTATCAAATGGTTAAAAATTAAAGTCTCTACTATAAACTAAATAATAATTTAAATAAAAAATAATTTTTAATAAAAGTTTTATAAAATTGTTTAATGGGTAATTGAGCAAGCACTTCAAAAACATTAAAAAGTTTAGAAAATCTTAAAAACAATTATTCATAGAAATTGAGACGGAATGTTTTCCACTTTCTTCAAAGATCCTCCCATTGTAGAAGTTATATCCATAAGTTAGAATTTATGAAAATTATGAAATAGAAACATTTTGGGAGAAAGAAATTAAAATAATGAAGCATAAATGAAACAATTTATGAAATATAATAATATTTATTGAAATTAAATATATTTTTAAGATTTTTGACTTTTAACTATGAACACGATGGAATCAAAATATAGAAAATAATCCACTCACACGTAGGCACAAGCATTTACAATTATAATTTTTTAAACTCTATTATTTTAGAAACAATTTCAATTAAAATTTCGACTTTAATTTTTTTAATATTACATTATTACATTTCCATGATTGCTTGAAATTAAAAAGCTCAATATAAAATGGAAGTTATATACTTCTTTCATACAACTATTTACTGATTTTTGAATTTAAGATTGAATAATCAATTTTAAATTTTCAATAATAATAAATTGCTCATAGGACTAGTAATTAGAGCTTCATCGCATTAATTTGAAATAAAATATATATGAGAAAATACCAATAGAAATTTGATATTTTCTCATTGAGCATGAAACATGGAAATTTAATTGAAACTTTGCAAAAAAATAGTCAAAATATAAAAAAAAACTTATAATATTTTATATTTTAAATAAAGATAATATTTAAAATAAAGATAATATTTCAAAAAGTTTTTTTGCAAACTTTATCGCTCAGAAAAGTCTGTGTAAAAGTTAGTTTCAATTTCGAGACTTACATTTTAACAAATTACATTACTGAAATTAAACAATTATTATCTTTCTAAATACAATGTTCTCAAGATGCTTGATGTATTTCGGTAGAGTATTGGTAAATAAAATAAAATAAATAAAGATTTAATTATTATAAATAGGGAAGAATTCAGTTTATACGAAAGAAAAAGTATTTCTATATCACTTTGTTATCTAAGTTTCTGTTCATCTATAACAATGTGAAATGTAATAAATCATATTAAGGATAAAGGCATATTTGTGTAATGAAAGGTATAATTGAATACGTAAAAATTTAACAGAAGTAAAAATGAGAACAACTAATTTATAATAATAAAATTTAAATTTACAAAATCCTTTGAAGCCAGTAAACAGTTTGAAAAATCGCATTATTTGTCGCATCTATCGTTGAGCCAAAAAATGAAAAAATCATTTCGAGTAAATATATTATCAAATTGTCTAACATGCATTTTATAAAAATTATGAAAACTTGAAAAGTATTTGTAAATTAATAGTTTTGAAATAATGGTTAATTCCAATTTTTTATATTTTATTACAAAAAAATTGAATTTGTGAAATATAACTGCTTAATTTTTAACTGAAATTGAAACTATCGTTTAGTAATTTCACTTTTATTCAGTTTAGTAACAAAGCCTAAAATATAAATTAAAATGATGTAACATATTTTAAAATCGACACCAGCTTATTAATACTGCAGAGGTACGTAAAAAATTGAGTTTTTAAAGAAAATTAATAACTTAACTGGAATTTAAATTATTGGTTAACAAATTGACACTTATTTGATAATAAACCATAAAGTGAGAATATCTATTATATTTTAAAATTAATAGTTTATTTTTTAAATTTTTGAGAGACAATTCATTAGTCTCATGCCAACAAGAGAAATTAGTTACTCCATGTTAACTTTTTTCGAATCTTTGTGCTTTGAGAATATCTCAGCCAGTTCTATTTAAATTACTTAATGTACTCTATTTTAAATAGATCCATCAAAATCTTGATGATACTTAAAGACTGAAATATGTAAATTAAAAGTAAATAAATTTGAAATGGAATTAGTAAGGGACAAAGATAAAATATACACTCCATGCGATCAATCTCACGATTCTTCAAGAACAACGTCATCTGTAAACAAGTACGCTCTCTGGTTAAATAGCGACAAGCTACAATCAGTTCTCTTTGCAATGTCCATAAGAATTCTAACCGATGGAGAAGTTATGCCAAAAAATTCCTGGTTTGCTCGTTTCTGAAATTTAATCCAAACTCGAAGTTTATGAGTCAATACCATATCTGTTAGTGAGTGATTTGGTAAAATATGCCGTTTTGATACTGCATTTCAACCTGCGTAATTCGTTTCATTGCTGACTACCATGTATCCAGTAATTGTCGAATCAACGTCTTTATCTCATAGCTCTAATGCCTAACTTGGCGTTGTTTTCTTAGTGTTGAAGCAAAGCTTCCTTTTTAGAGTCGTCGCTATAATCGGTACTTGTTTGTCTATAGTGATAACTGAATTATTATCAGACACTTGGTGTTCATAATTAATGGAGACGTCTTGAATCACCAACGGTATTATAGAGAGGACGTCTTCGTCTGGATCAGAAGCTCCGATGAATTTGCATAAAGACTGTATAAACCAACTTCCTTCGGTTTGATGTCTGCAAAAAAATATTCTCCTGATAACATAAAAAATAATAAAACAAAAAAAATATAAACAAAAAATAATAAACTATAATAAAATGCAATATTAAAACACTACAGAAGCTTCATTTTTAGAGATATATTTGTCAATTTTGGAAAAGTTCGCGCGATATATGTATGGTCTTCTAATATCATTGCCTGATATAGTAACATGATTTTTCTTGCCTGTTTTATGTTCATAAATAGCGCTACTTGAATAAATTAGAAACTAATTAACATATATTAATCGACAAAATCTATAAAATTCTTTTTATTCAATAGTGATTTGGGCTTCGTAGTCAAATACGGAACCCTATTAATCTCGTTTTGTTCATGTGTATATCCTTCTATCAGTCACACCCTCGTAGTTTCTACAATTATAGACCTATATGCATGCTATTTTACGAGTATATGCTTCGGATAATTATTTATTTTTTTAGTTCTTTTCTTAATAAAGTAGTTCTTCACTTAAAAAAGGGCTAAAAGGCTTTCCTAGCGCACCAAATTTTTTTTATGTCGTTAGAAAGGTTTTTCTAAATAAAATTTAGGTTCCATTAGCCACTTTTCACTTGTGGTGCTTTCAAAAATTTAAGTTTTTAAGAAATTTTAGGTTTTAAAATGGTTTGTGCTCCCCCCTCCTTTTCATTTCCACAATAGACTATAAAAAATCCAGGAAATAGGCTTTCATTAGCACTTTCCGATGAAATAATTTCGAGTAATTAAATTTAATTGGTTTTAAAATATTAAAAAAACTCCGAAGTACTCGAAATAACAATGATGTGATGGGCGACTGAGCTAGTATATGTACTGATGATAAATTAAATTGAAAATATTAAAATGTGTTTTGCAAGAATTAATTTAATATCAAATACAGTTTCTTCCTTTTTTCATACAGGAAGAAAACGTATTTTTAGACGTTGAGTCCTTAAATTCATATGCTCAAGTATGTGTACATATACATTATACATATCCTTTAATTCGTATGCTCACGTATATGTACGTATACATGTGTGTGTAATTCTGCCGCTTTAATCAATTAAGTATTTTTTCATAGATCCATCCACTGCCATTAATTTTTATAATTTTTCTACACAATTTCAGTCAAGACCTATGGGCTAGCAAAACGAGAGAGACAGAATTAAGTAACTCTCTTCCTTTTTTCCTGTACCACGGTAAGAATTCGATGGTTTATTCAATTAGTAGTAAATCAAATTACCTGTGTGCAACCATCCCAGGATAGGTGCTATGAAGTCTCAAGAAATCCGTTTCGTTGGCCATCCGGTACGGTTTTTCGTAATGATACTCGTCATCGTGACTGTAGCTTGATAATTGGATGTCGTCTCCTGTCGTGACAACCTGGGATATTTTCCCCCCACGACATGTCTGAAGATAAGATATAACAATTAGACTTTCAGATAAAACTGGTTCCAAGTAAAACTGTACATATCAACATTTTTATTAACATTCAAAAGTGCAGAGAATTTGTATTAATTTAATTACAGATTTTAATTTTTCATAATATGAATTAATATATTTCCTAGAATATATTTTAAGAGCTTAAAAATATAGCGCCTATTATAAGAATTTTAAGGTTTAGGACATGTAGGTATTTCTATGGTTTTCTCGTAACCTTTGCGCATGCTTCAAAAATCCTATGTTATCATAATTTTAGTTTTTCGGAAATAGGGTGGGAGAAATATTTTTTTACATATTTTTTGGTACCAGTAAAATTATGAAAAAAATTATATTTTACTTATTTTCTGGTAAAAGTAAAATTATGAAAAAAATTCTATTTTACTTATTTTCTGGTAAAAGTAAAATTATGAAAAAAATTATATTTTACTTATTTTCTGGTAAAAGTAAAATTATGAAAAATATTATATTTTACTTATTTTATTTTTACTTATTTTATGGTAAAAGTAAAATTATGAAAAAAAATATATTTTACTTATTTTCTGATAAAAGTAAAATTATGAAAAAAATTATATTTTACTTATTTTCTGCTAAAAGTAAATATATGAAAAAATTATTTTTTACTTATTTTCTGGTACAAGTAAAATTATGGAAAAAATATATTTTACTTATTTTCTGGTAAAAGTAAAATTATGAAAAAATTTATATTTTACTTATTTTCTGGTAAAAGTAAAATTATGAAAAAAATTATATTTACTTATTTTCCGGTAAAAGTAAAGTTATGAAAAAAATTATATTTTACTTATTTTCTGATGAAAGTAAAATTATGAAAAAAATTATATTTTACTTATTTTCTGGTAAAAGTAAAATTATGAAAAAAATTATATTTTACTTATTTTCTGGTAAAAGTAAAATTATGAAAAAAATTATATTTTATTTATTTTCTTGTAAAAGTAAAATACAAAAAATCCTTAAGTGAAAAATTTTCATATATATAAAACTAAAACAGACGGTTAGCGGAAAGGAAGCACGTACAGAATCCTTAAATTCTTATAATTTAGGTATGTAATAAGACATGATTAGGTATGTAATAAGACATGAAATATTTGTTTCAGAAAAATTTTTTCAAATGTCAGAATTAAGTTTTCTTTCGAGTTTGGTAGAATTTAAAGTGATAGAGCAGTGCAAGAATAGAAACATATCGAAAACATAGGGTAAGGCAATGAGAAACTAATGCTTTAAATCTAGAATTAATATTGCAAAGAAAAAACGGAATACGATAATGTTGCCAGTATAGTGTGGTAATTAAAACCTAGCCTTTGTTTCATTGATCGCTAAAAGTAAGCGAATTTGAAATTAAGCATAATATGCCCTGTTTATAGAGAAAATTCAGAATATATACATATGTTACATATATGTTACATCAAACATGAGTATAAAACCTATTTATCTAAAAACGGGTATGCGTATTAATACAAACACACAAATATCGATTCCCAAAATTCATAAAATACTGTTCTTAACGTAACTGAGGAAAGTTATTAATGTAATAAAAAACATGTAAGAAATCAGGGTATAAATCTATAGCATTATATTTTAAATCAAATTACGTGAATAGAGAGGCATTGGTAAAAAAGTACCTGGTAGATCAAAATTTTTGGCTTAGTAATGAGGCACGGTGCATTCGTTTCCGTTAGAAACTCCATAATATCACTTTCATGGATGGGATGGTCCTTTGTGAGCAAAATCCCATTGTCTCTGCCGTGCGTCAGGAAAACGATCGCCAAACATCCGAAGTCAGATAGATCTTTAGCAATTACTAAAATTGTAAATTCATATACCAAAATTAAAACATTTATACTGATAGAGTTAAAGTAATTTAATTGCAGCAAATATTTTACAAACTTTCATCGTATTTTCTTCCGTTCTTTCATAGAACATGAATAACAACATGTATTTAATATTTTTTTTTCATTTGTATCAGAATAGTATTAATATATTGAATTATATTAAATTTGTAAAAGAATCAACTTTCAAGATAAAATTAGTTTTTTCGCCCTTGTCAGATCAGTGATCAATTCTTGACCAATATAGTTTTAAAATTTATTTGAAATATTTTCGTTAATCTGTTTCCAAATATCCGTAAGCAAATTCAATTTCAATAAAAACAGAGCTAAATTGGAAACTGCCACGATAACTGCTGGGAATAGAAAAACTAATAAGGAATACCATAAAAAAGTGGAAATTTTGATAAAATTTTGTTGATGAAATTTAAAAAACGTTTTCGGTTTTTTCTGTTCCATATTTGACTAAAATTTTTAAAACTAAAATATTGTCATGATCGTAAAAAAATCATGAATAAAATGGAAAAGAAATTAACTAATTTATGACACATTTTCAGAAACAGCTTTTGAAAAACTACGTCAAATCACCAGGACGGAAAATTTTTTAAAAAATTTTCCCGGAACCCAAATAGGTATATTTACTTTAAAAACATAAATATTATTCTAGTATAAAATATATTTTGAGATTAATATAAGTTTTAATACATGTGAATGTAAAATAATTAACAAGAAGGGATGGTTAGTGAAAAATTATGCGAAAATTTTTGGTTTTTTTTTAAAAATTATAGGAAAAATAATATTATTTTTAATTAATATCTAGACACATTTAATTCAAATGAAAGCAGTAAAAGAAAGGCAATATTTGGAGCGTGCATTGTATATATATATATATATATATATATATATATATATATATATATATATATATATATATATATATATATATATATATATATATATATATATATATATATATAATATATATAAATATAAATATATATATATATATATATATATATATATATATATATATATTTATATATATGGTTAAATTTGACATGTTTAGTTAGACATTTACTTACGTTCCTCAAAAGTAGTATATATTTGGTCCTTTGTGTAGTCATTGTAGACCACAACATGAAATCCTCGCGATCCAAAACATGTCTTCAACGCTGCTACGTCGTTGTCTGTACCAAGCCTCAGATCATAACCCGGTATGTCGTACATATTAAAAACGAGCATTAAGTTTTTAGAGAATTTATCCAGCTCGTAAGTTTTAGCATTTTTCTGTAGACAACGCCTATTACGAACAGGTGGCTGAAATTTTTGACTAGCAGTAGGCTCTGAGAAGTTTGAACCCAGGCCACAGTCTGACCGACAATTATCATTTGAATCTTCAGGTTTTTCACTTTTTGATGTCGATGCTTTAGGATTTACACTGTTAAACTGACGTTCTTTGCTCAGAGACATATCGGAAGAATCAGTTCTTTGAAAATATTGACTGTAACATAAAGGTTTAATTCAGGGATATTACAGTGTATTTTAACTTCTTAAACTTTTCAAGTAAAATCATAACCGTTTAGACCTAAATATTTATATGTTATCTCGTTGTCAGTACATCCAACTCACATTCATCTATCTACCAGTTTATCAACATTAATATCGACCTGTTCTTATCTCACAGACAAACTTCTAGATACACAAATTTACTTTCCTGAATAAAAGTGACGAAATTAATGCCGCTGAAGCACGCCGTGTAACAATAAAAAATTATCAAAATTACTTGTTAAATAGTTCTGTTGTTACATAAGTATTATATAAGAGTTTTTAGTATTTTATGTTTAGTATATTTGTCAAATAGGTCTGTTCTTACATAAATATAAGTTTTTTAAATTCTTTTGTAATATATCACTTAATAACACTTTATTAATATTTTGGCCCAGAGACGTTTTTGACACGCCGACTTTACGCGGTTAATTTTCATTTAATGCAGCGCACTAACAAAATTGTTAGTATTCTAAAATTTTTTTTTTACAAAACTAAAAAATGTATTACAAAACCATGTAAACAAAACCCACAACAGAACTAGAACTTGCGTTATTTTGCAGTACGAATGATAAGGATTGAAGTGTATAAATAAAAATTATTTAATAAATTTTATTCTCGAGTTTTATGTAAATATATTTCCTTTTATATATTATACAAGCTTTCGAGCGCAACTTTACTTCGCGTAATTTTTCATTCATACAACCGAATTTCTCTCTACTAATAATTTTCGCCTTTAAAAACTACGACCCTCGACGTACCCTCGACTGAAATAAAAGTTTCTTATATTTTAGCCCTAAATTAAGGTCAAAAATGGTTATTATTTAGTCGGTAATAGTAACAATTTCTATTTATCACGTTTAAGCTCTTACCATTACAAAATTTCAGGTTCCTTAGAGGATACCCGATATAAAAACATTATAGGTTTTATTAATTTAATCAATATCTAACTTGAAATTTAATTTGAATCGGTCCAGACAATTTTAATTTTTTTTTCATGAAACTCAAATACACAATCAAATAGATAAATAAAAAATTCGTTAAATAAGAGTACAACTCGCACTATGAGGATAATAATATCAGGCACTGATAAACGTACAAGCATACTTCGTGTTTCGTTTAAATTATTTACAACGAATTTTTTAAAACGTAAATATATTACTTAGCGTTATTTTGATACTAGTAAAAATATGATGAATATTTAAAAAATTATGATATCCAGGAAAATCCTTACAGTTTTCCTGCAACCCATGTGTTGGCTTCTGAAACCTTAGTCTTTTTTTCATAATTTTAGTTTTAGTAGCCTCGAAAGTAGGAGGAGAACATACTTTCCCATATTTTTCAATATGTCTTTGAAGATTTAATTCATACAATAATGGGAAACATTATTGTGGCTTTTTCAAACTATACCCCATGTTATGTACGGAATTATAAATTTTTTTTCCAACACCTAATTTTTTCCTTGCAACTTTTCCTTCAAAAATAATTTTTTCGCCTAAAATTACTATTTCAGGGTAACTATATGTTATATATGTTATAAGAGATTGTGCAAGAATGACGGATATTACCAATACGTATATCAATTTAAATAAACAGTATTCAAACTAGGCACTGGTCATCATGAATCACAAAGCCACTCTATAATTCTATTTCTAAAATGATCAATAGAGCAGAAAAAGAATCAAGTCCGGGAGCCTATTATAATACTGTGCTATAAAATATGAGCACAGGACAGATCGATGAATGCGGCAGAATATTTGTGAGGCCTCTAAGCAGGTGGAATCAATTATGGCGTTGTACTCTCAGGTAATAACCAGTAGCATGATGCACCACTAAACTTACTATCGAGTGATTTAAAATGTGTTCATTCAACATTCAATAATAAATAAGGATATGTAAATTTTGTAATATAAAAACCTATTGAACGTTTAAAATACTTTCCCCAGTATGAAAAGATAATAAAAATTATATGAAGACCGGATGTTTGCATTAGTTACCAGAATACAACAGATTAAAGAGTTGAACAAAATCATGACACAATCATAGTACTTGTAAGCTTTCCAACAAGTTTCGATGATATGATTGTGAAATGCATAAATTTTATTTTAGAGCCATATGGGTTTTATTACGAGAGCAATAAACATGATTTATTTTCGCAATATTGGCATTACAAATTATGCAATTACACTAAAAAGTGGAAAATATGAAAATTCAAACATAAGTCTCTGTTGGATATATTATTACTAAAGAAATAGTTTTAGAGCAATACAACTTTATTTAGAATACTCTCACTCGTCGCATCTAATTACTTCCAACACTCAGATAACACATTTTTGCTATACCAGTGTATATTGTATATATTCTCTCCTTTTTCAAAATTTCCCGCTTTTTCACGGACGTAAAATTGCTAAATATACTTAATGAACAGTGGTAATGTCCCATATCTCCATGTGAGAAAGTAAAACAAGAATATTAAATATGAGAGTATATTAGTAGCTTATATGGATTTATAAATGAAAATTGACAGTACTTTTATGGATTTTAGGTATTAAAAAAAAGTAAACATCAGTGATATAAATAACTCTGTATTACAGAAGTACCAAATAAAATATTGCGAAAAATTGGCTTGAATAATGATTTGACTGTCCCAGTATTGGCAAAAATTTATTTTAAATACAAACATCTACTACAAATAACAAGGAGAGTGGTTGATATTACCGTTCCTCGGTTTTCAAAGACTCTCGCTCGTCATATCTTATTACTTCCAACACCAATTCGGTAATCACATTTTTTGCAATACCAGTGTATATTCCCTTCTTTTTCCAAATTTCCCACTTTTTCACGGACGTAGAATTGCTAAATGTAATTGGTGAACACTGATAATATTCTATATCTGCATGTAAAAAATAAAATAAGAATAATGAATATGAGAGTGTTTTATTAGCTTGTATGGACTTATAAATGAAAATTAACAGTTTCTTTATAGATTTTATGTATGGACAGAAAGTAAACATCAGTGTTATAAAAACAAGGAGAGTGGTTGATATTACCGTTCATCGGTTTTCCCTGGAAAACATTATTCGAGGAAAAATTGTTCATACTATTTGTCTGTACTATATTATTAAATGAATACAATTATTAAATGAAACTAGTCATCAGATTACTGAATGCATGTAACATATTTTGATACAGAGCTTCATAAAATAAACTGTTCTTGAAATAAGCTATGAATAAAATATTTGTTAATGATATTTTTGTCTAATGTACATATTACTTTTTTTACATTTTTTTCATATTCATTCATTTGAAGCTCGTCGTGTAATTACAGCACATTTTACCATACGTAATCTAGTATGAACTTTCAGCCAAAGGTAAGCTGGAAGTTGGTTATATGTATATTAGGTGTTCCTATTTGTAAGTACTGAGAGATAATAGGACATATTTCTGTTACGCTTTTCGTAGTATATAATAAACAAAATTGTATAGAAAGCTCGCCGCATATGGTAATATATCTTAATAAAATTTCATGAAAAAACCATGTACTATTTTTCAGTACAATGAAGGTAAAACAATAATCTATTTGTAGTAGATGTTTGTATTTAAAATAAATTTTTGCCAATACTGGGACAGTCAAATCATTATTCAAGCCAATTTTTCGCAATATTTTATTTGGTACTTCTGTAATACAGAGTAGTACAAACACAAAGTCATTTTTAAGCACCTTATCATGTAGTTTACTGCAAAAAAAAATTAATTAAAAATACTGCTGTGTTAAAAGCATTGTGACTTGTTCGAATTATAAACTTTACTCTTTTTCATAACATAACGCTATATATGCCTTGACATTTAAGTAAAATCAATATTCTGATTAATATTCACTCTAATAGGCTATCTTTAGTAGAAATTATATACAATTAAGCCACTTTGGTACTGACACCTTAATATTTTTAATTACATTTCTACCAGCAACTATCTAGCTTACGAATTTTTTTTATATATTTGAAAATAATACATGTTAGATTAAATAAAGGGGAAAAACTGAGTATAATAGTATGTTAACTGCACCTACAGAGTCTCAAAATCAAACATATTTTTAATTTCATTATATGTGATACACATATAGATGTAAATAAATTAAATACCTAATTTTGCTAAGGATTTTTCTATTATGGAAATATATCTTTATTTTATAAGTTTTCCTTTCCATTCAAAAAACATGACTCGTGGCAAAGTAAAAAGAATAACGGATATGCCATTTCTCTATTTATATTTTTCTCTCGCTCGACTAATCGACAAAATAAAAGAAACTGCAGGTTACTTCTCCAATTGTTAACAAAAAACTTGTTAACTTTTTCATGCATTAGACTTTTGGGTTTAATTATTTTTACGTGCAGCCGTATAATTATTAAAACAGATCGGACATTCGAAAAACGTTTTACATTATTCCTAAAATAAAAAGCATATATTCATATAAATAATTAAAGACAGGATGCTGGCAATATAATTCCATTAATCTATTTACACCTTCAAATCATTTTACGTCTAATACAAAAAGAAAGAAAAAAAATTTGAAGACAAAATTCGAAGAAAGGGGAAAAAATTATGCTAGAGATTGGGAATGATGAGTACCCAAATGGAAATATATAAAATCAAAGAGGCATAACGTTACATCTCTTGAAAAGGAAAGAATCAAGAGACGTAACGATATGCCTCTTTGGTTTTATATATTTCCATTTGGGTACTCATACATTCCCAATCTCTAGCAACATTTTTTCTCTTATATTCAATAGCATGCTTTCTTTAATACCGTAATCCTGTCGAATATCTTAATTTTTAATCACTTCATGCTAATGTAAGCATAACATTAAAATTTCAATCATACAGTTAAATATATAATTATTCAATTTTGACAAGTATCACAATTTATAACTATAATAGTCAATTTACCTTTCGTCCATTGTTGTTGAAGTTTTTTTATCGAAATGGAAGAATGGAAGGAAACATAACGTAAGTTTTAAATCTATTTCTTTCAGAAACGGTTTTATTTTTTGTTCTTTTTCCTTTTATCGCACAACGATATTTTTATATCTTTTATTAACACATATTTCTACTAAAATACACATTTCACAACACACATGTAATATCCTCTATAATGACCCAATGCAAATGACAATAAAAGCGTGGAGTTAAAAATCTTAATACATTTGAAAGAGACAGATATTACATCCATGTAACGCATTAATTCAATTAAAATAATTTCGATGTGTTGTATAAAATTGTCGGGAAAAATATATCGATAATATTTTTTTCTGCTTATCGATGTTAAGAAAAGTCTAAAAAAATATTTTCAATTAACAGTGAAAATAATTTTAAACTCGAAACAACAAAATAGCTCGTATTATTTGATATTTTGACCTGTATCGATTGTTTTTGACAATTCTAGCCCGTAAATAAATGATAATTACACAGGCAAGTAATAGAACATTTTCCTATCTAAATAAAGAAAATTTTCGCTTCGAAAATATTATTAGCAATATTACAAGAGTAAGATAAACAGTAGTAAGAAATGACAAGTTGTACGTCGAATCATCGTCATTGTGATCGGTTTTCATAATTTTAAAACACAAATATTTCGAAATAACGTAAATATAATAACGAAAAAAAATTATTGTTAAGTGTTTTTAACTTCATTTTAATTTTTGCTGTCCTCAGCTAATAAACGAAAGGAAATAAAAAATTTCTTAGAATATACTTAACCTATTTATTTTCAATTTCTTAAAATTTAATTTTTCTTTTTGAAAAATACAAAACGGCTTACATTTCCATTATTTTTTTATTCATTTAAAATTTTTCACTTATGACATTTGGTACTGGATGATAAAATTAAATTATTCCGCTTGACATGTCGATGAATTGTTTGGTAAAAATTTATAGTATTATCATATAAGTAAATAGATAAAAAAACCAGTCCTACTAAATTAAAATATTCCAAACAATATAAGACCACTAAAAAGTTGTTTATGTGAAATAAACTTATAATTAATTATTCATTACAATTAAGAAGAGAATGTAACAATCACTAAATATAGATTTACAATAAATTTGTAGCCTAAAAATATAGTGTTTATGTCCTAGAAATGTAAATAAACACTGTAAGGAAATATTGGCTTATGGATATATGGAATAAATAAATAAATAAAGAACGTTCCAATATCCTAAATCACCGTTCAACACCGAATCGAGAGACAACAGAGCAAAAAGTACCACAAGATACTGGTTTGCAACTGAGCCACGTTAAACTTATCGACAAGCGATAACTACCGAGCTCCACTCCGCCCTACAGGAAGTGAGGTTTGCCGCAAAACTAAACTAGATAAAATCACGCCATACGAATCAAGCGTTAATTTTACTGTTGTTAAATATATTAAAACATTTTTTTAGACAACCGGCCTGCTGTAGCTGATAATACGTTCGTCATAAATAATTATCAACATTGTTGCGTCATTTGTCAGTGAATGTTATGGGTTTATTATAATCTATACATATAAATTAGAATTGTTTATCGAATAAATTTCATCGCCTTATATAATAGTATTTAAGTATATTAAGATCAAATATAAGTGTATAGTTTTACCACCAAATTAGTTGTCAATAACAGCGAGGAATAGAAAAACCACGAAAAAAAAAATGATACTTTTTTTCAAAAAACTACCACTTTCAATCAAATTGTTATAAAACCAGGAGGTAACTGATAATTTATAAGAGCTTACACGTTATTTAAATCACCCTTATTAGTAACCAATTCTCTTAAATTCCATGAATCAATTATAATTCGTGTCGAAAGAAAATTGTTCGGATAGGAAATCTCTACCCGTCTCACATAATTAATTCAAACTAACTGTTCACTTTACCAAGATCTTAGTCTGATTACTAATAACTTGATTGTTTTCTAGAGTTCTGTGTATAATAAGGAAATTACTATTTCATTAGTAATACACATTTTCACTTAAAGTAAATTAATATTCACCGGTTTAATATTTTCCAGTAAAATTGTCCAATAATTTTCATTTGTCAAAAAGAATTTTGAGAATCACGTATTTAATTACTGTTATAAATTCAAATCGTATGCTTTTAGAGGTTATCGTGGGATAATATCAATACAATAAATTCTGAGAGAAAGTTTAAGTAATTTTTAATGCCAAAAATAGCAGTTTTACATGCGATAACTAAAATAAAACTTTAAATCCCTAAAAAATAACAATTAAATCAAAACTGGGGCTGTCAGAAAATCACACATATTTTTAATCTTTGCCGAAAAAAAATACTATAAAAACATAAAATAAAAATTCTTAATCCTTCAATATAAATTCTAAAATAAAAATTCTAAATCCTTCTACTTTAACTTTAACTGATGAAGTGGGTATTATTGCCAGATATTAAAAGATATCACGGAAAGATTGTCCAAGAGTCTAAAGTTTTAAGTTTAATTACAAATATTGAAAAAATTAAGTATATGGTATTTTACAGCGTTAATTTTTAGATTTCTTGAATAAAATAAAATGTTTGGATATATGAAATAAAACATGAAAGATCAAATGTATTAAGGATATTTAAAAACAAGTGAAATTAAGTAAAAATTAAATAAAAAGAAGTAATTGGCCAATTTTAGAATTTTTGCTTCTTTATTTCGTTGAACTTATATCAAATAAGGACTGTTTACTCAAATCAAATATAACTTGATTTATTATTGCTTAAAATATTGGAAAGAATCTAATATATATCTTGACACGATGTTGTGAACAATAGCACTTAGCACTAATATAAAAATTATCGGGTTACTAACCACAGGATGATTAACAATTGATCCTACACATTATCGTTAACTAGTCCAATAGTGAAATGGGCAACGAAAGTAAAGCTGCGGATAAAAAGTCGCGCTAATATATTTTGTGATACTTTTATTATAGCACAGAATAAAAAATACATAAACATCGTTAATTTTAAGTATTGTTACCTTTACTAAAGCTTATGTTATTATGTGCACTTAATGGCAAATTTTTAATTGTAAAGACCGATAAAAAATGTAATATATTAAAATAACTCGCTCTTTTAATGTAAATGAAAAAAATTTAACTAATTTTTTTTTCTTACCGACACAATGTTTTGTCGTGCTCCATTAGCATTTACTTCCTTCGATACCGTTTGTAGTCTAGCATAGTCTTAATCAGGTACAAAAATAGTCTTCTAAAATATATTAAGGCGCTATCATTCGAGGACCGTAGACTTTTTAGGTGTTATTTTTTTGAGATATGATATTTTTATATGAAGGACAAGGTGATTAATGTTTTTAGGTAGTGTAATTTCTCACACTCTTGTACTAGTGCATTATCTTCATGCAAAAATCAAGTATCAAGTCTTGAATGTTGACGTTAATTTTTTATGGCTCTCAACCCTCAGGGGAAACATTCCACGGTGAACCAAGCAACTGAAAGAGTTTTTTAATAACAATATTCATTTTATTACGATTTACACAACTACGGAACCCTATTTTGTTTGCATTCTGACACGCACATGTCCGGTTTTTATTTTGATTTTCATCAGCCACAATAAAATATTGATTTAACATTCAACGGAGGGGATGAAAATCGTGTAAGGATGATATTAAGTGCAAATGACGATGAACGAAAACGAACCACAGACACACACACACACACACACACACACACACACACAGTGTGTGTGTCTGTGGTTCGTTTTCGTCATTTCCACTTAATATCACATGATCTTTTATTTATGATATTTGATTTTCGTCATTTGCACTTAATATAATGATAAAAATACCACTAAGGTTGGAAGAGAGCTCAGTTTCGCAAAGATTATACATACCAATTAAATCTAGAGAGCAGGTTCCTGACTAGCATATCTATAATTAGGGATGAAAGCTATGAAAGGGTTACACTATGAAAATCGCCAAACACAATCTAAGTTCATCCAATAGAAGTGTTATATTCCTCTTGACGAAATAAAATACGCTGGAAATCAATTTACGGCTTCAATTTTTTGGTACCAATGAGGATATTTTTCAATAGCCATCTTACAAAATAGCTTCAAAAAGACGATTTCGAAACTATATGTTAACATATCATCAGAAATTACTTATATTTAATTCATTTATATAAAATTTTACTTATATTAAATTTTACATATAAAATTAAGTTATATAAGCTATAATTAATCTATAATTATTCCACTAAATAAACCAAACTGAATAGCAATAACCTAAAATTGCGATAGTTAACTTTATAAAGATATTTTTCAACTGTCCCTCAAAACAGTCTATATAGCAAAAAAATGAACCTTTTGTATGAAACATCTACAGTTGACCCACTATCTCCTAAAACTTTCATCAATGTCAACTTTCTACGTCAAATGAGGAAAGTATCTGTGAGCAGACAGATAGGTAACGTAGTGATTTCGTGTTTCGTTTTTTCAATCCCTGAAATCATAAACAATCCATTGAATTATCATGTGCGAATGTGTATCAATTGAATTAAATTAAAAACATAATAAAAACGTTCTCAAAATATTGATTATAATCAATAAACAATTATCGAGAATGTTTTAACTCAAAATACGTTAATGGGTTATTACATTATATTTTTTTTAATATATCGGTAGAGATATCGGTGTCGTGACACTCCTACAGCACCATCGTTCCAGTAGTGGCGTATGCGTTGTCATCCGATATAAGCGATAGGGATTTTATCAGCTCATATATTTCTTTAATCCTTAGGAAGAAGTCAAATCGGGTGGAAGGAAGAATTGCCTCAAGTTTCCTTCGTCGTCAGCTTATTCTGTTTTCTTGTGGTTCGTTGGTCGGCCTTTTTTATTTCATATTTCCTTCCACATAGTTAAGGTGATACCACTAATATGCAGTAGGGAGGTATGTTACAGTAGAGTATTTCCATGTGACTCACATGAAGAATATCGTGTAATGAAATGCGACTGAGTTTTCGTCTCTTACTGGATTTCTACACTGGATATCCTTAGTAGTCGGTAATTTCCCTTCGGTACCTCCAGTAGTCGGCAATTTCCTTTTGGTTTGGAGTTGTTCCCTCTGAAGTTGGTAGTCTTCTGGATTTTGCATTTTAGTTTGATCTGCGTCGAATTCAGGAGCCCGGTTAGATAGATATTTTCGTTAAGATGTTCTATTATGTTATCATGGATGGTTACGCGTATGGAAGTACACGGATGGTAGCTCTTGATACAATATCACCCAACCATATTTATGACGTAACACACCTAAGCCGATTTTTTTTAAATTTTTATTTTAAAGTTATAATTGTCTAATATTTTTATAATTTTAGTATAATTTTTCACCATCTTATTCTAAATAATTGTAATAAAGAGTGTTTCTTATAACAGTTCTAAAAAATTATTTATCTAATAATTCTAAAAAGTTCTTTTAGATTGACCACGACTCTCTCTAAAACGAAATTTTCTAAAAACATATTAAAACCTAAACGTTATTTATCAAAATATTAAGCTTTGAATTGACGTAAAATGTTGACTATATATGCTGCTCTAACCTTTTAACAGTTAGTTTGAAAAATCTGAAAAAAATGGAATATTAATATTTGAGCCTTTAAACTAACATAATTTTAAGTGATTTGTAAAAACCATAAAATTTTCTAATTATGGTTTTGAATTAATGCTAAACTCAAAATGTTTTGAAAACATATGGTTCAATCTGCTTCTGTAATCTGTAATCGATTATATCAGTGTCATTGCTAATGAAATGTTCCTTGAAAATTTGAAAGAAAATTAAAATAAATTAAAAATAATAAATAACTATGTAGTCGGGGGACCCCCGTCAGGAAAGAAAAAGCGCAGCTTTCTTTTATTCAACTCTCTCTCTCTCTCTAACTTGTACATTTTATGTCATTTTTCGTAATTTTTTCAAAACAAGAATGTAAAATAAGGAATTAAATAAAATAAATTTCATTTAATATTTTAGAAAAAATAGTTATTTATTAAAAAAAATTAAATATAAAATAATGATTTCTAAATTACGTAGGTACAAAAAAATAAGTTTAAATAATATTTACACGTATTTAGAATTGAGGTTATACAGCTAACCGCGCAAAATGCTTGCTGCCCGAATGCCGATACTCGCACGAATACACACATATAACCGCATATAATAGAAAGAAACAGAAAGAAAGAGAGGGAATGTTCGCCTGGAGGGGGCATAACGCTTTTCCCTACGTGACAATTTCCGCCAGTTCGCTCTGCTGTAAGCCGCGTAAAAGAAATTCGTTCCAAAAACAAGGACTTTCTCTTACTTTTCTGTTATATTTATCAATTTGCACTGTTCTTAATTTTGGTTAGATCATATTTTTAAATTTCATTTATAGCAGTATCATACTGAAAATTGAAATTCGAATAAGTCTTATAATTTATCACAAAAACTAGCTTACGATTTATCATGTCATACTAAATTCTTTACGTATATTTAAATATTCTAAGTAGATGCTATTAATAATTTCAAATGTCGAAACATTCGAAAAGGGAAAAATACTTCACTTGAGCAAAGAAATTTTCAGTACATAAACGTAAAAAACATTTTCAAATTTACTAAGTATATTTCACACATCGGTTAATTTAGTAGCATTTCGTCAGGTCGCTTTCATTGTGATCTTTAGGAGACATCGAATTTTACTTTCAGCACTCCCCTTCCAGCTGCTCTCGTTACTTCTGGGTCTATCTTTATTACATAAAGCTCTGCTTATATTTCACAAAATATATTTCCACATATAACGTAGGTACAATTTACTAGTCATAGTTAATATTTAATGCAAAAATATCAGGGAGAATAACTCATACCCCGACACTATGCCAATATACTTGTAGTAATTAAAATCGGTTATAGATTTGTTAAAGTAATTTTTTAAAAAAGGTTTTGTAAACTTTCCTTTTTAAAAAGTACACGTAACGAGAAATAACGATTTTAGTGAAGAGATTCGAAAAGTGTTGAATAAATTTTCGAGTTCAAACTTGAAAATATTATGACTTTGTTAAATATAGGTATTCAATAAATATATTGCAAATAAAATGACGCGTGAAATAAAAAAAAAATAATTGTCGTATATTTCATTTTCTCCCACCTAAAATAAAAAAATACAAATTTTGAGGTTTTAGCTATTGAGACAAGTAATTAGTAATATATTTAATTTCTGTACCAGATTCCAAGCATCTATTTCAAGCTGCTTCTGGGAAAGACGACTCTGACATACGGACAGACGCACACGTGAACAACAAACTTAGAATTCCAACGATTAACATAGATTAATTTTGTTAACGATGCCTAGAAGATAATATATATAGAAGATCTATATAGAAGATAATAGAATAGAAGTGAAAATAAATTATTTAATATTGTTATACATCATATGTAACTTGTTCACAATTTTATAAGATTACTTTCCCTCATTATTCGGTAGTGTTACAAAGAATTTTCAGAGTGAAAACTACTTTGAAATATTTTTTAATTGACGCTTTACAGAGCAATCCCTATTACAGTGATGGGCGAGTGATGTTCAAGATATTCGGCTTATAACCATGTATTTTCTTTCACACATACATACAAACACACACACACACACACACACACACACACACACACATATATATATATACATAAACTATATAATTAAAGTATGTACATAAATAAATAACTATAATTGTGGTATAATTGTTAACTCTTTTCGAGTTAAGAAATTACACGGGAAGAAATGGCGAAGTTTGTGTAAATTGATTAATATCCATTAAAATAAATAAGGATATTTAGTCATTTTAATCCTCATAAATAAAAAACTACCCTTAACATTTTGCAATCTGAAACAGTATTTCAAGAGAAATTAAAATGTTTTCGAAAGTAAACGGAAGTAGAAATATCATTTTTATGACGTACGTTGTGATATTTTCGTGCAAGGAGATTGCGAAAAGGACGAGATAGGGAAACGGGCATCTTGGGCGCGGAATCATCTCAAGGATAAAATATTGCGATTCATTGTTATATCTATATTAATTAAAAAAAGTCTGAACTACGTTCAAGGAAGAAAAAATACACATTGAAAACCTTATTTATATGAACTAATTCTAAAAAATTCTACTGCGTACTACATAAATTTAATCAGTAGTTTGAGAGGAATAAAAGAGTGTTTTGAATTAAAAAGTTTCCAAAACAATTTTGATGGTTTTCATTACAGTACGTGCGATCTGTCTGAGGGAAAAGAGAGTTGGGAGTTAGGTACGCTTTGAGCGGAAATATTACAAACGAATGTTGCATGTTACTGTACTTTATTATATTTTTGTTAAAGTAAAATAAAGGGCAGGTCTGTGTTAACCATAGAATAAATACAAATAACTAAAACCTCTATCAAATAATTTAATGGTATCGGTACCAAGCGTGGTTCGCTAATATAAAATAATTATATTGGGTAGTTTTGATAATTTCCATTCAATATATTTCTAATAATATCTTAATATAGAAAATTGTTAAGTACAAAGTAGAATTCACGCTATGAGGGTTCACTAAACATATACTTAGATGTTTATAAATGTGGAGACGTGGGCTTTTTTAGTTAAGTTAAAAAATTATGAGTATAAAATTATTGCTGGAAATAGTCTTATTCAAAACTTTGTGAAGTTTTCCAGTAAATTTCCGGTAAGTCTTTCATAATTCAAATATGTAGTAATTTTAACTTTAGCAGTTCTGTTAATGGGGGCAGGGTGGAATATGTTATTGGTGGGCATTTTCAAAATTGTATTTAGAACTAACACCCAAAATATTCCAAAATAAATCATTTTGGAACACTTGCGTATAACATATTGTGTCAATAGATACTGAAAAATGATAAACAAAATTAGTTCATTTGCCCTGGCCAATATTACCGTAAAATATTTTCAAGTGATAACTATTGGAATATATAAGGATTGATATGCTTTATCATCATGTCACATCTCAAGTTTCTAAGCCAAAATAGTTCCTAAAAAAAGCCTTAAAATTGTCAGCTATGGCTCTAAAACTATCTTACAAAAAATATAAAAAAGGGTTCAATTTTTTTTAATACATTGCAGTTTAAACTGAAATCTTATCATGTTCATATAAAATTGAAAAATATTTGTCAGTTACATCATTTTTTTCTTCTAAAACTTCTTTATAAGTATATGAGTGTTAGTTAACGGAATATATGTATATTAATATGCTTTGTTATTACGACACATTTAATGTTTTCAAGGTGATTTTATAAGGAAACCATTTTGTTTCATTTCAAAACCATAAATCCTGGAAATATGAAAAGAAATTAAGCAAATATTGCGAATGGCAAAAAATGAAAAGAAAGAAAATATTATTTTGTTATCTAATGTTCTTTAATACTCGTTTAATTTCAGATCTGTTGGGTCGTAAAAATCTTTCTAGTTAACCCAGGCTTCCCAGGATTAAGTCCAGGGTAAAGTGGGTATCAAACTTTTTTTACCGTTATTGAAATAAGCGAAATAAGTGCATATGTTATATTTTAACCATATTTTAATCAAATTTTCACAGGGATAGAGAGTCGCCGCTAAAAATTCCTCTAAATTATGTAAATCTTATCAAAATCGGTGATTTAGTTTTTGGTAAATTCCTAAGAATTTGCTCCTTTCCAACAAAACAGCACGTGAATTCGCGTTACATTCAACTAAGCTTTGTTGCTAAAGAAAGAACCTTAACCAGGATATACTGTTATCTTAACGAATGTTATATCTGTATAGCAGTTTGAGAAATAATTACCTTAGTGTTCACTATATTGAACGCAATTTTGGTAGTAATAGAGGGTCGTCATTACGAAATCCTCTAACTTACGTGAATCTTATTAAAATGGATTATTCACTCATTTGGTTAACTCTTTGGTAGTTTAATTTATCTCAAGAAAAACACAGCGTATAAACTAACGTTATATTTAACTAAGCTTGGTACATCTAGTATATTCAAGGCTTAACGCGTGCAGAGTTAAATTATTTAGTAAACTTGTTTTATAAGCATGACTTTTACAACCTATGCAATGATATATTTTGTTTGTGTTATAATTATACTAGTTTAAGATAAAAGTAAGATAAGACGGTATGCATTTTTTCCCAAAATTCACGTAAAATATCGGGAAAGTCTAATTATTCGTAAAACTACCTATTCCATAATATCTCACATCCAGACTAGACCATATTATTGTGAATTTTTTTCGTAATATTAAACTTTAAGCCAATAGATCCACAAAGCCTTTAAAAGCATATTTATTGCTAGTTTTATCACAAAACTTTACTCAAGTGGTTACTTAATTTAACCGTTTAGTAGTTACGGTTACCCAGGTAGTGGGTATTATTCTGAACCTTTTTAAAAAAAACACATAGAAACGTATTTACAGAAAAAATTAAAAATGCACATTCTAAAAACGCTTCATGGCTATCTCAAGTGGCTTTTTCAAATTGCTTATGACCATGAGGCTTTTACTCGTTTCAATCACTCGCTTCCCCTAACTCTATTAGGGATCGTGGGCGCCTAATACGGAATCAGAAAAAATAGCTATAATTTGTTTACGACTTACGTGACCTGATCAACTGATTGTCTTCTTATTTAAAACACTAATTAAGAAATATTTGAATTTTTATTCCAGTAAAAGCTATATTAAAATCCACCTAGTAGTTTTTACAAACAAAACAATTAAAAATTGCTTTGAGTTTAAATTGTTTTGGGTTTAAATCTGAATATAAATCCATTAATTTTCTTAAAATATAATTGCCTTCTACACACAAAGCTCAATAACAGTTTTATGATAGTTTTTATATAAAAAACTATATTTATGCAAAAGTTTTAATATGGCATGAAATCATAAATAATTATGCAATTTGTAAAAAAGCCTCAATTATATTATCAGTTTGGCAACTTATAATATCTTTACAAATCTCATCATGATACTTAAATTGTCATGAAAAATGTAAAGTGGAAACGTAATGTTTATTCTTAAGTTCTTATACTAATTTCACTAAAATGTTGCGATTGTAATTAACAGTAAATTAAAGGAATGAACTAATAGTGATGTTCCCTTAATTATATATTTGCTTCTTTGCTTTCGCTCCTTAGTCGTTTAGTATTGTATAATATTATATATATTTCATTTCATATTTGTATTGAAAAACTAGTTTGTACACACGTAAATAATAAAATATAAATATTTCGTTTTATAATTGAAAATACAAATTTTACTATGTACTTTTTCTACCAGTCTAAAGTTCACTCAACCTGGCCTCTGAGGGGATTTATCAATCCTTTTCGATTATTATGTTATACGTCGTAAATAACCAATCAGACGATTTAAACCTCTTTGTCTAGATTGAGCAGTTCTGATTTACGACGGTAATCTGGTTATTGGAACTAATCATTTTGATATTTCGTATTCCATGTTGATCACAGTTTTCATTCTACCGGTATCAAATAAATATGTAATTATTTTGTATTTCATGATTGAAAGTTAGAAAAAAAAGGTATGAACAAGATACCCACAAAAAGTGGTAGGTTTGATTATAATATTATATTATTACAAATTTCGATTACTTTTGTGACCAAATATTTCATTAATCGAGATGAAATCGGTTGACGAACCTTACCTACTCTTAATAAAAACATGAATTAAAAAAAAATATTATTGATCATTTTCAACGTTATTTGAAAACATTAAAAGATAATCGTGTAATGAACAGGTTCGTCCGCCGATATCTTTTTAAATTTCTACAATTTTTTTAATAATGGCATCCAAAAAAAGTTCTTATTTATGCATAATACATAATATATTGTTTCATTTTTGCCTAAAAAATAAAACAAAACCCTTTTTCAAAAAACTCTTACTGTGGTGAGAGCTGTCAAAATTGGATTTGATTAGCGGAGTATACGAAAAAGCAGAAAATAATTCCTCAAAGAATTGATATTGACCCCTAAGAAGCTGCATGACGTAGATCAAAATACAGTTAAAAATAGTGCTAGGCAACAATGATTGGAGACTGGCGGAAGTTATTGGTAGCTTCTTTGTTTGCCCAAGTGTGTAAGACATATTTAAATACGAATTGTGCTTTATTGGTTAAATAGATTTTAAATTTGAATCGGACCATGTCATCATCAATAAAACATGAACAAATAATTAATACACTGCATTTCGTAGTTAGCGACTCTTTTACATATTGACAATCAGGAGTGCAGTTTATTTATAATAAATTATCTTTTCTAGGACCCACACCGCACGATCTGCACATAGACCACATTAGACAAATTAAGTGCCCATCATCAAATTCCAATTTATATCCAGATGAAGAAATAAAACAAGCAAATTGAGCTTCGGGAACAGAATTATGGTTGAATTAATTTCAATAAAAAGCATGAGAACATCTCTCGTTTACGGTCTGGGCTGGTGCTGATAAATTGAAAAAATGAGTTTATTGCAAAAAATTATCAGTTCCAGAAAGGTAATATTTTATCAAACCTTTTTTTTCTACAATTGGAGGAACTTTGAAAATCGAGTTCAATTGAAAAGATTCATCAAGAATCGAATTCCATTAAGAGATGACATTCCAATAGTGTTGAAATTTTGAAATTGAGAAATTAAAGACGACGAAAACAAAAGCTTGTCATGTCAGGGTCTCGATAATTCCAAAGTTTATAGCCATATTTCTTCTTACAATGATTGTTAAATAAATAAAAATGGATTCGATTACTAAAGTAATGAGTTAAAAGATTTTATTGTAACATAAAAAACCCAAATATAAAACAAATATTTTTAAAGGTAACCTTTACGTAGGCATATTTAATTTTAAGCAGAACTTTTCTCACTTCATCAAGCAAGTTGGAATATATGTAATCTCTACTCGATTCGGAGTTGAAAGTGATATCACGCATATGTTGATCTGAATGATATCACAGGGAAAGATCGCATCAATAGTAATTAACATCTTTCGTAATTTTTTATATTTACTATTTTGTCACACGTTCATAAAATATGTTTTTAAAATTTTGTCTCAAATATTATTAAAACATTTTTATGTTTTCAGAAGAAGGCAGGATTCCACCGATTGTGGTTTCCTAAGAATTCATGGTAGGAGAGATTTAAATGAGTCTAAAATATTTTCCCTGCGATAATACTATTCTTACTTATGTCTTTTATGTTGTTGGGAGTTGAAGACTATCAACGCCCCCGAATAAAAACTTCTTCTGATTATGTACGCAATTATTCTGTCTAAATGTCGAACTGATTGAAAAAAATCTGAACTAAAATTGTATTAATACTAATATTTGCTCTCTTTGTATAGACATAATTTTAATTATACAAAAAAATAACATTGATAACTAAACAAATATAAAACACATTGTTTAATTTTAATTGTAATATAAGCAATCTAGATAATGCGCATAGACTATATATTTGTTGCACAACATTAAGCGGCGTTGCTACGCATGTATTAATATTATATATAAATAATTTTTTTATTTAATTCTAATATATTTTTCTTATTAAAATTAATTTTTTCTACGTTTATTTCAATACGTATATCAAAGTTAATAACATATATTAAATAAATACATTTTTTCAAACCATTCACAGAAAAAGTATAATTGCGGACAACATAACAACCAAATAAACGATTGCATCGAAATGTTGACTTCACACCATCGAATCCAATTTTTATCGCACCCGAAAGTTGAACTTCTCGGAAAATTCTATCAAGTGCCCAGTTAGTTCGGCATCTTATTATGCCTCTGTTCTAATATCTTTAAAACGATTAAAAATACCACTGAAGGAACTGTTGTTTGATTACCAACCGATGAATACAGCGACCTAGTCCTTAATGACGATGTGGCAAGTCGCGCTGAGATAAATGTCGATGCGGTGTTCCAACAGGATGCTACTATAGTGAATTGAAACTTATGGTGTCTTTGGATATCTCGTTAATTCTTTCTTTGAAACAACAAATTTCTCATAAAACTTTTATTGGAATTCAGCCTAAATTGCATACGAAGTTTTTTCACTATAAATAAGATTTTATATTTATTTACAGATTTAAATAAAAACTTTACCTTACGCTTAGAAAGTTAAATATTAAAATCAAAATAATATCTTGCAGTTAACTACAAATGAAAGAAACTACTTTAATTTTTTTAAAAGATTTATGTGTACGACTTTGGTCGCATAAAATGAAAAAGAAATAGCAGTAAGCACAGGTTTCAGTTATGAAACAAAATATTTATTTCGTTTCATTTTCAGAATTTTCAAAAGATTAAAATGCTTGAATTTTTTCTTTTTTTATCTGATTATCTGTTTCGATTATTATATGCATCTGGCGAACTTATTTGTACAGGCGCTCTCCCTTCTAGTGAATAAAAATAACAATATACTTACAACGTTACAAAATAGGTAAATAACAAAATATGATAACTCGACAATATCTGAGAAAAAAATGTTGTTTTATTTAATTATATTTTATAATTGGGACAGGTTTTGACGTATTGCCGTATTGAGGAGTAGAGAAAGAAAGGGGTTAAGGTGTAAAAAGATATGGGATGTAAAAATGAAACTTAGGGTAGGTTTGATTTTTTCACTGATGACTTTGACTTCTGGACTGATGACTTGAATGGAAATTTAGTGTCGAAATCAAGATTATTCCAAAATTATATACAGCACGAGCAACAAACGAATGCTCATGAAAATAAGTACTAATAAAGACCGTAAGAAATAACTATTCAATTTGTATAAAGGAAATATTATTTAAACATTACTTTTCTTCTTTTTAGCTCTCATTTTATTCTATTTAGCTCTATGGAAACAAAAAAAAATTTAAGAACAAGTAGATTCAAATACTAGTAGCTAGAGATAGGCAGTGTCAAAATGAATTAAAAATAGTGAGCCACTTGATATTGCCACATTTTGCCAAATTCTCATGAAGTTGTTCGAAATAACAATATTGGGCATTATGTAAATTAACTTGTGAGGTTTGAACTATTGGTTTCACTGCTATTTCATTTACCATGTGCATTTCATTCTAGTTAGTCTCCTGCATTGACTATTGCAATAAGATGGTGGCTGTGCCAACATTGAAAGATTTTACTCTTGCATGCTATGAATAAGATAATAAGAATGAATTACATTCATAACATTAATACACAAAAACATATGTCAATTAACGATTTATCATGTAACGAGTGATAAACTACCAAAAAGCTACTAAAGAACAAGGAATTTTATACTCAACAAAGTTATATTTCTTTGTAAAATTATATTCTTTTATAGTGTTATTAAATTGCAACAAAGTTTTTATTTATTTATTTAAAACTGACAATATTTGTAAGTTAAACATGTCTCAATTCTTTAGTTAAGTTTAAAAAACTATTTATAATCTATTGATTCAAAATTAGCTCAAATTAAGCATATTGTAATATTTGAAATATTAAAAAAGGTACAACATATCATAAACAACTTAAAACCTTTTCCTATTCATATATAATATTTGACAATAAAATATAAAAAAGAAAGAAATA
The DNA here is from genome assembly GCA_039881145.1 of Druceiella hillmani. Taxonomy (NCBI): domain Eukaryota; kingdom Metazoa; phylum Arthropoda; class Insecta; order Lepidoptera; family Hepialidae; genus Druceiella; species Druceiella hillmani. Next base: position 42,201,794 of record JAYKKI010000006.1, read on the forward strand.
ATTGTAAAAAAACCTTGTGTTCGGAATAGAAATAAAAAACAATCGAGAAAATTTAATTATTAATAAATCCGTTTTTGCACAGAACTAATCGATGCTAATTAAAAAGAAAGTATGTGCTAAGTTAAAATTCGAAGAGTAGGTAGTTTTTACGTAAAGATTAGTAAATATATTATTATTTGAATAATATCTTAAGCTATATAATTGGCCCCTGTAAGTTGGTGAAAGTAGCATTCACTTTCACAATTTTCAAACTGCAAATAATATTAATCATGACTTATCATTCTTATGTAGAACACCGATTGCAATTGAAAAAAATTGTTTAAAAAACTTTCTTTTTTTAACCAACTTGGTTATATATTACTTACCAACAGTTAAATTTATTTACAGAAGGATTTGTTAGTTTTCACAATGAATATCTATGAATATGATATTTAGAAATAATACTTCTGTATATAATTAAAATGCTTGTTGTGTGTTATCTACTGACGATATGTGCATGTCGTTGCAAGGTTTTCTCACTGTTTTATGGACTAGCATAATTTTTTAACTGACTTCAAACAGGAGGAAATTGTTAGTTCGACTCTATTTTTTTTCATTTATATTATCTCATACGTCTGCTATTTCTTCAAAGTTTGGAAAAACCTTTTTTTATTTGGAAGGGTACACTTCAGTGAGTATTTGATTAGAATCGGACAATGGAAATTGAAGCTATGCCATAGAATTCATGAACATTGGACCAGGCAGGTGCCGTGACACAGTTTCGATAATTTAGGTGTAATAATAATTCGATACGACACGATTAAATTAATATGTAAATTAGCTCTTTACAATGATGAAAACGGAAGTTGGTGATAGAACTCTTCACTGTTAAGAAATAAATTAATCAGGTTTAGACTCATTTGACTTGTCTTGATATAGCATGAAAATAATAGGATAAATAGGTTGATAAGTATGTACGGATACAGATAATATAATTTCAACTCCTGAATCATAAGTCTTGGTGATATAGGTGTATTGCTCGTCTTAGTCGCGAGAATTGAGGATCTGCGATTGGAGTTCCAGCTGTTTAATTTTAATGCTGTAGGGATACTACCTGCTTTAATGTTGAGAATCTGTCTTTTTTAAAATAGTTTTGTCAGTTTCAAGCGGATACTTTGTCATCGAACTTCGGGTTCCAACTCCTTAGTCCTGATGCTGCAGGAATACGGTCTGTTTGAACTGAGGGACTTGAGGATCTGCTGTTTTTAAAATTGGGTTTGGACCTTAAGCAGACACTCTGTTATTGAACTCTACATTCCAATTCCTCGGTGTAGGTGCTGCAGAAGTACTGTATGTCTATTACGTTAGACTTGAACAAGTTTCAAGCAGAGATTCCGTTTTTGAACTTGTTATTCCAATACGACAGTTTTGTTTTTTCGGAGTCACTACTTGCCTCAACCGCAAAATTTCAGAATTTTTAGTTTTTAAATTAGTATTTTAGAATTTACTTAGACAGAGGCTGCCATTTAACTTCGGGTTCCAACTTCTCAGTACTGACACTTTGGGTGCACTGCCAGCTAAAATCTCAGGGATCATTTCTCTGCTTTCTTTTTGAGGTACAAATCCCTGAAAATGATGAATTTGGCTCTCAGTGGAAATCTACATTTTTTCTTATGATATATCATTATAATCAGAATGTGAAGTAGATTTATTTATGTATATTAAAATGTGGTACTTCGGCACTTTCTTGAGATTTGTGTATGACAGATAAAAAAGACAAAATTTTTTTATTAAAAAGTGGAGCAACATTTCGCAAAATAAATCGGTTAATTTAAGAATTAGCTTTTAATTATAGAACAGAAAGAAAATTTTAGTGTACTTGTATTATTGAAGAATGAACATTAACTATTAGTTTATGCTAACTTAATTATAATTGGAACAGATGATAGCTATTACCAACGGTTGAAATCATTTAAATCTAGAACTTCATGAAATCATTTAAATCTAGGGCATTTTGATTCGTTGCTTCACAATAAGTTACTGAAAAATTGTTTATCGCCGTCACACCCACCTTAACATTTTCTGGCAGACAGCGTTCCAAATTGAATTGTGCTTGGGGTACAGGTATTGACTCTGTTATACGTGGGGTGGTTGCAATAGGTGTCATGCTGTTACGTTTATGAAATATTTTATTTGTTATACCAAAGTTCTATGAATGAATACGAATAACCAGTTCCTGACGAAGTAATATGAACTGACATTGACGGGTCGCTAGATATCAGACAGCACTGGTACTTCTGCGATGCGACGGTCTATACTGAATCTTCCTGTGACACGACAACCACCTTAATCACCGTTCGCCTTATATCAATTACATACCTTCTAAGTATATTCTTTACAGTTACATTTTCTGGTTGTGCTTCACGTGGATTATCTTCGAGAGAAGTAAGACTGCTTTCAAATTAAATTACTCACTTAATTACTGATAAAAATAAGAGACAGATGCCCAATACATATTTGCTAATCTGGAACGTATTTTCATTGGTAATAAACCATTCAAAATGCAAAGTTTTTTGAGAAATCATTATCTCTCTTCATACCGTACCTCACAGTAACTTTGTCCAGGTACTAAATATACCCTGTATTAATTTTTATACTATTCTACGGAGAGCTGTAATAAAATCAATTTGCAATAGTAAACAACCAGTTTTTGGGAGACCACAAGAAACGGAAATATTTAAAATGAGAGGTGTAAATTCATCCGCCTTGCCCATTGTGAATTCGGTTCAAAAAAAATTTTAAATTTATTTGGAATTTTAGGGATTCTTGAGAGAATGATTTGGTTGAAATACATTAATTGTTTTGCCCGTAGCTATTAGTCTTGCAATATGTACAATAGGTTCTGGACCTTTCAAAATACGGTGGATTTTGATGTTTTCGTTTGTAGTGTACATAATATTTGAATACATTAAAAAGCTCACATTTGCTTAAAGTATAGAAGAAGATATATTGCAGAAATTTCTTTTAAAATATCCTTTACGTAATAAAAATTGAAAAATGTTTATATTTCAATTGGAAATAGAAAAAATATATATATTGATGAGGTCAGGAATATATTGATAACGCAATATTCATTTGCACGCAATATAAAATGTATTTTTTTAAAAATAAGCCATTTCATGCTTACACCAAATGACGATCAAAAATTTATTTTTTAAATTAATTTTTTTCTCCATATTTCTACGTTTTTATATCTTCCTTTCAGCTTGTTGCACTATCAAAAGAGAAACTTAAACTAATAAATTTAAATTTTATCATAATACAAATCTTGAAATAGTAATACCTGTTAGGGTGACCATATGAAATATTACGGAAAACAGAAACGAAATGCGCTTTCATCAAAATCAACGATTGGACCTTTTTCCTTTCTGCGGCAGAAATTGTACCATTTTAAATATTATTCATCTGCTATTAAGTGATAAATTAAGCTAGGTTTTAGAAATTAATTGCTAAAATTACAGGTGTAATATTTAAGAAACAAGATTTTGAAGGGTCTTCTAAAAAATCAAATTTATTTCATATCCTTTCACTTTTTACCAGACCCTATTTCATCTTTTCCGAATCTGTTTTTTTTCACACATTTTCTGGTATAAGTTCCGTTTTCCATGCACCTATAATCATTAACCAAACAATGGGAATATAAATTTTCATATTTTCTTTATTGAAATGAAATCGTTGTTTTTTAGTCAAATATTGATTTATTGTTTATCGAATGTTGAACAAATTATAGTATTCATATTAAGTAATTTTTTTTTTGTAATAACTTACCTTTATCATTAAACTGTAATTATCTTTACCGTATTAAATGAAAAATATAAATATTTACGTTTTATATTTGAGAACTGACCATTATCCATATCGTATCCCATGAAAGTGATGAAAGGTTATTGATATCCTTTGAGAGATAAGAAGGTATTAGTATCTATTCGCTCTATCTATGCCATATCCTTTTAATGTGGTATGGTATGGATAAAACCTGTATTTCGATTTCGCTTATGATATTAATAATTACAATTAAATTATGGTCCAGGGACTACTGAAACTGAATATCATAGTTAATATTTTTTTATGATTGTCAAATAACGGAATTAGTAGATGACTAAATTAATTCTAACCGTTGGGGAAATGTATTCGAAAAGTATTAAAATGTTTAGTATATAGTTATAATAATAACTTGCTTCAGTACTATATTATTTTAGAAAAAGAATTTCAAATAACATTTGTGAATCGAAACAATTTTTCATTTTATTTCTGTCTTGAACTGTGCTATTAATATTGGATAAAATTCAAAGAATTATTTTATCACACGAATATTTAAATGAATGCCAATAATTTTAACTCGGAATGAAAAATAATAGGATACAGGATGAGATAAAATTAACTCTTTCAAAGTCGCGACGTAGATTCGTGATATCATCGGAAAATAAAACAATTGTATTAATAGATTTACTTTATCACTTTTAACATCAGGTTTTCAATACATAAATTTTACAGTTTCGTAATTTATAAGATAATTATAAAATTGTGAAACGCTGGTTTTACCAAAGCTTAGAAAGATCTTGTTTTTTACTTTTAATTCTTTTGCGAATCTTGATGTCCAGAGAATACGAAGTTTAATCAGCCTCTTTGTTACTTAATATTTGACTTACGATATTATATAAACGTTAAAAAAATTTTTTTACGGTTTTGGAATCTAAACCATAAAAGTAAAAGATATGAAAGGCATCGATGCTTTCAAGATGTGGTACTGACAACGAATTAAATTGGAGTCTTAATAGGTCAAGAGCAAAACATCCCACCAGAAAGGATATAGCGCATAATATTTCGTGGTTAAAGGCTGGTTTATTTGACACAAATATATATTGGTCACTACCTACAAATGACCATCAGTAAGGTCGTAAGATTGATACAAGATCGTAAGAACTAGCGCCTAACAAATCTCATCATGGAGACACGTATTATTGTGTGTCAAAATCATCAGCAACAGGAGGGTTATTAAAAAGGATTAAGTTCTTCAATTTTCTTTCTCAAGGAGTTCAGCACTTCATTTTAGGATCGCACAGTTGAGTGGAAATATGTAAGCACGGAATGCTCAAAATACTCATCTTAATGTAAAAGAGCGATAACAAGGTTGTTTTTCTCTGATGTTTCTGAGTGGTTGGTTAATATGGTGTCTTCCGCGGGAGATTACATTGCTTTACCTTAAGAGATAGCCTGGTTTATTCTAACCGTTTTGAGATACAAAACGCGAATCACGTTTCAATTACTACGATCGTAGTGAGCATGACGATAGGTCTTGAATTTTTATTGCGAGTATTCGTCAATATAGTAGTAAAGCAGAATAACCAAAACCTATAAAAGGAGGCATTTTTAGGTACATCTAGAGCATTCGTAAAAAGCTTTCTAGATAAAAATTAAGGAACTAAATGGCTCATTGATTGGGAGAAAGACTTTAATCCTGTTAGGTGTAAGTGATTGGTAGTAGATACGGATATTTCGATACACATTGTTGTACGAGGCGGATTATTACGGACCTTTGGAGAAGTCCAGATTTTAGTTGTGTGAGTCAAAGAGCACACCACTAAATTATTTTAGATTGAATGTGTCTAACGTTAAAAAATTAAAAAAAAGATTTTTTACTATAAAACCCAATCCATGGAATCGATCCTTTACCATAGGGTCCGGAAAAGCAGCCGAAATTGACCTGTGGTCTATGTCTTTGTTAATTTTTACTTGAAATTCAATTTTAGAAATATTATTAAGATGTTTGATTGCAATATTCCACAAAAAAAGGTTATTTTTTAATCAGTTGAAAAGAGGAGAATTAATCATAATGAGAAAATCACTTCCTAAAACAGGAACATTGGACGTTGTGCAAAAGGACGGTGTTTATACTTATGGTTTTGGCCAAGATATATAAAATTTCAGAATCATATTATATATTTTGGTGTGATTTAATTCAAATTAATCATTTCTATCACCAGAAAATTTATTGCACCAGGAAGTCTGTATTGATGAACATGTATGGTAATTTTATTTCAAACGAGTTTCGGAATCCTGGACGTGGAGACAAATTCGCACTTGGGTCAGTTTTTTCGGTATTAAAAACTTGTGTCTGTTTGCATACCACTTTCAATACTCCATGTCCCTTAGTGTGAGAACTGCTGCTGTATATCAAATATATATAGAAGGTGGTGTGAAAAAGTCGGAAAACTGTCTTTTTAGCCTGAGTTTTTAATGAGAAAAATGTATTATAATTTTAATATTATATGATGTCGTATCGCATATAAAATATATTAGGTTTTGCCTGGGCTTCTCCTGTGTTGGTTTTCGATGAGGATGTGGGAATAATTCCTTAATCAATGAGATTATTGTAACACATCCCTACAAGAAATGTTAACCGTTTTCATGATGTAATATGCAGGTGGCACCTCTACTGTAGTAAATAATGATAATATAATATGCAGGTGGCACCTCTACTGTAGTAAATAAGGATAATATAATATGCAGGTGGCACCTCTACTGACATGTTACAATAGTAAAATTTTGATGTAGAAAAAAAATACGTAATTATTTTCTACAGGAATTATGATATTCCTCGTATTAAAAATTGTCTATATATTAAATCTAATGAGCTATGTCTGTTACAAGTTATATGTAAATATATCCAGCTGTTTAGACGTTAAACAAATATCCAAATATCGAAACTTTCGACAATAAAATTGTGAAGTATTTTATTTTTAATCTAAAATCGTATAATATTTTTATTTAAAAGTGTTGAGAAAAAAAATAATATTAGTATTTATATATATATATATATATATATATATATATATATATATTTACATAGTAACCAGTAACTATAAGTAGGATTTTAACAGTATAGAAACTAGCCTTAGTTGCCATTACGTTCAGGTGGTTAAATTGAAAAAAATATATAGAATATCTCAAAAAAAGTATACATTAATGAAGGCTGTGGTCTATTTGTACACTAAATATAAGCGTAGATTCGTTCAAAAATTATGGAGTTATAAAATAATAAACATGCATTCGTCCATCGAAACATTCACATTTATAATATTAATTGATATATTTAATTAGAGATTAGTTAGCACGCCAAATTTAGCGTACATTCGTTTCAAAATTATGGAGTTATAAAATAATAAACATGCATTCATCCATCGAAATATTCACATTTATAATATTAATTGATATATTTAATTAGAGATCAGTTATTTGACCGTTTTAACTTTACAGATAACTTCACTTTTAAGATTTATCCATTTCACTAAAATTATGAAAATGTCTGCTATAATTCAGATATGTCTTAATTATAAATGAAACAATACACTATTACTAATTGAGCTGTGAATATTATCACGGTCTCATGAAGTTTGGTTAATAACGTAGGTTTAGTCGAATCTTCAGTAATATTGCAAAAAAAAATAAAATTGTTAATCACAGTAAACTTGCAATACAAGGATTCTGTATACATTTATAAATATAAATAATTAAAGTTACACAGTATTTTCTTTAAACTATTTACGAATATTAATATTTTCATTGACTATGTATATAAATTACCTAAATATTTTAATGACGTAAAATTATTGTCAATTTCTCTAAAACTATGAAGCTTAGAAGAATCATTACGATTTTTTGGTTGAGTCAGCGAGGCTGTTTTTCATTAATTCACGCTGTACACTGCTCTCGTCTCCGTCATATGTTCTCATTTGACGTTTATCAGCCTCATTTATTAAATAGTGTAAGAAATTTATGAAGTATCCAAAAACTTTTCAAATTTAATCACCTGCCCATTTTTGCACACATAGACGTACGTGTGTACACCCACACACGCATAATTTTTTTTTAATTGAAGGTATTTTTGAGATTTTAACATCGTTATTGGCATATATTAAACAAAATTAACTCGATGTCTTGATATCAGTGTCTCTGCAGTAGGTTCTATGTAACCTACATAAATAACGAACTAATGTATGTTAAATAAAAAAAATCAATAATATATAATACTTATAAAACAGGCATCTTTATTTCATAAGATTAAAAAAAGGTTTACGATAGCTAGTTAACTTATAATAAAATGAAAGGCTGCAAAATCTTCAAAAAATAAAAAGCCAAATCTTTTACTTTTTATCACAAATATATTAAATTATTAAACAAAGTTATTTATCATGTTACTATTCCTTAATTATAGACTTATTTTTTTCTACTATCCACTTCTAGGATGAATATATTCCGAAATTGTAAGTTTCAGAATAAAGTTGAACTTCTTACTTAAAACCAGTGGTATCACGTATTTTGTAAAGTACCTTACTACATTAAAGAGTAACAACTCAAAAAAAATTTTTATAAATTCATATATAAGTCTTGTTTCAAGTGGGATCCATTGCTTTAATAACATTATTTGCAGCAGCAACCCATTAGGCGACCTCTTTTTCTCTCCAAAATCTCCATTTGAATTTTCTCCACGTTCTTTCCCTTCGTCTCTGGTAGACAGAAGATGGCCAACAATACTCCATAGAAGTTCGTAAAAGCAAACAGTAAGAAGACGACTCCAATTCCCAGTAAATTACTTAGAGGTGGAAAAACCAGCAGAATAAGGGAATCGTTGAACCAACAGAGCACGAGAAGATATCCTGATAGTGTGGCCCTGGTCTGTAAATAAATTTTGCTCTTGATCTTACGCTGATGAAATGAGACTCAAGGTTGCTTTATGAAGTCATTTAATTTTACAAAAAAAAGAAAGAAACAATGGAGATATTGCTATATTCCATTCTTACAGATCAAAGGGAAATCCTATAAAAATACTTTTTGTAGAGGACTTATTATTTTTGATACTTGTACGTACATTTTGTCAAACGGATCGGAATATGGAGTATTTATTTTCCCTAGTATATTTTCATCAACACATATTTTTCCCAAGGATACATTACGCAAATAATTATAAACCAATATTTTAGTAACACATATTTTAAAAAATGTGTTACTTTCTATGCTCTTAGTCACAGAGCGTGAAAAGATCTACGAAAAATGTTTAATTTTACATTGCAGTAAACAGTGTAAAAATTATAAAAATAGTCAAAATAATATATACGACAGTAAGTTATTACTGTTATTCGTAGATACTAAGAATAAGATTATGGAACTTTACTCATTCTTTTTAAACTTTATAGGAAACTACAGTTTTCATTAAGTTTGCCAAGAGTCGAAGCATACAATGTTAAAAGAATGTTTAACATAAATTAACATAATTTGTATGTAGCTAAGATAAAAGACGTACCTTAAAATCAAATGCTTCAGAAATAATCACGAAAGGCAGAGGACTAGTGCCAAATCCAAACGTGAATACGCAAAAGCTGGATGACATCAAAGGGATCCAACCGGGTAGTTTTATGCCCTGATCGAGTAATAGAAACCAGACGCCCAGTAACACATACGATAGAACAGCTGAGCTGCAGGCAAATATTAATAACGGCTGGAAAAATAAGAGGAAAAATTGTTTATTTCGTACTGTGGAATATCATAAATCCTATCACAAACTTTCCTTTTGATTTCTGGTATGTGTATGTTTATTGATATTTTAAATGCTTCCAGAAAACTGTAGATAAGTACTACACTAGAGTTTAGACTGCCGAAATATAAAACATTTCAGCTGTTGTCAATGGAAAATTTTCAGTTACAGGAATTATGACTATTTAATCGGTGAGACAAGTTCAGTTTCATATTTTGGTTTTCTATCCCAAAATAAAAAACGGAACCCTCATAAGATCATTTTCTTACATGTCTGTCCATCTGCCACATTCACTTTCTCAGAAATCGCTAGACTTAGAAATTTAAAATTTGGCATGGTAATAAAACATATTGACCTCGCATATATTTCAACAGGCATAAAAAAAAATATTTACATGGAAATTTTTCGAAAAAAATTTGATTCAAATTCCTTGTTTGGGTTAAAATTAAAATTGTCTTTCATCTTCTTCATTATCTTCAAAGTTGGACTAAAAAATATGAAAAGAAGATATATTCCCCTTCGTAATTCCGAAACTATTCAACTTAAAGTTATGAAAACAATACGGTTTTTAGAAGTCAAAGGTTGCATTAAAATTTTAGTGATTATACCATGTTTGCATGCAAGCAATACACAGTGCATGTTTTATTCGAATTTGTCAGATTTTATTATTATTATTTGTTATACCACCGGGAAGATGTGACAATGAAGATTAGATTCTTGTGGTCATTTATTTTAGTATTTCAAAAAAATTTGTGATGAAATTAATTTTCAAATTGCTTTTCAACTTTTAGTATAATTATAGATCGTTTTTTTAAATGAATTAAATTAAACTAACTAAAATTTATTTCTTTATTTTTTAATTTATTTATTTTTTGGTAATGAAATTTTTATTGAGGGAAATGGAAAATATAACTTTGCGGAAGTTCACTCGTGTTTCCATCATATCTCTGTGAATATTTCTACATAAACATTCTGAGTTTAAAAAATAAAGTTTGAAACTCGAAAAATCGAATGGAATTTTCGTTAAAAATTCAAATGATTTTTTTTAAGTATGCGTTGAAAGATCATTACAAAATTTCTACAATCGACATTTTCAATGTAAAACAGTTTGTTATTACCCTTCTTCCCGTCTTGTCAATTAAAGCGATGGTCAACAAAGATCCCAACAGAAGAGTGCAGCCAGTGACCAGAGTCTGTGCGTTAGGATCTAGTCCAGTTTCAGCTCTCTCGTATATAACAGAACCGTACGTTATCACCGAAAACGCACCGCTCAGACTGTGCAACATTATTAGCGCCAAGCACACTTTCAGAGTTTCCATAGTCACGGGCGTCTTAACTATAAGAATAAGATAAATATGGCACAAGTATGATACTCGTGGAACTTACAGACTTCCGTACAGACTTAAAAATGTTTTGTGCTACGTAAAAATTCCTCATCATCTTCAACTAATTCCGCCTGTTTTTTTTTCTTTTTCAACATTTCAACATCAATTTTGAAATTAGATTAGAGAAAGTTTTTCTAGTAAATAAAATAATTTTTTGTTAAATAAATTGCATCGCCCCAAAAAATGTGTCGTAAAAATATAATTAAGTTTAGACTTTGCAGTATGTTTTCTTCACACTCCTTGAGAACAAATATTTCCCCATTCTGTAAGTATTTGGGTGAAGAAATACTTGAGGTGGTCGTTTTAGATTTTTAGATTTTCTAGTTCAGTATAATATTATGTGTATGATATTATAGCGACAATTTGAGACATTGTTTCCTTTTTGTTTCGATATCACCTTTTTATTTTCCTGCATGAAAAAGTAGATTTTCGTTTGTGCGTAGCATTGTTATTTTTCCATAGTATATTATCTGAAAAGCTCAAAAAATCTATATAAATCAAACAGATATTATGGAACACCTTAAAAAAATTCTGATAAAAAATTTTAAATTGTTTATGAGTAAATTGGGAAGAATTTAAAAACTGTAAACCTATCTTTTAAAAATATATAATAAAATGGAGCGATTTTTTAATTAGAGAATTCTTTAAATTTATGTGCATAATATATGTATATGTTCCATACATATATTATGCACATAAAAATTCCAGAAAGTCAATTTATATTAGGGCTCGTTCCTAAATTTCGTTGAAAGAGCATTAAGATTCAGGTCTCCATATGGCAATAGTCTGTTAAAGACTGAAAATAACCGTTAAATACTCAATTTTGGCAGACAAAAAATGTTATAGTATTGTGTCTAGCTATTAAAAATTGTGAACAAAATGACAATCTTGGAAAAAATCAAGAAATTAAATCTCTAAACACATTAAAACTATTAATTAGGAAAATGAAATATCTCGTGCTTTGTTATTAAAACAGATGTTTTTCAAAACAGTAAAACAGATCGTGGCCCATTGTATCCAGATGGTGCAGATTGTGCCTCAATATATTATTTCTATGCAGATGTATCATCAACCTAATCCGTGGAATTCGCAAGCTCGACAAGGCAGTCGAAAAAATTCACGCAAAATTTGAAAAGAGCGAAAATGCATTCGTTTGCAGAAAAATTTTAAAAATCTCAGCACGATTCTAATTGCTAATTGACAGTTTATTTTCAATACATTTTCGTAAACTTTTTGCAAAAATGTTAACATGTCTCTTTACATTCTTGTTTTTATTTTTATTACTTTTTACCCACTTTGATGGCTTATTTTTTTGTTTTGTATTATGACCAGAAATTTTATTTTATTTTCTGCACCTTCTTGGATATGAATCCCTGAATTGTTTATTTTTTTCTGTCTTAAAAAATATAAGATTTTTAAATTGCATTCTATTTCTGTAACGCCAGATCCGGTTTTGTCTCTGTCTCTTTGAATTCTTAATGATTTAGTCGTCAATAATAATGCTCATTTTTTACCAGAAAAATCAAATAACAAAGCTGTTGGTTAAAAATATAAGTAAATATTCAGTATCATTAACAAATGACACTAGTTTAGTGGATTGCTTACAAGTGCGTCAAGTGATCTATGGATTTTGTGGATCATTACTTTCTCTATATAAATTAATTATGGTCTATTCAGCGTAATTATCCAGCGAAATAAACAAATTGACTTAAAATATTTACAGTCTGTTTATATTTCATTATTTCAATTAATCTAGAAATGATTAATTATTCTTTCAACACTTTTGAACTTTTCATTGAAATAGAACCTGACACTGACAATTCTGAATTGATATATGAAATAAATAGTTTCGTTTATGTTTGTTAAGAAAATAAAGTTTATAAGTTAAATTGTAAGAAAAAGAACTCGTACAAATGACATCGTTTCATCATAACGTCAGCTTTATACATGGAACAGTTCAATTAATTCAAGACATTTCACTGATAAGTTTTCATGTTACTTATTGTTAAGCAAATCGATCAGGCTTTTAAATAAATTCAAATTTGTACATAATTTTAAGTCACAACTAACGTACGATAAAATACAGACAAAATGCTTCACATCTTATATTATGTAAGCTTCACCTCCTTAAATGTATTCAGTATAATCGTACAACTTACCTATAGACCTGATTGATACCTTTGTATCTAAGGCTTGTTTCTCTTTCTCCGTCTTTATTTCCTCGATTTCACTAACAACAATATTATCCGCAGTTTCCAGACCATACAACCAAGCGATTGTTTTAACGGCTTGCTAAAATGAATGAATTACTTATACAATAATTTGTTATCACGTTTAGAGAGGTAGATATTTTTTAAACACAGTTTATCAACTGTCAATATTTTAATACTACTGATTCTAAATTTACTGCGGTGTTGTAAAAATATAAAAATTGTACTTAATTAGTAATTTCTAATAAAGACAAAAAAGCAAGTTAGAAAATAAGACCTAAAATATTTCTTTAAAAAAAAAAGTGTTTTGATATAATAATAGTTTTTTCGAAATCACTTCAATAAAATTAATATTTTTGAAAGGCTTTATAAGGCTTTATATGAATGTATTCTTATTTTAAAACAAATCATATCATTTAAAGAATTACAAAGAAAATATCCTTATTTTCAAACTAGTCGTATAATTTAAAGAAAAAACCGGAAAAATATGTTGTCCACCATACATTTTTCGTCATATTAAAAAAAATATTTCCTGATTAGGTAACGAAAGTTAGAACATTTTTGATAGTTAAAGCCTTGGTTGGAAGCGCTTGATGGTAGATATGGGACACTAGTGAGGAATCTTCGAAGATCCCCTGCATTATTATGAAGGGTGGGGTCCTTCGAGGAGTCCTGAGACAAGCGGGTGGAAGGTGGAACCAGTTTAATGCATCAGCCATGTAGTATATCTAAACTTACCCCATCTTGTCCCTGTTTGATCATGTAGGGAGGCGTTTCCAAACCAAAAAACAAAAATAAAATCATATGCAGTAACGGTAATGATAGAAAAATCCACATGTTTATATAGTAATCTGAATAACCTCCCAAAGCATAGCTTATGATGTAACCAACATTAGCTGCTACATTTAAAATGGTACACAGTAAACCACGGCACGAGCTATGGCTGATTTCTTTGATGTAAAGTGGAATAATGACGAAATTTCCACCACATGGCAAACCTGCAATGAACCTGGCAGCCAATAATACATAGAATTCTGATGAACATATCTTCATTGCCCATCCAATCTGAAAATTTTAAAAAATATTGTGACTTTTATCAATAGTGAGATGAAGGCAGAATAATTTCATACGACGCTTTAGTTTGTTGGTGACCTTGTCAATGTTATTAACAACGAGGTTATGTTGGTTTCATGTTTTGGCAACTGATAAATAATTCCATTTGTAACTGATAAATGATTCCAATAATACGTTTCAGTTTAAAATGCTCTCGACAATATCATGCAATAGACTTTACGTTCTCATTTTTTGGATATATTGCTTCGACTAATATTTTAAGAAGATTTGTTGTGCTTAGAAAAACAAAATAGTTAAATATTATTATAATAGCATGCATAGCGCCGAGTGCCCTTATTAATTTTAGGGCTCCATCCCTAAAAGTAAAAATGGATCCCTCATAACATCACTCTTTTGTCTATCCGTTTTTCTCAGTAATCGCTTGACATAGGAACTTGAAATATGGCTCAGAAACTATTTGGAAAGTGAAAGGGAAGAAGACAAACAAATCGAATTTCTTTTTTAATTTTGGATATAGTTTAAAATATTAGTTATAGAGGGAATTCAAACATTTTTTTTCTTTATTATAGATATTAAGTTTTCAGTGTAATACGGAAAAAAAGTGTGAAAAAAGGTTCATTCCTTTATTTTAGAAAGCAATAACCTAAAATTATGAAAAAAATATAGTTCTTTAGAAGTTTAAGCCAAAAAGCTATAGCTATGATTCTAGACGTCTTAATGTTTTAAGTATGCGCCATATTTGTTTGCCTACGAAGCATAGGCAATATGTTTATGTTTTTCTACATTTACAACCAATTTTCTCAGATGCCATGCGATGTAGAAATATGAAATTTGTCGTAGTAATACAAGTTATTAACCCGTATATTTTGTACAAACTTAATCAATATCTGAAATTTTTTTTAGTTTTGTACGTTATGCCGTACCATTTGAATGTTACAATTTTGTTTCTTTTACAATTTTAAATTGCATATTTAAAAATATATTCCAAAATTAATGCAACAATGGAGAACTCCAAATCGCCTATTTCCGAAACTATTGACCAAAAAGCATGTAAAAAAATTTGGAATTCCAAAAGACTTACTGAAGATTGCAAAAAAACTATACTAATTATCCTAGATCTTATGATTTTTAAAATATGCTTCGTTTTTTTATTTCTGTGGAATATAAATCAGGCAATATATTTACGTTGGAAAACAAATATTTCTAAATAGTTTCATAATGTAACAATATATATACAATATTATACATGTGTGTAAATAGTTTACTGTTTAAGAACTCTTAAATATTTATTAGTGTCTAAATATATACGGACCCTCGTAGTATGAGTTCTTCACATACCTAGAGCTTTTATTTCATAAAACGAATAATTTTTCACAAAACACAACATATTAGAAAGATATCAATAAGATACATTCAGATAAAATTAGACAGATATCAACAAAATACAATAACATATAATTAGACATTAACAGGATGCAATTAGTTAGGTATCAATAAGATACAATTCGATAGATTAGATTAGATAGCAACAAGATACAAGATGCCATCTCTTGAGACAAATTTGTGCGTTATTTTGTCTATTGAGATACAGAATAAGACATAAAGTAAATGAAATAAATTGGGAACTTTAGAAATTAATTTTAAAATTTTAATAATGATTTCTTTAAATGCCCAGATTAGCTAAAAGCCAGAAGGCAAGATTAACATGAAAGGCAAATATTTAATGAATAGGATGAATGTTTTGGAAAACCTTTAAATGAGATTTATGTATATATTTAAATAAGGGAAACAATTGGAGTATGTCAGGAAGATAAAGCTGAAATCTATGTAAATTATATCTTACCGCAAATGGTATGGACAAACAGAACAAGGCAGACTTTCTGCCAAATCTATCGGCCATCCAGGCATAGATGCCTACTCCGCATGTGGCTCCGAAGGCCATCGATGATCCTATCGCAGATATTTCAAAATCAGAGAGTGGTAAACTGCTTGGACCATCCGGAGATTGGAGCTGCGGTATCGCTGGTGAAAGCCAACCGGCAAGTATACCATAAAATAAGCCTGGCATGGCCGCTGTGGATGAATGATGAAATCTTTTAAATTAATAATGTGAATCGGAAAAAGTATATAAAGGAAATATAACTTCCCATGCCAACGAAGAATATCTATTATAAGGGTAAATATACTGTGAAAATGTTCGTAATCTGGAAACTACAAGTTAAATTGACGGTAATACATTTTCCGGACTGATTTGGTAATTCTTACTGATTCATGACAAACACAATACAAATAATTTTAATCATATTAGTTGACTTACAACTGTCATACCTATCAGACCTGAAAGCTAATCTCTACGTGGAATAAGATTGTCTTAATAAATTTCGAGCAATGGCACTACAGAATTTTCTGTCCATAATGGAAACTGGAAAAGTTATTCACCATTATTATCTTTGACGAAATAACAATGAAGCCCACCAAATTTCCCTCTATAAGAAAAATATTTCGTAAAGAATTAATTTAGATGACAGAACAGATTATTGTCGTACTATTTAAACCACTAGTAATTAAAATAGTTAGAATTCTGAACAGGATTTTTAGATTTTATATTTCAATCACAAAAAGTACATAAAAGTTTAATAAATTTTGAAACTTTCATTAAAATTGCAGAAGTATAGAAGTGGATGCAGTGAATAGAATTCTTTGAAAATATTTTTGTAATAATCGGAACGGAAAAACCTGTCGACTAAAGTTAGGAGGAAAATAGGATAAAAATTAAAAGGAAAGTAAATATGAGACTAATAATATACTCTTTACTAAACTAATATTTTATTCGAGAAGCAGAGTATGTGTTTGATTGTTGTCATGGGCTATATTTGACATTTAGAACGTAGAAAACTAAATATTTAAAAAAAAATTAAAAAGAAAAGGTATAAAAATTACTTACCCAAAATAGCTATAAACAATTGGTTTTTCACTTTAATTTTTTTCTCAACTTTCTTGTTAATATTTTTCTGCACCTCCATTTTTCTTACAGCTTGTTGCAATATATAATGTAAATTGAAAACTAATTAATGTATATTTAATTACAATGCCACGATGCAAATTTTGGAATATGGACCTTTGTTAGCGTGACCATATAATTATGTCAAAAAGTGGTGCCACTGTAAAAAACCTGTAAAAGTTGAAAATAAACATTAGAAAAGTTTAGGACATTATACATATTTAAGAATACATTGCATTTCTCTGAAACTAATATTCCAAAACGCATTTCTAATATTCCAAAACTAATTTGGAATATTAGAATTGTAAATTCTAATATTCCAAAACGTAAATATTAATGGCTACTAAATCTTTCACAGGCGCTAAACACGGCGGATATTTAAAACAATATGTCCTAAAATCACCTCTATATTTTTTTTCCCTTCAACTTTTGTTTGTTTTCGTAAAAACAATATTTTTTAACAATTTTATGTAGAGCAGTCTCAAAAATGAGGTGGAGGGCGAGAGAAAAAAATATACTTTACATATTTTTTAATATATATTTGAAGATATTTTATCAAAAATTATATAAAACTTATGTAACTCTTTTTTATGGAAATAGAGCTTTCCAACGATATCTCACATTATATGAGGAATTTAAAAAAATTGTATTCCTTAATTTGCCCCCCCCCCCCCCCCCCTCATCCTTTGTATGCTAGCTATTGAATTATATCAATAAAAGTTAAAATGGAATCCATTTAGTAGTTTTTGCTTAACACTCATATAAACTAATAGATAAATAGAAAATGAAGTAGACAGATGAAAATTATCTCAGAAAATATTTGATAGAGACAAAGAAAGTCTTGGTTTTAAGCAGAACTCTAAGTACATCTCCAGTGAAAGTCCCAATTATCGATTCACTAGCGACCCACCCTGGCTTCACACGGATGCATTCCATACTAATGTGGTGTAATTGTGAAGCGATTAATAATATTACTGTCATTATTAGAATGTACTCCAGGATGTCTTTTAACACAATGTGTACAAAATGAATATACTAGTGGGTGTCTTTAAATACAATGTCTACAACTCTTTTTGCGGTTTAGAGTGACACACTGAAAAGAACGTTTTTATTTTTTTATTTTACTTCCTTGAGAGCTCCAATAAGCGCGTGCGATCGCTGCAAATCATACAATGCCATAGGATGCCTGCGACGCGCTATTGGTATGTATTTTTGATAGTAACTTAAAAAACGACTAAAGTAAATTTTACAGACTGTTTTATTGGTATTTCGACCACGCGCATTGTTCCTTTTGCAATCGGATAAAATACATATTAAGATTTGGTTTTGTTCGGAGCTTCGCCATCGTCAACAATGACATTTTTAGTTTAAATTTTCCTGTTTTAGGTAAACGTCCCGTATTATAAAAGTAATATAATTAAATTCTTTTTTTTCACTGCCACTTCCAATTCACGAAATGTTAAGCTTAAAGCTTCTAAAAATTACATTCAAGTGAATTCACTGAATTTATTACTCTAATTTTTTAATAATTTGAAAATACTCTACGAGTAGTATTTGATTATACGCAATTCACACGTACGACTTTAACTAACTTACGACATTAAAACGACAAAATAGTTGTCGTTCGCAAATGAGTATGATACGCGTCGTAGTACATATATTTAGTGCGATACACTGAAGATTATTTATTTGCCGTTTCAATATCGTTTGAAAATCGTACGTGTGAATAGCTCTTTACGTTTTTATTAAAATGATTTTGTTTGACTAAGTTAAGTACGAAAACGGTAACATAGTTAAGTACGGAAACTTAGTTAAGTACGAAAACTTAGTTAAGTACGAAAACGGTAACATAGTTAAGTACCAAAACTTAGTTAAGTCCGAAAACTTAGTTAAGTACGAAAACGGTAACATAGTTAAGTACGGAAACTTAGTTAAGTACGGAAACTTAATTAAGTACGAAAACGGTTTTCCGAGGATTGTTTTAAAACTTTGAAAAACAAGTCATTTACAAAATAAATTGATTTCTTAAGTATCTACATGAAAGCTGTTGCTGCATATAAAACTAAAATAGAAAGTAGAAATTGAGAAGAGGACAATCTTTAAACAAGATTCTCTAATAATGTAAGAATGTATTCTAAGTTGAGTAGCATGGGTTTCGAGTCGGACGTTCGGGGGTCGCAAACCTTGTACGTAAAGCTTTTGATCGTGTAGACCACAATATCTTACTAAATCGCCTTAGCGGGGCAGTCTTCTCTGTTCATAGGATGCAATATGTGCGAGTATCTATGTAACTTTATATCCGAGACTTATTTTTAACGATAGGGTGTGAGACAGACTTCGAACCTGTGGCCTCTAATTTTTACTATTCCGGTAAACGATATAGGTTACGCGGTGAAGACTGCGCGTTGTTTTTTTTTCGCGGACGATATGAAACTCTTCACGTTTCCTGTCCACTTTAAATAACTACGAAAATAAACAGCAACAACATCCTATTCTACACAACGACAAAGAGCTCACTTCTCATGCTGAAATCGCAGAAGCATTCTGCAGACATTTTATAAGTGTCAGCAATGTAAAGATCAACAAAAAAGTAAAGCCATGCCTTCTTCGGACTCCTTCCCAGACATGCCTGGATCAGACACTGAGTGGAATCTGTACAGAGGACTTCCTTATGACTGACCTTGAAACAGCCCTCTCCCAGTGTAAAAAGAAAAAAGCAGCTGGTCTAGACCAAATCTTTCCTGAGATGCTGATTCATCTTGGAAAAACAGCAAAGGAGGTGCTACTGAGACTCGTGAATCTCACCTGGAACAGTGGAGTACCCGGCAAATGGAGAAAAGGTGAAGTTATACCAATCTTGAAAAAGGGAAAAGATCCGTGTAGAATCGACAGCTATCGTCCCATCACTCTAACTAGTTCCCTGTGCAAGGTGGCTGAGAGGATGGTCCTAAATAGGTTGCAGCTCGCCACAAGCTATCTGAATCTCATCGACGATGCGCAGGCTGGCTTTCGTAAGCATAGGAACACCATGGATCAAGTTGTGGCTTTCTCTCAGTGCGTTAAAGACGGTTTTCACCGGAAGATGTCCACGGTAGCAGTCCTCGTGGACCTCAAAGCAGCTTACGACACCGTGTGGCGCGGCATGCTTTTGCACAAGATGGCCAAGGCCGGATTGTCGGGAAAGCTTTTCCACTGGACAAAATCTTTTCTTGGAGAGCGCTACCAAAGAGTAAAATTCCAAGGACTGGTCCAAATTCCGTATCCAAAGACAGGGGCTCCCTCAAGGAGCCGTTATCAGCTGCCAACTCTTCAACCTCATGATTAATGACGTGCTTGAAACACGTACACTTACAGTAGTGCCTCCACACCCGGGTTGCTATCAAAACCAACTCGGGTGTGGAGGCACTACTGTATGCTGACGATCTGCTCATTTGGGCCAGCAGTAGCTCTCTTCTTTCCATCGAGTCAGCGCTAAATAAGACCCTCGAAGATCTCGAAAGATGGGCGGATGAAAATTGCCTCACAGTGAGCACGGAAAAAACCGTATTCCAAGTCCTCAGCCTATCGACAAAACAGCCAGATATAAATCTGACTTACAAGGGTGTGAATCTTGAAATACAAGATGTTAGTAAATACCTAGGCGTGTACATCGACAACAAAATGACATGGAAAGCCCATATTAGCAGCTCTGCCGAAAAGGCCATCAAAAGATGTCGTCTGCTCAAACGCTTAACAGCAACGAAATGGGGTGCTACCCAAGACGTACTCCTAACGACGTACAAAACCTACATTCGTCCTGTCCTTGAGTATGAAGGCGAAGTTACCATAACAGCAAGTGAAAGTACTGTCTCCCCCCTGGAACTCGCACAAAATACAGCACTGAGAATCATAACCGGAGCCCCGAAATCAACACCTATCGCCGCTATGGAAACTCAAACTAACATTGAGCCTATACAGTGCCGACGAGACAGATCTGCACTTCTTTTCTGGGAAAGACAAAGACGAATATTTCCATGTAAATGGAAATAATACAAACAAGCTTTCTCCCGACTGAAAACACAGAAAACGCCTCTCACGATAACTGACTCTATCAGAGAAAAATATAACATACCACTACCAGAGCCAGCACCTTTTCCTCAGAGGTCAGATACTGTGTCCTGCTTGCCCCTTGTGGAGCTTCGACTCATGAATCACAACTTGCCGAAACACCAATCAATTGATGTTGCCCTGAGAATGGCTGCCCTGGAGACTATCCACACCAGGTATCCCTCCCAGGACTGGTTGCATATTTACTGTGACGGCTCGTCGATGCCAAACACAGGGAATACCGGAGCAGGCTTCACATCTACAGTATTTGAGGGCTCCGTTGCCGTCGGTTCCCCGCTTACCAACTACGATGGAGAGATTGCAGCGATATACGAGGCCGCCGGGGAACTGGAGCGTCTTACAACATCACAAAGCGTGGTTTTTCTCATCGACTGCCAGGCAGCTATTCTGGCACTCTCTACCAACCGCTACACAGATTGTCCCAAAACCCAACTCTGTCGTGTCAGACTGTCCAACTTGGTGAATGCTGGCTTTCGACTTACTCTGCAGTGGATTCCGAGCCACGTCGGGATAGAGGGGAACGAAAAAGCCGACGTACTGGCAAAACACGGAACGACCCTACAGCAGCCCATCTGCTCTCCGTCATTTTCATCCTCTAAGTCGGCCATCTGCAGAGCGATACATGCCTGGATCAAGTCTCGACGCACACAGTCCGCCGTCGGAAAGAACTGGGCTTATCTAATTGATTCGCCTATTCGACGCGACCTACCCAGAGCTGTCAGTGTCGCAGCTTTCCGGTGTGCCACGGGCCACGACTACCTGGCGTGCCACCTGAAACGTATTGGTGTCCTGGGGAGCGATGCCTGCCTGCTCTGTGGACGTCCAGGAATGTCTTTTGACCATCTCCACGTTTGCCCGAAGATGAAGCCCTACCTTGATGATTGGGAGAGGAGGGCGCCCCCTGATGATCACCGTGCCTACAAAACAGCTTTTCTCTACTGGTCGGCGCGCCACCTAATGGCAGACATGCCAAGGGTGGGCGTTGGCTAGTAGTAGTAGTAGTATGAAACTCTTCACAGTCGTAAAGGATGCAACAGACGGCCAATGGTTAACTGTACCTGTATTCTTGTCAGATTTAACAATTCTATTGTTAAAAAAATATAAAAAAAACCGGGGTCAAAGCAATCTAGGAATAATTCCGGAAATAAAGAACATGCTCTATTTTGGTGTATTTTTTTGAGTTTAAAATTTTGAAGAAATAATTTTTATGTTACTAGATATTCGTAGTATCTAATATATTATTGAGACATGAGTAAATTGACACCATGATTCTAATAAAACGTATTTAACGAAATATTTTTTAAAAAACCGACTTCAAAAAAGGTCGGTACTAAAAGGTATAAAATAATTAACCCAAAATAGGTACCTACTTATTTGCAATAAATAACTAAGTTACTTATTTTTGAAGTCGGTGCCAGCACTATCGATCAACATAAATTTAATTTATAATTTAAATTTAAAACGTCTAATGTACTTACAAAACTAAAAAATTCATAAAGGACGTAATTGATAATATAAATATAGACATTTGTTTAATTTTATTATCGGTGCTGGCACCCACTTCAAAAATAAGTCTCTTATTTATTTATTGTAAATAAGTAGATATCTCTCTGCAGTTAATTATTTTTTACCTTTTTTTAGTACCGACTTTTTTGAAGTCGGTTTTTTAAAACACATTTTATTTTAGAATGTTTGGTGATTAATGAATTAATAATAATCATCACAATTATTTTTTTTCTCATAATACTGGATAATTATTAAGTCACGAGCAAAAGCTCGTATGTAAATAATTTTCTCTTGGTCTAAAATTGATTATCAACAACACATAGAAATAAAGTGATAGTAGTCGCCGCCAACGGTTAGCTGTTAGTCGTTGAGGAGTACAGTTCTCCATAACTTAAGTCCAATATTGATTTTGCAAATTAAAAACTACCAATTGAGGATTTCTGTTGTCCATATATAAAATCCAATATCATATTTTCCAAAATAATAACTAAAGTAACAACTAACCAGTAGTATATATATATATATATATATATATATATATATATATATATATATATATATATATATATATTTATATATATTGAATCACAATCGATTTACTACTATCCGTTAAGGAGTTCCATTGTTTATCTCCAGAACTCGTCATCAGGCCCTGACCTGATCGACGGTGTAGCTATATTACAAACTAACAACTACCAATAGCCAATATCTTGAATCACGTTTAATTTACTACCGTTACTATCCGTTAAGAAATTCCATTGTTCATCTCCAGGACTCATCATTAGACCCTGGCCAGGTCAATTGTGTAGTTTTTGGCGAAGTGAAAACTACTGGAAGCAAATGTATTTTATCACGGTTGATTTACTAATTTCCGTTAAGGAGTTCCGTTGTTCATATCCCGAACTTATTATCAGACCTGGTAAGTGGTGTAATTACTTTGCAAAATAACAGCTAACCGTAGCCAATATCTTGAATAATGGTTGATTCGTTAAAAAGTTCCGTCGTTCATTTCCGTACCTCATGAACAGATCACCATTATATTCATATGGGACCATATCTATAGTACCCTCTTTCAAATGAAAAAAGAAACATCAAAATCAGTACACTCGGTAAAGAGTTATCGCTGAACATACATAAAAAAACTCCTTTTCTGAAGTAGTTTAAAAAGGGATGAACTTCGAAGTAAGTTATATTGAAATGAGTTTATTATTCAAGCAGATTATAAATAGCAAATTATAACTGATGTCCTCCAAGCTGAAGAGATCAAGAGGACGTTATGGTTTACCAGGTTAGATACTTAAAGCTGCACTGATGTTTTCACCTTTGAACCTTTAAAACATATGTTTACTACGACATTGTTATTTTGTGATGACTAACACAGCTTTCGTATTGGAGGTTCGATAGTTACGAATCTTATGTATTTCGTTGACCATTTCATTCCTAGGTTGATTTTGGTTTTTAAGTCGATATTTTGTATTTCAAATATCAGAAAGCTTTTGGTTGTATAAATAATGGCAAAGCCCGCCTTCGCCCTGCTGAAGCCAGTTTCTCTCTTCCACGTTTTCGTTTCTCATTTACGTATTTTTGAGGTTGAAAGCTTTCATTTTAGTAGATAATTTTAATTCAGATACTTATTTCACGAATTAGACACGTTTTAGATCTCGGGTCTTTATTCTATGGGACTTTACTCTCCCGATAAGTAATATAATGTATAACTACACACTGTCTTCTTTTTATGGATGACTTCAGGATTTTTCCAGCTATTAGAAGTATAGTAGACTGCAAGTTGCTGTAATGTGATATCACTGATGAGATACAGCCCAACGCGCATTCCTCTTGAATGTAAATACACAATTGACCGGACGAACGTACCGGTGTATTGAAGTACTTTATTTAGGAGTTCAATTTTTACCACCTAATTTTTCGTGGTCATTTGGCGGATGTAGCAAAAAAAAACATTTAGAAGGCTTCAATTTGTGTTGCATAAAGGTAGGGACTCCCAATGTGTTTTCCCAATTAGTTTATTATTCATGACAAGTACATGTCGAGTTAGAAATCCTAAAAACCACTTCTGTTATTTGAAGCTTACATAGAACTTTATACAGTCTGATGATTGAATGTGTCCAATAATACTTTCATTCGATATTTGTATAAGAGATGATTTCGTTACTTTCCTTTTCTATTTTCTAACAATTTTCTCTGGAGTTACCAAACACCGAAGAGAAGTTTTTTTGATGAAATTTATTTTCAGATTCTTAAGGAAAATATATTATGAAGAAATTTATTGAAAGATCTCTCTTTTTTGTACCTGTTAAGTACCTGTGCTTGTGTAGTCTACTATACTGGCATCGAGAACCAAGTTATATGGAAATTCTTCACTTTCCCAGGTTTTAAAATTATTAAAATTTTAAGTGATGTATTTAAAATTATTAAAATTTTAAGTTATGTATTTAAAATTATTAAAATTTTAAGTGTCAGAGAAAGCTTGTAGAAGCTTATCATCGTTATGAGTTATAGTGTTACTGAATTTAATTAATTATCTTGTCGTTGTTAAAATGTAAAGGTGAAAAAAACTCTAATCTTTCCGTAACTGTGTGTTAGTAAATAAATATATAAATAAATAAATGATATTGTAGTGAAAATATTACGTAATATATAAAAACATTGTGAAGCGCTGACATAACTGTAGGTACATGCATGGAAATATTAATAAATAAATATATATTTCAATTTTAGGGCATATTTAGTATTTTTAATCATTTTCATGCTACGTTTAAATATTTCGTAAAAAGTTATAGAGAGTAATCAAAATAAGAGAAATAGTTTTTTAGTCGAACGAATAAATTTACATTGGATAATTTTAATAAATACTGACACATATTATAATCTAATATTTATAAACACTTGCTAAACAATAATTCAAGATAGAATGCGACTCTTGTTAATTTTTTGGTTCCATGTATGATGTATTTTTTCCTTCAGTACGTACGATAAGAACCTATTTCTATTCCAGACATTTTCGTTGGCATTCTAAAACTACATGGGTACTAAATTTTAACCTTCTATCTCTTTCTGATTTGGGTTGGATATTCTATCAGTAAGATAGTATTTAGAATAAAAAATTGACGATTTTTGATGCCGAATGTCTTCAAAAGTGTTACTTATACAAATTTTAAGGCCGTAAGAGTCGTAATTTCCGTGTCAGTCAGATTGACTGATATATTAACGCGCAGTTCAAACCCTTAATATATCAGTCACAAAAGTCACAGCCGTGCCAAAAAAGTATCTACTCATGCAGATGATTCTGTGCATCAAGCTGAGTAGAAAATATCAGATTCTTTATAACAAGTTGTATGCATACGTATATACAAACAAATTGTATACTTTACATAGCGTATTAATTGTCTCAATAGAATTTACAGTACGAGTGGATCGTGTAATTACGAATTGAACACCAAAATGTACTCTAAACCTCGATTAATATCCATATTTACTGATTCCTAGCATTTCCAATTTATTGCTATGATGCATACTCTCCTCTCTAATGGCCATCTAAGTATATGACAGGTGTTAAATTATCGTCGATTTGTTTTTGGATCCATATATTAGCAACACCTTGCTTATATGAATTTCGGTTGTGGAGTGCTAGAACTAAGTAATGTTAGCAAATAATAACGTAAACATAAAAACAAAAACAGTAATTTAATCAGTAATATCCGGAAAGGAGTAAATGTTAAAAGAAAATATTTATTTGTTAATCACGAATGGGGTGGTGCAGTTTGTAATATTAACGATTTTTGATTTTGACAATAATTTAAAATGTATGTTCGCAAATTTAAAATAAATTTCGAATAGAAAACGTTCAGAATCCTCCAAAGTTCTATAAAAATAAAAAAAAAATCTTCAAATAGGAACTATATCTTTATATTGATTTGGATAACATGAAAAGTTGTAATCTAGTTATGGATGAACTTATTTGAATATTTCAAATGCTTTGTTTTAATCTTAAATTTGTGAGCGTTGAGAATTTCGCAAAAATGATTTTTACTAAGTACATATAATTTAATTTGGTAACAAACAGCTTTTTAGTAGCCCTTAATTTTTTGAGGATTATTAGGGAAAACAATTTTGGGTTGTGATTTTTAGATAGTGGTTTGGTAGTAAGTAAAAATAGTAATTTTTAAGTAAGTAAAAATAGTAATTTTTTTAAGAAAATGGAGGCGAGGAAATTCCTTCGTTCGCTCCACAGAGTAAAATATTATTGGATAGGTCTTGTGAAATGAAATTTTGATTTTATACGTCATTTTGTTTTTATCTCCCATTTGCGAAGCTTAAAATTTATATGCGATGAAATGCAATGTCATGAAATATGCACTGCTAATTTTTCAACTTTGGATTTGAAAAATTACCTTGATTAACTTGCTACAAAAATTCCATGACAAATTTACTTGATTATTAGAGACAGATAATTATAAAACTAACTTCCTGGTTTTTCGGATACCTAATTGGTTAATTTTCCAATATTTTTATTTGAGCGCTAACTAAAGTGAAAAATAATACATGTATAGATTTTTAAGAATCATAATTTTGTGATTATATAAATACATAAATTTATAAAAAAATATTCACCATTATTTAAACTTGTTTTTTGACAGCATGCGAAAAGAGGATAATGTGTTATTACAAGTACATAGTTCTGTTAACTTTATCAAAAAAATTTTATCACTTATAGAATAAAGCATAAAACCCTCTTTTATTCTTCCACGCTTCATTTTGGCCCTAAAGCTTCTTTATCAACATCGAATAGAATCTACGGACCAAATAATTAATGAACGATGAGAGAGGAGCGAGTTACGGATACAGGGGGTGAGAATTCTTATAGCGAGTCAATGAAAAATTCATCGTGGTGAACAAGTCTACGTTTCATTAATCAAACATTGTGGAGAGTTCAAGAAAATCGTTACGAACTCGAAAGGAAGGAAAATATATAGGGAAAATTAACTTAGGCGTATTTTTGTTAATGACGAAAAAAACATTAACAAAATTTCTTGCAGATTTATCAGTTGCATGAATCATTTTGATTAATTCGGGAACAATTGTAGAATCTTCAGGCGAATTTTGGTGCTAAATCTCCAACTGCGATTTAAATGTTAAGACTTTTAAATGGAAAACATACAGGTATAATCCTAATAGGAAGCTGTTACCTGATTTCGGAATTATTGAAAATGCGGCTATCGATTCTTATCGTAAATAATTGTTTTTTTCAATCTATATAATATAAATTTGAGATTGGCGTTTGTCAACCAATATTTATGATTCTTTTTATATTTAAAAGTATATACAATGGGGTTCCATGAAAACTGTTTTTTAAAATTATGACAACAATTTGTTTATGAAAATTGTAATGGTGAACCGATTACGGATTTCTACTGATAATGGTTATTGTGTATACCAAAATGATATTTTTAGCAAAATTAGACTTGTTAGTGTAGAAAATTCCGAAATTTGGGCAGTATGATAAAAGGAACAAAATTAACATGTGAAACTAACACCCAGTCACTTTGACCAATTAAGGATAAGCTGAAACTTAGTTACTTCTCCTTTTGTAAAACTTATTAATCCTCCCATTTGCAGTGAGAGTGCTAATAACACTCACAAGAATTTATTTCCAAATTGAGATAATTTTTATTTTACAATTGGAAATTCCATTCTTGGTATTTTTTTCATTTTCGATATGTAATAATGGGACTAGACCAACAAAATTGTCTGTGTTAATTGATAGTAAAACGGTAGTGTTTAAGGTAACTACTAAAATTATTTAACATTTTCGTATTTAACAACAGCGTTGTGAAATTTTAGTAAGAATTTTATTTGAGTGAAATTTTAAAAGACAATTTTTTTTCATTTATTTATAAGATTTTTTTTATTGGAAATAAAAATATATGACTTTTATTTTATTTTTTCCAATACTGCTAGTATTTTGTGATTTCCATAAATAAATTTATAAAATAATGCTACTGCGAGAGCTTGTTGGAACTGGTGTCAAGCTGGCGCGTCTATTTCTCTCTCACGTATATGCACATCCACACAATATTAATAGCAATTTTTGTAAATTTATTTATGTCCGGAAACGATATTTTACCACAAAAATACCAACTAATTTGTGGTATTTTCATTATTTCAAACTTTTCTATGTGCTTTTTATTCGGTAGTTATTTGAATTTTGTAGTAAATAGTTTTGTTTATTTGCTTTTAGTACCTATATGATATCTTATGTCTCCCAGAACAACTTATGAAGATTTTAATAATATCTTTTTGTTTGAAATGGAAATGGATATTTGCGGCATTTAATGAACCCAAATATATTCATATATGTCATATGTATGTTGATGAGACACATGGATGCAGGAGTAAACACATCCTCACACATACTTAAATACACAAATATATTTAAATCACATTCTCTCTTTGAGTCTTTTCTCATGTCTATATATACATGTATATTCTATCTACTAATGTCTTAGTCGCGCTTACAAAAAAATATTACTTTCATAACTATACTGGATAGCGTTACGAGTCTATTACTTTAAAGTTAACACATGTTAATGTTTTATCGCAGTCGACTAACTAAAAAGAAGGTGAGGTAATTCGATATGGCGATATGACGCGCGTTTACATAAAAAAATATTACTTTCATAATTATTATACTAGATAGCGTTACGAGTCTATTACTTTAAAGTTAACACATGTTAATGTATTATCGCAGTCGACTAACTAAAAAGAAGGTGAGGTAATTCGATATGTCGATATGACGCGCGCTTACATAAAAAAATATTACTTTCATAATTATTATACTCGATAGCGTTACGAGTGTATTACTTTAAAATTAACAAATGTTAATGTTTTATTGTAGTCAACTAAGTAATAAGAAAGTTAAGTAATTTGATATTTCGATATGACGCGCACTTAAATTAAAAAATATTACTTTCATAATTATTATACTAGATGGAGTTACGAGTCTATTCCTTTAAAGTTAACACATGTTAATGTTTTATTGCAGTCAACTAAGTAAAAAGAAAGTTAGGTAATTTGATATTTCGATATGACGCGCACTTACATTAAAAAATATTACTTTCATATTTATTATACTAGATGGCGTTACGAGTTTATTACTTTAAAATTAACAAATGTTAATGTTTTATCGTAGTCAACTAAGTAATAAGAAAGTTAGGTAATTTGATATTTCGATATGACACGCACTTACATTAAAAAATATTACTTTCATATTTATTATACCAGATGGAGTTACGAGTCTATTCCTTTAAAGTTAACACATGTTAATGTATTATCCCAGTCGACCAACTAAAAAGAAGGTGAGGTAATTAGATATGTCGAGATGACGCGCGCTTACATAAAAACATTTTAGTCTCATAATTATTATACTAGATGGCGTTACAAGTCTATTACTTTAAACTTAACACATGTTAATGTTTTATCGCAGTCAACCAACTAAAAAAAATTGAGATAATTTCATATTTCGATATGACGAGCGTGTTTTGAACGTATCATATTACCTTTAGAAGGACCTGCCTGCTGACGTAGCGAGAAAAATTTACCGCCCGCTCACCCACTCAGCACATCCTCGTTAAAATGGATACAAAGGACTCCTTTCAATAAATTCAAGGAAGTCCCATTGCAAGTTTAAATATTAAAATATCCAGAGACGCAGAACAAAGCGTTCCTTTCATAAAACTGAAATATTCTTTATTCCAACTCCACACATCGTCAGATATAAAAGCCGTCTTAAATAAGCTTAGAGTCATTATTATACAATCCTTTGTTCAACCAATACCTTTTTTATTTAGCCTCTTAATAAATATATATATATATATATATATATATATATATATATATATATATATGTATATATATATATATATATATATATATATATATGTTAAACATTTTTATTTATTTATTAATTCAAAATACTCGTACATCGAATCATAATTCGGGTTTACATAAAAAAATATTACTTTCATAATTATTATACTAGATGGAGTTACAAGTCTATTACTTTTAAGTTTCGAACAAAGTCATAGGTATAACTAGTATTCAATAAATTAACACGCAAATCTTTAACTCACTCATTTAGATTTTTTAAATTAAATTTTACCAGAAATTATTCTTTAAAGACAGAGTTCCTCCTAATGGAAGGAAAGCAGTTTTTTTTAATATTTTAAACTGAACCATACAATGACAGTTACTTGCAAAAGAAACCGTTTTCCAAAGCCAAAACGTTGGTTTCTAAGAGAAAATATCTATCACATTTATATAATGCACATAAATAAATAATTTAATATAACTATTTTTGAGAAAACCATAGCGAGTTTGAAAAAGAAATCAGCACCACCTATCATGGAATAAAAAAACTAAGCGAATTCCTTATCACGAATAGATAAATATCTAGTTTATTTACTTATTTAAGATTTTTTTAGTTTTACATCCAAATCTATTACAAATCATCTATATTAGAAATAATGTGAAGCCAAGGATTTCTATATTTTTCTCTTAATCCTTGTGTCGTACCCAATTTCGTTTAGTTAAAAAGTATCAAGAAAAAAGATAAGCCTTAAATGTGAGGTCACTCACGTGTTTGTCTGTTTGTCACAGCCTTTTTCTCAAAAATTCGCATAGTTATAAATTATATTATAATATTTAGCATAGAAATATTTGAGAGGAAAATTAAATGCAGGATTTTTTTTACGAAAGTGAATGTCTAATGGATTAATTAAAGAAAAGTCTAATGGATTAATGTCGTGACCTATCTCGCCTAACGCAAGAGAAATTAGGGATTCTTTTGTATGGGGCGACAGTAGATTGTGTTGCGATAGCCCTCTTGTGTGTATTTGTTTGCATATGCGTGCGTGCTTCCATGAGTGAATGCCTTTGTGTTATTAAATTATAAAAGGTATAAAAGTTGCCATCTGCGACCTGTGGATTTATATGAACAACGATTTTCACAGCAAGAGAAATTAGGGATTCATTTGTATGTGGCGACAGTAGATTGTGTTGCGATAGCACTCTTGTGTGTATCTGTTTGCATATGCGTGCGTGCTTGCATGAGTGAATGCCTTTGTGTTATTAAATTATAAAAGGTATAAAAGGTGCCATCTGCGACCTGTGCATTTATATGAACAACGACTTTCACAGCTAATTTAGGAAGATTATCAAGTGAGCGCTCGTCAAATTGAGTTCAAGATGAGTTCAGTTGTAGTTGCGGCTCAAGAATTAGGAACAGTTGCAAAATATGGAGCTTGAATACAACCCAAGAGAAGTACTATTGAAATATTACTTATTGAAATATTTGGCGTTAATTTTGTGGAAATTCATTATTCACAATTAAATAACACTATGTGATGTAATGTTATTTCTACTTTCTTTGAGTTTTTTTACCATGACCTAAGTTTCGTTGTATTACAACATCCTCTGATGGGCTATTAGCAAAGATTTTTGCTAATAGCTCCTATATATAGTCCTAGATCTTTGCTAATTGCTAATAGCTAATAGACAATCTTTATTCCATTTACTACAATATCTATAATTACTATTTGGAAAACGTCATTTTCTCAGTGACTAGGCACAAAATTGTTAGTGAAATTTCATAGATTTGATCAGTGACAAGAAAACTTCAATCTGAGAATAGCATTTTTTTATCCACTAGTCACAAAACTGTTCACGAAGTTTTATAGCTTTTTAGCAGTGACAAAAAATTTGAACTGAGAATGTAATTTTTTAGCGAATGACACAAAACTATTCGTGAAGAAAACATTGAACTGAGAATATAATTCTTTTTAGCGACTAGACACAAAACTGTGCGTGAAGTTTCATATTTTGTATCAGTGACAAGAAAATTTCGATCTGAAAATATAATTTTTTTAGCCACTATACACAAAACTATTCATTAAGTTTTATAGTTTTGTAGCAGTGACAAAAAAATTCGAACTAAAAATATAATTTTTTTAGTGGCCAAACACAAAACTGTCCGTGAATTTTCTTAGTTTTGTATCAGCGATAAGAAAACTTCTAACTGATATTTTTTTTAGCTACTGAGCACAAATTTGTTCGTGACGTTTTGTAGTTTTGTATTAGTGACAAAAAAAACTTAGAACCAAGAATATGCTTTTTTTAGCAATTAGCCCCAAAAATATTAATGAACTTTCGTGTTTTACGTCAGTAATAAAAAACTTAGAACTGAGATATATTTTTTTTATGATTACACTATGAAGTTACTTTGAGGTCATATTTTGTATCATGATTTATTTAATTAATTGCTACGGGTTATTACTCACCAAGTTAAACTGCTGTAAATTTTTATGGAGCAAATTAAGTAAAGGATTTTTTTTTTATTTCACTTTTCGTATTGAACATAGGTTGAAAAGGCTAATTAAACTTATTTGAAAATTATGCCACATTTTTCAAAATCATAAGCAGCATATTTTCGGGAAAACGTGGAAAACATGTTAAAAAAAATATTCCCCTCCTCATTTTCCCGAGACTACCGAATCTAAAATTATGACAATAAGAGTAGATCTAGAAACTTTTTCATAATACAAAGGAAAAATATAGAGTTTATATTTTGAATTTTTTGAGAAAATTATTCCTTTCTCCCTATTGGAAATTCCAATCCAACATTATTAATTACAATTTTTACGATTTTTCGAATTCATGGTTCAGAAATCAAAGGGAACAATGTGTCCAATTGTTCATTACTTCGGAGCTTGATAATTTACAAACGGATATAGAAAATTCAACAATTTAATAACAAAAACAACGTAACTAATTTATCCCAACTAGTATTAAATAATACAATTATCTCACATAAATTAACTGTTAAACATTTTAGTTTATTTAATGGGCAATCGCAAATAAATGATATTAACCTTTGTGCTTTCAGCAGGATATACACTCTCAAGCATTTTTCATTTTTTTTTCCAACTGACACGAAAAAAGCTTTTTGTTAAGAGCACCTATTACTATACGTAACATTCTACTCTTGATGAAGAATATTTAGGTAAATTAAACACATATCTCTAACGAAAAATCCCTATGAGAATCTTTGTCGAATCTTTCCTTTTCTATCCTGTCAATCCTTTTCTGTCCATGTAGCAAAACTTTGGTTCTACTGAATCTTGACACCAGGAAAATATCCTCCAAAACATTTTCAAAGGTCAATTGATAAACCTACCTCTAGATATATTTTATATTGTAAACTTTTCCTACAGTCTACCAAACAAGTAATTTTCGAAAATATGCTATTATATATGTTTGCTAAGTGTACTCCACATTAATTTTTTAACATATATAAATAAGAAATTAATTCTTTGCGTAATGTGAATATATTTCACATCTGCTAACGGAACTTCTGAAATTAAATTTATAATGAATGAAAAGTTACTAGAAGTTTACGTGACATTTACAGAAATTTTAGAGTAAAAATTTTAAATGTTATAATTCTTTAGAAATTTACGATATTTTTATGTTTGTGAATTACGCAATATCAATCATGCGCATTTGAATGATAGTGAAAAAAATATTAATAATTGTACAAAGTTTAATAGGGTAAAGGTTATCTCCCCTAAATATTTACACGTACTTAAGTGTATGTGGACCTTAGTTCTGTTGGTACTTATTGTTTTTTTCTCTCTCTATTTTTCATTTATTTCCTTTCCAGTTTGTTTTAATTGTATTTTCCTCCTTTTTCTCCATCCTTTTACTTCAAACATTGTCAGCTTAATTTAGAAAAATACGACACATGTCAATTATATTTTCGACTAACGATCGTCATCTTTTTTAGGAATTCTGGAATTATGAAAACCAAAAATATATGACAAGTGTTATCAAAATAGTAAAGCTCTTTTATTGATGTTAGACTATCGATTATAGTCAGATGAAGATATCAAATTCATCATACATTCAGATGAAGATATCAAATTCATCAGACATTCATCATAAATGATATCAAATTCAAATTAATCTAATTCTGTAACGCGCTCTTGTGGGACAAAATTTACACGTCACCATTTAGATTTATGTATGTCTTGAAAACTCCATGCCAAATAACTGATTTAACCAAAGCGTTATGGATGTAAAAGAATACAATAAAAAATATGTCAATACAAACACATAAGTACAATAAGTAATATGTACTAAATTAAAAACAAATAAAACGGAAATATATTGTAATTGGAATATATATAATTCTAACTGGTGATAAATCATGAATCATTAAGTAACTTCATACCACCATTCCTGAAATACCCAACGGAACATAAAAAATATTTAGGTACACCCAGTTATCTCGTAACACTGCATTGGATAATGTGAGTGCACGAAAAACATGTGAACGCCGTAGAGTATTCGATATATGTGCGCGCTCTAGACAGGTGAATTAACTATGACATCATTCTCTCATGTAGCAGTCAGAAGCACTACTAAACTCAATATCGAGGGGTTATCAACATTATGACTTAATAATTTAGAAAAAAATGCGTGATCAGAAACAATTCTTGTTGGAGTTTCAAAAATGCTACGAATGAAAGAATTAAATTCGATCAAGATGTTAATGATTAAAAAGATATTTTAATAAATATTTAAAAATATTTAAAATCAAAAAGAGATGGAGTAACAAACGCTTTTAACTTTTTATTATATTTAATGCATTACATTTGAAAAAGTAAAGTTATTAAATAAGAAATACACGTACCGTAGGGTATGTGTAGTGTAGTAGAAGGAGAAACATTAAGCCAGAAAGAACCGAAAAGACACGAAGCTAACCAAATGGTAAGACGCGACGTGCCACCAGAACGTTTTAACTCCCATCTAAATGCACCATTAGATGTTTCACATCAAAAAGACTTATGCAACGTAGAAGGAATATCTGAATATTATTTTTTTTAGTAGCAGAGTTGCAATCTATTTATCCTTATATAAATACGAGGCTTGCTTTCCTTAATTAATTTAAAATATCACACTTCTTAAAGAAATTATAAACATTATCAATATGAATATTATTCCTTTCTGAGGATTCAGTTAAAAAAAAATATTTCAGTAAATGAAAAAGAATATAAAACGAATTCAAATTATCTTTGCAAGAAGAATTTATTTCGTTATTTATAAAAATATTCACAATGAAAAAAATAAAATTTTAGTGTTCGAGAAAATGATTTATCATTACAGTAATGATCTGAAAAATAACAAAAATGAGTATAATATTTTATTTTCAAAATTACGAGTTATAACTACTTCAGTTATCAAGACTGGGGGCTGCCGCGCTATTCGATAAAAAAGCACATAGAACAAATAAAAAACATACATAATATTTTGCTATTCTTTAGAATAATACAAATTTAAAACCACTGCATTCAATAACTGTTTTTAAACACCATTCCCACATTTAAACCTGAGCTTAAAAATTTCAGATAAATATAACAAGGAAATATTAGTGGGCTTTAATAAAAAAAAAGCATTTCAGGTACCCCGTGAGATTGTAAGCAATGTCTCATTATGCAGCTGTATCACCGCAAGTAAATTTAATGCGGTCGTAATGAAAAACGAGCAGCACTGTCGGACTACGAGTTTTATTTTATTCTTCTGCCACTTGCGCACCGAGCTTCTGGGATAAGCTTTATTACAAAAAGCTCGGCTTATACTTTTATTAAAGTTGTGGGTATAAAGTAAGCTACGTTCATTAGTCATAGTCAAAGAATAAAGTTGTCACATTGATATAATGGAAATAAAGACGAAAAATCCTTGCCAAAGTGGAGAGGTTGGTGACCAAAGATCTTTACAAAGCAAAGAGTACCAGAGTTTGATGTTGGCAAACTTGCTTGACAAAATTAATATAATTTTTTAGAAATAAAATATATGATCAGTAACCATTTTAACTATTTATTTGGTATAAGCATTTCATATTTCCTCATTGTATAATGTCAGTTTTTGCATGTGGGTTAGCTCAAATAGGTTATTTTGATATTCTGAGAATTTTTCTCCAGCATTTAATACTGGTTTCTAGAATCCCATGGAGAAAATTTAAGAAAATTATAGCCGTTACTATAGATGTTACCATTTTTTAAATATGTGATATGTTTTCATACCCGTAAAAGATGTAGTAGGTAAAACATATTTACATTATTTTATCTTCACACCTAATTTTCTCTGAAATTACATAACTTAGAAATTTTAAATTTGACATAATAATATAATTTATTAACCCATAAATTTTATACTAGCTAACTATTTTAAAATATTTGTATCAGAATTTAAAGACAGGGCAAATAATATAATCAGAAGGAAATAAAAAAACAACCTTGTATATACACAGGGTATCATATGAAGAACACAAAAATATATTTTTCCTAATTTTAAATTGCACATTTAAAAAATATTCCAAAAATATTATATCCGAAACCAACATCACAAAACAAAAACGAGGTCGCTAAAATCTAACTAAAATGTTACAGGAAAATTATAGCGATTTTCCAAGATCTTAAAAAAGTGATTGATTTAGCATATGGGATGATAATAGAAGCCAGAAAACCTATTTTTTGTACTTTAGTCTGTCTGTTTGATGATTTGTTCTTCAATCACGCGAAATCTACTAGACGGATTTTAATGAAATTTGGTATGGTAATAGTTTAAATCCTCGAGCAATATATAGGGTTTTTATTTGAACATTAAAGGTTACAAAAATTCTGTTTTGGTAAATATTGCGATATGAATACTGCTAACGCCATATATTGACATCTTTAGTAATAGTAATTATAATAAAAATAATAGTTTCCACAGTGAAACCATGATGCACTGTTAATTCTTGAAATATACATAACATTTTTAAGCATGTGAAAGACATACTGAAGCAATATATTTCCATTGTGAGAAATTAGTATTCCTAAATAATTTAATTGAGATATGTACCTTTAAATCTTTATTCATGTCTGAATGTATATGGGACCCCTGTAGGGCGAATTTTACTCGTACTTAAGAGATTTTATTTTAATGGAGACGATTATCTGTAATATTAAGATTATATAATTTCTATGTATGTAAATAAAAACATTAAAATATAAATTTCATAGGTATTGCGAATAATTAAGTCAACATAAGCTAATGACGTATTTGTATATGCTCTCACCTGACTAAGAGAACACAATTAAAAAAAAGGGTATTTAGAATGCCATGCAAAAGTTGTAAAAAATTATATCCATGAATCTAGGTGTCGTACTTTTTGACATGATTCCAGATGTCTTTAAGCCTGTAAAAGATATGGTAAATATTACTCACCCTAGCTTTACCTTATCCTTTCCGCAATAATTAGAAATGTATACTCTTTGACAAAAGAAGTTAAAGACTAAGTTTGAACGTTAGTGAGGTTCTTTTTTGTTTGAAAATTTTAGGTAGAATTCCACTGACCACTAGCATAAGTAATTTCAAAAAATGGAGTTAGCAACATAACGTTTTCTTTATATATGTCCCGATACGCATTTGGACGATCCTTTTAGTTTGGCTCACTTTTATTTCTGGCGCTTAAAAAGCTACATGTTCCTAGCAATATTGTTTTAATCTGTTGATACACATAAAAAATGTTTGAATATATTACACATTCTGCTTTAATTGGATTTTGTCTCAATTTCCTTACCGATAGAATATAAATTTTTGTTGATAACTTGGGACAAAACCAAAATAATTTAAGAATAAAGGGTAAAATCTTCCCTTCTCTTCTCATACATTTAAGCAGTTTTCACAGCTCTAAAATAAATCAGGATTGCATTTTTTTTAGATTGAGTACAATAAGATTGTGACATAATGAATAGGGGAATAATTGAGAAATAATTAAAATACCAATTAAAGTAAATATGGTGCATTTTTCTTTAATCGCATTTAGGAATTTGGCAGCTACAAACAGTTTCGATCTTTTTGATTTAACTTCCAGTATAATAATGTCGCAAATGGAAATTCGGAAATGGCTTGACGTTTATCACAAAACTGATATTAGATCAATTTATCCACGAGTGTAAATAATTACGTTTAGACGCTATCAATATTAAAGTTAAAAGCCTTAAATAATAATAAAAATACATAAAGTTTTAAGTAGAGTAACAAAAAATGCACTTTCAAAGAAGCTCACATATGCGTGCAGGGTTTAATTTAAAAGCTGTTTTACAGGTCGGTTTTAGGTCAGCCATAATGAGGAAGAAGCGCCGCTGTGGGATGTCGAATTTTATTTTCGGCTGCCATTTTCCTACTGCCGGTGTTTCCGAATGTGATTTTCCTACTGCCTACTTCCGGAAAAACTTTATTATATAAAGCTCCGATTTTGTTTTATTAAATGAATATATACTTATAACGTGAATGTTTTTATTATTCACAATCAATATTTAAACGGAAAAGTATATTGAAGGTATAAATCAGATTCGTTATCTCCTATTGCTATGGAAATTAGTTATTGATTAGTCATACTAACGTTATAGAGAGGAAGGATGTGTAAAGTATATTTTTGAAATGAGCTAAAATGATTACAGTGAAGTAACTCAAGGATGAACTAATTAAAATCATTAACTATGATAGTTACTTTAAATATACGTAGTTAGTTACTTTAAATGTACGTAGTTAGTTACTTTAAATGTAAGTAGTTAGTTAATTACTTTAAATGTACGTACTAAATATGAAAACTTAAAAAACTGATCATGTAGATGTTGAAAAACCCAAAATGTAGTATACACATACACCCACACATACACACACACCAACACGCACGTGCACGTGATGAAAATTTCTTCCACAAGAGAAACCACAATTTTTGAGAAATAATTTTTAAATTTGACCGAAAAATAGTTTAAAGGAATTTTATAAATCGCTATTTTTAATGAAAAAAAACCGGCAAAGGGGAAAAATCGCCTACAGTCTAAGAAATAATGTGAGTAGTAAGTGTTGCAGTATTTTGTCCATTGATTGATTAAAAGTTTTTTCAGCAAGTCTAGATACAAATTTCCCGCTTGTATCTAATAAAGCCTTGGAAAAATAATGAAATATTGACATAAAAAAATTAAAAACGAAGGAAGGAAATGCAGGTCAACTAACATCACATTGCGTGTCACCCAATTTATCCTTGACTACTTACAGTCCACGCGAGCGAAGCCGCGGACAAAAATCTAATTTAAACTAATGCTAAATAATGATGTGGTTATTCGATTATACCTTTGAAAGGACATGACGTAGCTTAATTAAAAAAAAACATAAAACAAACATTTGATCAATTTTTTTAACAAAGCATGTGATAGACTTAATTCGAAACACATTAATGAAATGTAATGAAAGTGTTTATCATTATACAAGTATCAGTTTATTATTATACATGTGTTATTCGCTTATATTATTATTCGCTTGTGTTATTCGCTTATATTATTATTTGCTTGTGTTATTCGCTTATATTATTACTGTTAAATTCATATACTTCCAAGCACAAACCTAATTATCGTTCGTCCCAGTTCCGTACGACCGACGGTCGTGAAATCTATTTCATTTTCGAGTAGATTGTATTGTTGGCTTGCATACTAAGTGCGCCGTAAACAAAAAAAAATTCGTTACGGTTCCGCGGTTACGTGTGTCACCTTGTTGCTTTTTCATAAGTGGTATTTAGAACAGTATTCTCTTGTTAGTTTGATTCTCTTTGCTCCTAAAATTTGGTTTTCTAGTTTACTCCTTAAGAATTGATTTTCATATATAGCACCTAGTATGAAGTTTTATGAGGAGTAAAATTAGACCGTTAATAAAAGTATAACCGTTAAGTGCATTTCTGCGCATATTTAGAGTGAGATATCAAAATGTTTATTTGGCGTTTTCTTTTGGTGTAATCGCAGTGAAGGAGTGTGACACACATGGTTTACTATCGTTAGATT
This sequence comes from Druceiella hillmani, assembly GCA_039881145.1. NCBI lineage: Eukaryota > Metazoa > Arthropoda > Insecta > Lepidoptera > Hepialidae > Druceiella > Druceiella hillmani. Next base: position 42,242,605 of record JAYKKI010000006.1, read on the forward strand.
ATATCAATATGTAATTATTAAATGTCTTTATGTGTGAATATTTACTGTCTTAGTCTGACGTCACTAATTATTTTTAAATTTGTTGTGTAAATTTGATCTAGTTCATTTGTGTTTGCTTGAAAATAAATATATTGTGAGCATTGTTTTATTAAAGAATTCTGCAATTGCATTTAATAATATTGATATTTGTATTTATATACAATGTCACTTATTTTATACATTCCAAGACAATTGTAAGTAAGGAGTAAACTCCAGTCGCATGTCGAAGCTGACACGCACATTTTTTCCGATTACTGAAAGGAATTGTATTTTTTGTTAAATGAAGACTTTTAATTTTGGTAAATTCTTAACATAATACTACCACTTAGACCAGACTGGATTACATATGCTATATAAGAAATTATCGTGAAATTAAAAACATTAATAATGCAAGTTAATTTTTATGGCCTTTGTTATCTTTAACTTACACAAAGTTTTCATAAATCGTTATGTGTATCCCAAAAATGAGGATTGACTCTTATGGAGTAAATTATATTCTTGTATATACAATACTGAACTAGTTAATATATTACAAGGTTTATTTGTTAATATTACATAACCACAAACCAGCTTTTGACTATTAATTTGCACTAAAAATGGTTAACCGCGATTACCTTTTGGGTATAGTGGAGTTTTAATGGAAGTAGTTTTATCATTCTTACGAGAAGACTACACTTTAAAATTCAATGAGGTATTTTACCAAATACACATAGTATATTAGTTTGCTTGGTTTTGTGCTGAAATGATAAGTTTTTGAAAATTTTGTGAGTATTCTAAAATAATTTGTTTTTTTCTCATTCATAGACAAGGAAAATAATATCAAGTTACGGCAAGGAAAATATTTCTATTATTTGATAATAATAGAAATATTGTCTTCGAGAGCAGTGTTGTAACATCATAATACAAGGATAATCAAAATACCTCTCTGGAGCCGCTGGTTCAGCCTGCTAGGTCCTGCCAGATCCTTTAGAACCACATAATTAGTTTTTCTTTAATTTGATATTGTTACAGACTAATGTCTCCAAAATTCCTTTTAATTTACCACGCACCAAATACCACGTACCAATATGTAACCTCCTAGGTTACGTATTACATTAAAACAATGATAATCACATGATCGGTACGATCGTAGATCGATACGTCATAGGATAGTTGACTACTTAGAAAATTACTGCTTTTATGAGTTGCCATGAAAATATAGGTTGATCTAAAACTAGAATTGAAGATATAATAAAAACGATTAATTAAAATAAATTCTGACAATTTAGAATTCAATATTGAATTACAAAAATGTAATAAAGTGACTTAGAAAATGTTGTGACTCAACTTTAATATTTTGATACGGAAATATGTTTACAGTGCTTGCTTATCGGAAGTAAAATTTCTATTCGTTTTGATGGAAATTTTTCTGTTAGTTTAGTTGAAAATTTTTCAATTGCTTTTAATCAAAATTTTTCAATTAGTTTTATTGGGAATTCAAATTATGGCTTTTAGCACTTAAGCATCTCAATACGATTTTTAGGTAAAATTTAAGGAAAAAAAAAAATAACAAGAATTAAAACATTAAAATTTATACGCGTTGCTAAAACAGCAAGGGAGAACGGTGTATTGAATTGAACCTCTCAAGTTTAACTTTAAATAAAATATTTTAAGAACGTGTAGAGCTCGCACTACAGGTGTTCCGATTTATACGACTCGCTAAAACAACATAAGTATGTATGAAGGAGGGAATACTGTGTTAAAGGGAGAACGATGTATTTAATTTGATTACCCTCTTAATTTCTCAAGTTTAACTTAAAAAAAAACCTGTTAAACACGAGTAGGACACGAAAACATTTCGGTGCTTGTAAATTTACTTAAGCAAATGCAATTAAGAAAATGCACTCATAAGCGTTCATAGCATTTATATTAAACCATTAACAAATATAAATTTTTCACAACAATGAAAAAAATTTTGATTGCTAAATTTGTCCTCTTTAAAACATCTAAATGAATATTTTTGAGTTTTAGCTATTACAACATGTGTAGATCAATATGTTGTATTACTGTGTTAAATTTTGAGTTTCTATATTAAGCGGTTTCTGAAAAAAAGGGTTGTGATGGACATACGGACATACACCTTAGTGATCTTATAGGAGTTATGTTTTTTTTTAATACGTTTTTGGTACAGAACCGTAAAAGCATTAAAAATGATATAGTTTAAATGAATATGCAAAGTAGAATGGCAGTTTTGGGTTCCAAAGGGGAAAAGTTTATACTAAATAAAAAAAAAAATTTAATATATTAATTTTGTAGAAATTCATTATTCACAATTAAATGAAACTATGTGATGTAGTATTATTTCTACTTTCTTTAAGTTCTTTACAACGACCTCGATTTCGTTGAATTACAGCATCTTCAGATGGGGTATTAGAAAAGATCTTTGCTAATAGCCCACCTGAAGATGTTGTAATACAACAAAACCTAGGTCGTGATAAAGAACTTAAAGAAAGTAGAAATAATACTACATCACGTAGTTTCATTTAATTGTAAACAAAAAATGTATTTAACATCTAGCATATAATATGCAAAAAGTGGAGCCGGATAACCTATTGGAGTGATGTAATAAATATTTTTATTAAAAAAACTGATCATTAATAAATTTAATTAAATTTATCGATTGTAATAAACAAAATATTTTTTGTAAAGGTAATAATATAACAAGGCGAGATCAAATTATTAAATCCTAAAACAACTTTGTCTCGTAACTAATTAAAAATACTTATTTTTGAGTATTAAATATTCAGCATTTTGTTTGTCTATTTTTATTTTAAAAACGGTTTGGTAACTGAATACGAACTTCGTCTAAACTTAAATTATTCGTAGTTTTAGGAGCCAAAACAAAAGGTTTTTTAACGAGTGTTTCAATATTTTTTTGTCTTTCAAAGTTCTGTCGTTTGGGCTTACAGTATATACTTTGCTGTTCTAAATCTCCAGAAAAACCTGCCAGATTCTTTTAAGGTAAATAAAATTAAGGTCAGAGATATTACATTTTTCATGAAAACGGGTTCAAAAGATAACCGTTTTGGAAACAAGTAACACATAAGCACATAATAAATGCATGACTCATTTTTTTAATTATTTGCTTATGTTGAAACTATGAAAAGGTATATAGGGGCAAAGATTTTCTTAACACATGCCTGGTATTGCTCAATATATGATATCGAAAAAAAATTTATTGCTTTTCATTCCAGAGCAAAAAAAATGCAGCCTAGTAAAAACCTAAAACTGCATAGAACTTCCGTTTAGAGTCAATGAAAAAAATAATGGGATAATGCAATAGTTTTCCAAAGAAAATAATTACTAAAAAACTACGTGTAAAAATTTATCTATTGGCTTTTTTAAAAAGTAATGTTTTTTTAAAAACTCTTACTGCAATAAATTGTTATTTTGGTATATTAATAATTTTTGACATATTTTCGATGCGATTTTTTATACGCGTGAATTAATACGTGTAAATTTTTATCAATATATTGCATCATATTTATAATTATATAAACATCGGTATTTTTGAGCTTCAAATATTTCGTTTTCCAGTATTCAACAAGTCTTATATAAGATACAAGAAGAGATGGAAATATACCGAAATAAACATGTTGCACAACATGCGTAAAATCGAATAAAGTATACATTATGTTATTCGTAGATATGTATATATATATATATATATATATATGTATATATATATATATATATATATAATTGAAATAAATACCACATTAAATTTTTTGATGTCTGTTATTTAGGGTTTCGCATCTCAAAAGGAAAAAAGGAACTCTTACAGGACCATTTCGTTTGTCATCTATCTGTCTGCAGTCCTTTTTCTCCGGAATGCGTGGAGATATCAAATTAAAATCAATATCAAATATTTATGTTTTTTGGTCCCTTAAAGCTTTAAAAATACGTTCATTTGTGCTGCATTTTTTCATATTCTCAAATAAATCATGTATATGTATAAATATATAAATATATATGTATATATATATATATATATATATATATATATGTATATATGTGTGTGTGTATATATATATATATATACATATATATATATATATATATAATTACGTATACGTACTAGTAGCACAAGGCTGAAAATCTTTCCTATATTATCCCACTGAGGAAAATATTGATTCGTAAGTTTATAACCGCCTGACAAATTTCATAAAATTTGTAAACTCATCATGCCATTCGGTTATTCCTCCTTTCTTTACTTATAAACCAGGTATGACAACATGTTTAACTATGGCAATGTGATTGTTACGTTTCGAGATCATCACTTGAGACGCTCCAACGCCTTAATACCCTCGTCCACCACTGTTTCCGTGTAATAACTTCCATACATCAATCCCTTTTGGATTATTTTCAGTGTCTTTCCCCTAGTTTTTGGTGGCGTATAATTTAAGTATGTAGAGAAAATGACGGTAGAAGAAGCAAAGAGGAAATATGGTGCTTGTCGTCCCCAATAAGCTTTTATGAGGTGAAACATCTCCAAAACAATGAAGAGCGTAAACCATGACACAACCATAGACAAACTCGTCATAACTGTCCTCACCTGAAATAATTTAAAAAACAGTACTATTAAAAAGAAAAATAAATATTTGTTATGAAACAGTATGTAATTATTAAATTACTAACCGAGCGGTTAGTAATTTAAATATTGGTTAGTAATTTAAATATTCTTAGAAACTTATTTAGAAACTTTATGTGGAAAGTTGATAAATTAAAGAAATATTTTTTATTCATCTGGACATAATCGTTGTCAAGGAAAAGTTACCAAACGTTTCAATAACTTTTTCATTGGTTATTATCTGATAAAGCATGATAATGGATGCGGTATAATTAATTATGTGACATTTCCAACAACAACTTTGAACAAAACTGTTTCATGCGGTATAGTGAATGGAAAAATTCAAGTCTAAAGAAACGATACTTGGCACTTAATGTATATTGGAAATTTAGTATCCTGCATTAATATATTATAGTTGATAGAATAGTGATTGCTTTAATTTAGTGCACAAACTTTCTTTCTTAAAATGTAATTTATTTATTCAATTAAAATCTGTTTATTGAAATTCAAGTTTGTCATTGAAAGAACTCTCAAAAAATGTTAAGAACTTAGTTCTTTCATCACGTTATGACACTTTGGCCTAATTTATTAAAATGTCTATCTAGATATATTATTAATGTGACAAACAGATAATCATTCAACCTAAATTTATCAATATATAATAAATTATGAATATTTAACCATAAGGAAAGAAGAAATAGTTAAAATAAAAAAAATTGTGACGGAATAAAACAACGATACAACGAAAATATAATTGTTGTTTTTTTTTCTCTTGAAAAGAAGTAAATACACTTTCATTCGCTACAAATATAGGTAAAATATTTAACTTTGTTCTATTCTAGTTATGGTACAAATTGCCAATCTTTAACAGCAAGAAATAAAGTAACACTGAGGTGAAAAAGAAATAATATTCAATGAAAATATAATCGGTCGTGTTCGTGTATTGTCCTAGTTCTAATCAATAATTGCTTTAAAAATCTGAAACTTTAAAAATATAAACCTCCAATAGCCATAGGACATCATTAAACTATGAGTCAGTTTATATTAAAACTCAATTGCATTTGATTTCAGGCTATATGCAAAAACTTACTCGCACCTTTCGTGCGTAAACACTTTTCTCCTGTTTTTCCTTTTCTTCTGCCCACCTATTATGGAATTGGTTTGATTCCAGCATCAAAACTGGACTGTCCATAGACGCCGTCAAAAGGCGGCTAAAATGAAGTAACACTCTTCATTTAGCTTTCTTTATTTAGCTTGCGCTGTTTTCTTTCCGTTCGCAACCTGTTTCTTTTAAGTCTCGTCCTTTCCCGTAAAGCAAATGAAGTAGCCAATAATTCTTAATATCTATTATGTTTTTATTTTCTAGAATATTAAATTAAAACTTGATGATTCCGAAACTATTTCTTTTAGAATATATATTTCTAGAATTGTTGTTAAAATTGTCCATAAAGTATTTCTCTTAAAAACTGGTAGAAATTTGAAATTAAGCATAATAACTAAACTTATTAACCCGCAAACATCATAATACTTAAAAATATAAAAGCAAATTATGAAGCGTTTCGAAACTATTATTTTCCAATATTTGGTATATATATTCTCCTTTGCAAAAACGAGCACGTGGGATTCTTTCGATTAGTTCAAGTCAAAGCGTAAATATATTAGATTTCATGCAATAAAATTAATTGAATATTATTTATTAAGAGTAAATAACTTTTTGCCTGTAAATTAGACTTTTGTAATTTGTTTTTTTTTTGTATCGTTTTCAAATTACTTGTTTCAACAAAACAAAAGGGAGGGGCTTCAATTGGTAATATCCTTTATCAACAAAATTTACATAAGAAAAAAGAAAATAAATATCGAGGGTGGCTTCCTTTTGTTGAAATGTTTGCCACAATTGTTCATGGCATACCCGAGATGACGTTTTTAGTAATTTCTTGGGGAATACACTCCCGTTCGGATGTAATAAATGTTTTTAGCTCTTATTCTTAGATTATCTAACAGATCCTCAAGAGGCCGAACTTCGTACCGGCAAATCTCGACATCAGTCAGGTAACTTTGCCCACAGGTCTACAGGTCTACTTTGCCCGATCGATGTATCCGAGCGTCGTCGTACATGAAGACAGCAGCAGCTCCTGTAACGGTTAGTGCTCGTTGTATATAAGAAATTAGAATTTACCTGATCTATCGATGTTCATCCCGTCAGCCAGTTTCAATAAAAACTATTTGCGATCTTCAGAAGTTATATCTGCCCAAAACTTTTATAGAACCTCCGCCGTAAGGTGTAATCTCTTCGAAACATACGTTTGCTTAACGCTTTCTAAGTTTTCTGAGCACTTTGCGAATTTGTTACTCACCAAATAAAGAAATTCTGGCTTCATCAGAAAATAAAACCCTACGTTGCTCCGCATTAGTCCATATCCCACAATTTTGGGCAAACCTCAATTTTGCAATACAGTGTCCGCGGAATAATTTAGGTAATTTATAATGCGTAGCCGATTTTCGGCTGTGGATATTAGCTTCTAGAAGTCTCCTTCAGACAGTTCATAGGCTAATACTTACATCTCTCACTACTTCGAGATTGTTTTTGATGTTTGTGTAGGTAGACTTCCGATTTCATGAAGCTTAGCTCACAATATATAGTTTTATGTGACCGTTTTTTGCAAAGCAGTATGTATATATATATATATATATATATATATATATATATATATATATATATATATATACACATATATATATACATATATATATATATATATATATATATATATATATATAATGATGTTCGGCTTATGAAGTAATTAATTTGGAAAGCAAATACACTATGCGATAAATTGTTTCTCAATTTAAACCATATTAGTTGAATATTAATATGCTGCAGTACATAAAGAAAAGCTATTTTACCATTAATTAATTTAACCATTTTAGCATTAAAGTGTGACTTACTTTATAGTTGAACAACTCCATCTTTACGGTCAGGAAGCGTGAGGAGCCTCCCGCTGTGTATCAGAACAGACACACGCTAGCAGCTACTAATGGTATCCACGATGGAGCGTAGATACTTATATCAATTAGCAAATTCCATATTCCTAAAGTTACTATTCCAGCAGTTGACATTCCAAATGCCAAGAAGCAGAGTCCCTGAGAAAATGTTTGGAAAAATCTTATTCAATATATAATATCTTTCGATCTACATTTTATATTATTGTTTAATTAAATACTTTACTAGCATCTTAGTAACAAATGTAAAAATGTAATTTTAAACGATAGTCATAAAGTTCAAAAAATGCACAAACATTTTAAGAAAATATAGACTGGTCGTGGTTTGACATTACTTATGACGATATCCCAGCCTGTAAGGGTAATTCATGAATTTGGATTCTATATGGTAATCTGTTCATTAAATTCTTAGGATCCTTACTCATTTCTAGGATGAATGTAATCAAGCTTTGCTAGCCTGAAGGTGGAGAAAATTTCTCACAGCAACCACAAGTTCCTTAGAACTTCATAACTTAACGAAATAATCAACACGTCGCCATTTGATTTTGGAACTTGGGTTTGCCAAGTGCATTATTGGTCTTCCAGGATCTACCCACCACCTAGTTATAACGAAATACACGTCTCCACAATATCGTAAGATACTTTAAATATCATGACTTCATCTTCAAATTACACCGCACTATTCGTTAAAAAGCGTTTCATCATTCTTTTATAATTATCCTATTTTACCTAACATTTAATATATTCTACCTAACATTCAATATATAAAATGATAATAAATAAATATGTCAATTCTGCACTGTAACAATAATTATGATAATAACTCCTTAACCTAAAACATATATTTTGATATTGCATGATTAAAAAATAGTTTACGTATTGTTTCTTTATAAAATCTATTTATTCCAAATAACTCACCCTACAACCCAAACTCTCCATCAAATCACATAATGGATGCCAATACTATCGCCTATTCATTTGGTGACATCACACTTCCGGTTCATTCGAGTAACGAGGAGACGTAAACGAGAACTGTGTAAGTGCCGCACCATCATAATATCCATCGAAGACCTATCCTTACCTTCCCTCGAAGCTTTATCCTTGACTATTAAAGAAACCATAAGCATAACAACATATCCATATTTTTTGTTGTGTTGTTTCTTATTAAGTTTAAAAAATAGTTCGTTATTTTTACTATTATAAGGTTGGCAATGAATAAATCCGCTTCCTCAATTTATAACAGAGCTGGTCCTTCGTAAAGCACGCAATTACCTTTTGCATGCTGGTCTGCTCGCTCTTCCTTCTAAACAGAATTTATTAAGCCAGAGTGCTTTAAGTTCTCTTCGATAAATTTTAATTTTTTATTCGCGTTTTACTCGCTGAAAATCAGTTGTTAACTGAATAGAATATTGAACGCCGAGCTCTTTACGTATCCTAAGGTTCTTTGTACACGAGTTTCTTTTATTATTTCAAAATCACTAGAAAAAGTGACGGGTTTATCTGTTACCAAATTAATACTTATTAGAAAGTGATTTCGTACTAACAGGATTAAGTCATCGGGAAATGTAAGAGAATGTGTTGTCTTTAATGTGATCTATGCAGTTCAGCTTTGTGCAGTTCAGTTCCGTTGTGACAGTGAAAGGTAAATTTCCCAACCATCTCGAGGCTCTGCACAAAAGAAACGCACCGAAGTCCGGAACCTGTCATTGTATATTTGAATATGATCGCAGCTCGAATATACGGTATAAACTACGAACTCATTTATATTAAATTAAATATGTGATAAATAAACTTGAAACATGTTTCATTACTATCATACCGATTGCGAGTATAAGTCTTAATTAGTTCTTGCTGATATTCTATCAATCTGATAATCATATAAGAAAAGAATGTGATAAAAATACAGAGAGATGAAAAGACGAAAAAAATATTTAATAAATAAGTTGTTTTCGCTTCAAATTTATTGAAGATATCAATGCTTTGCGATTACTTGCTTCTGTAATATATAAGTTATGTGTGCGCGTGTGTGCGTGTGTGTGCGTATGCGTGTTTGTATACACACATACATAGGTATACCAAAACTATTATAAAACTTCAACAAAATTGTTACAGTACATTGGTGATATTTTTGAAAATAGTATAATTAAGGAATATACTATTTGAGCCCTTTTGAATCCAAAATGTATTGTTTTAGAATTGCTTTCTGCCTGTACATTTTTTAGAGTGTCGCCTAGAAACTATTGGATCGACTTAATAGAGTTTTCATTGAAATGATCCCTATGTTCAAATTAAAATTAAAGCTGCCTTTCTTTGTTGTTTTTCTTTTTATTCTTTTTTAATACCTCGTACAAAATATTAAACTTTCAACGGAATGATGCTTAGGGTATATGTCTAAAGACAAATCTAAAGCATTATTTATAATAAAATGTTTCCTAATGAAGTTAAAGGTCAGTTAATAGATATCTATATTACCACATTTGCAACTTATTTTTTAAACTAATCAAAGGAAGTGAACATTGCAAAAGAAACTTACACATTGCTCTTAAAACTCGTTTAACTTTATTATCTTCGGACTTCATATTTTGGAACCAGGCAACAACTTTGATAGCTTCCTGTAAATTTTCAAAATGTATAGGATGAATGAAATACAATATCTGTAAATTATATTTAACTGTTAAGTGAGTATGTGGTTAACTTACTGAGTAACTGATTAAAATGTCTGGGCATTTCTACAGTTTGTAAGCTGCAATTGTTTAAATTGATTACATGACAAAACATTTGATAAATGAAAAATTATTAAAATTTCAAAAAAGCGGCGAAGGGATCCCAAAACTTAGAAATAATTTTAATGGAACAGGAATTAAACAGCTATTATACATTTTGAAACCAATTTTAGCTGTGTTCTAATCCTTTATAAGACTCTTCGTTGTTACAGTAGTATGATAGGTTGATCACAAGGCATATGGTCTTTGATTGCGTGGCGCTACGCGCGGGCCCGGGTGCGACACCCGGCCGTTCGCCGAGCACAGCCAGAGTACAGCCCCGTACTGTTATTTTAGTTGGCTATAAAACATTACTCTCGTAGCAATATAGCCGCCATATGTATCAATTAAATACATCAAAGTACATACATAAGATTCCCATGACCCTAATTCAAGCTTGCGGAAGCGAGTGAGTGAAGCAAGCTCCAGTCATTAGACGGTCGTGGCCATCCGGTACAGTGGCATTCATTAAATATTGTGGGTTTTTAGAATTTATATTTACGATTTGTTTATTTCCTGTGCGCCTGCGTTTCTGTGTATTCTGCTTCTCTGTGCCTTTTATTGCATCCTTTAATAACTATGAAGCTTAAAAACATTGTACATTTTGGTATATAATAACAATGTACATTTTGGTATATAATAAAACCTAGATAACAATAGTTTTGTCGTGTTATAATCTCCTAATTTGCTCACGATGACGAAATAACTCACCATTGACTCATTGTTATTAAAAACCGTTTTAATTAAGAAACACAACGAGAAAAGTTAATAACAATATTTGAAAACTTATTTGTGGTCTTTCCCCTAAAGGAAATTTTGTAATAAAATATTAAAAAAATATGTTGTGTTTTTTATTAATAAGTAGATTGGTCGCAAGATGTTATGCAATATGTAGTTTGATACTAAACTACGTCTTTCCCATCATTAGACATGGATTTCGTTAGAAATGCGAACAGTCATAACCTACTTCAATAATAAACTAACTTAGTTATTGAGGAGTAAAATATATCATTGGATGGGTAGTATAGCTTCACTCATAATGAAACTACTCCACTAAGTCAGTTCAATCCTACATTTTTTAACTTTTAATTACAGTAAAATTATAAAGTTTAATTAAATAAAACGCGATTTTATAAGAAAAAATATCAAGAAGTGTGGTAAAATGTGTGAATCATCGATTTTGATAAGATTACATAAATTACAACGGCCCTTCCTTTCCGTTAAAATTGAGTGTAAAATATAATACGTGACTTATGCATTTACTTAATTTATTTCGATTACTTCAAGAGAGGTAAAATACTCATTTAGTGCGTAATGCATCCTGACTTCGAATCTTTGTCGCGTAATTTTTGTGGGAGCAAAATTACTTTTGGGCACTCCAACCACGTTTGGATTTACAAAATTTTCGTTCTATAAGTGTCCAATAGCCATTTACAAGGTTTTTTTATGTTACATACACGTACTTCCTCAAGTTTTCTTACATGTAATCATAACTTTGGATCCACTGAACTGCAGGAAAAAACCCTTGCGTATGGCAAATAGTGCATGCAACAATCATGTTGCGAATTTGTCCAATCGTTACGATATAATTATAAAGTAATAATAATCGGTATATACATCCTGCAATAATAGGTATATACATCCTGCAATATTTTATTTAAAACTTATTCACGTGCTCATCATTGGGATTCATGCAGTTATCATTTTACTAATAGTAGTTCAGTAGTCGACGACTCAGTATTAATTTTATTCCTATTTTTTACATACATCAAGCCCAAAACGTACTAATATTTCTTTATTTACGGTATAGTGTGAAACAGTTCTCTAATATCACGCAAGTGATGAAATCGAAGTATATAAATACTCATAATTAAACATCAAAACTGAAAACAATTTTAACATAACTAATAGTGGTCCGCATTTCAGGAATTTTTTTTAATTTCCATTTATAATATTAAAAATATTAATTATAATACACAATTCAATAATATCTCAAAGAAAATATATGAATGTAATGTTAACAATTCAAAGAAATGAAACTTGCTCTATCTATATTTAATAAAACAATAAAAATATGATGTAAGTTAACAATCGACATTTTGTGATAATATTGGGAAATTTGATAGAATATATAACTCAGAGGTGAAATATAAAAGTTTTTACATATTATGTCTGTCTTTCTATTTTTTGGAACACTTTCATTAAACATTTATTGTCTAAGACATTTGTAATTTTTAAAATAGAAAATTCAAGGGCATTTTCAATTTTGCTTCTGCGTTTTTAATTTAATAAAAGTTGAATATATTAGGCGTTAAACGTGTAGAAATTCATTATCACTTAATTTCCTTTTTATTCACAACTAAATGAAAGTACGTGATGTAGTATATATTTATTAGGACATAAGCAAAGACAGAAGTATGAATCACTAATTTCCTCGTTTATTAATTAAAATACAGATTGACAATTTGTACGCGACTACCGGCACACCAGTCACCGATACCGGACATAGCTTGCGACTAACTTTTTTTCTTTTTACATAATACATGTGTTCCCATTGACACTAGCCCACGGACTTTCGTACATCTTAACAATATCTACTTTATTTAAATCCTTAACCATGACCTAGGTTTCGTTGCATGACAATATCTTCAGGCTCAATTCAATCAACTTCAATCTCTTCAAATTGTCCAACCGAATATATTGTCATAAAATAAAATCTAGGCCGTGGTTACTAATTTAAATAAAGTAGATATATTACTGCATTACGTAGTTTCATCTAATTGTGAATAAAAAAAAATTAAAAGGTTAAATAAACATGTAAGCTTGGTTTTGAAACAACGTGTAAGAGCACGTTAGGTAAAGCAGAAGTTAATATGAGAACGTATTAGGTTAAAGGCATTTTATAGCGGTTACAGAAAGTAATCGTCGATCGTTATTTGATCGTCTATAAATATCCTCTCCCGATCCACGCGAGCCTCACCATGCCAATTGTTGCCATCGTTGTACATACATACTTCTGCTTTTCAGCTGTTTCGACATAGTTTCACTTTTTGCTACTGCTTTTTACTCAGTTGGTTAAATTCTGTCATTAATTTCATTAATGTATACTTTATTGAATTGGTTCGAGTAAAATTATATAATAATTTTAAGAAATTGTAAAGTAAATATGGCTTCGTTGTTTATTTTACAACAATTTGGTAAAATGTCTCCTTAATTTTTCTTATGTTAATTATTTTGTCATTTATATTGTCGTCAAAATAAGTTTCTTTGCAGCAGTAAAGCATTGAAGTTAAAAATCTTTTAAGAACAAAATTTAACAAATTTTAAGTAACCATTCAATAAGAAACATTATGAAAAGATACGAGATAAAAATACGAGTACTAAGTCGTAATAGGAGATTTTAGAAACCCATGACAATGCGACGTCTATCTTTCTCTCTCTCATTCAGATTCACATACAGAAACAAAAGTGACACATTCAACTTGGCACTAATCGAAATAACCTCCAACCTGAGTAGTATTTTTTTAAATATATTTATATTCGGTATTAATATTATACTGTAAAAATTTCAACAAATTACTAGTATTTTCCTTATATATTTTCAGGGCATTTGTTATTCAGTGGTTAGATTAGGTTAGATTTTTTCCCATTTTTATTGCTTACGATATCCCGTGTTAGAACTTTCGGTGAATTCAATAACGATGAACAAGAATACATTCATCATATATATCTACGTACATAGGTATATTTATAACATGGGCATAATAAGACATTCTATACATATACACACACACATATATATATATATATATATATATATATATATATATATATATATAATATGTACCTGTACATATATCTGTATGTACTAACCTACCACTTTATTTTGTCACTTTTTTGTTACTCACGTGAAAACAACATGAATACAATTTGAGTTCATTTAAATGAAGCCAAATCCCACTAGTTTGTGCCTGACTCTAGAAGGGTTTCTCTCACCACCACATGTGACCAAAGGACTTGCCAAGATAAGTTAAATCAGACAAACTCGGATATCAACTCTTCATCATCGAGTAATTCTTATTGCCACCTTTGTATATGAATACCTTAGAATAGCAAAATTTTTGCTCACATTTTATCGTCAAAATAATCTCATTTCTCTTTAAAAATCAAATATTATTCAAAACTACTACTTCATTTACAAGCTTATATTTTAAGCAATGTTTGCGAAATATTTAGATTCCATTTGACGCATAGCTTGTCCCTCTACATTGAATTTTTCAGTCACCTGCTTTGAAAAATTTAAAAAAACTTCTAAAATAAAGATATGATTGGAATATTCGAATAAAATTATTTTGGATAACCCTCATAAAATATTGCAAGAGATATGCACAACTATGAACTGTACTTCCACGTGTTCTCATGGGACCTTCTCTGATTTTTCTTCGTACAGAAATATATCTTTTTTATAAATGAATTACATCTGACCTTTGCACGTTAAGTTAGCTATTAAATCTTAATTGTATGAGTGATGTTCGTGTATAGATTTAAGTATCAGGTTACTTGAAGATATTGCAAATATATTTAAATTCCGGCGATATTAAGAATGTATTTTAATCAAGTTTAACGATGAATGAAAAGGTTTTTAATTTAATTCGCTTTTACATTTTATTAAATATAATTTCTTGTGAAGTTTTGCGTCATGTACCCAAGGTGTAATTATATTTACGACGGGGAAAGGATAGATATAAGAAGAAGAAGATGGGTGTATTTTTATGAGTACAGAATCACATTCCGGATAAATTCATTCGCAACGTCACTTACAAAATTACGAATCTTTGCTTCAAACTTCCGCATTCTTTGAACTTACAGTCTTCTTTGAGCACGTACATTAATTATATTGAAATTATTGTAGGGATTAGAAAAAAGTCTTTATTTATGGTAAATGGACTCCGTATAATTGATAGGATCGAAATATGTTTTATTTTTTAGCCTTTGTGATATCAACCTCTTTCTATCCCTCTGTACGTTCGTTCATTTGTCTGCTTTTCAGAGACTTCTAATTCTTCAACATAATAAGGTAGAAACCTGGGCTTGCATTTAATATGTAGTTATTAATCTAAATTGGAAAATTTTAAATAAAAATGATTTAAAATTTTATTTCGAGGAGGTAAGGAAAAACCTAAAATACGCTTAGGCATGTGGTTTCCTTTAAAAGTGTCGTTTCAAAAATTTGTTTCACTTAATGAACAACCAACTATGGTGTTTTTTTCCCTTTAAAAATTTGTTTCACTTAATGAACAACCAACTACGGTGTTTTTTTCCCTTTAAAAGTGTCGTTTCAAAAATTTGTTTCACTTAATGAACAACCAACTACGGTGTTTTTTTTTTCCCTTTAAAAATTTGTTTCACTTAATGAACAACCAACTACGGTGTTTTTTTCCCTTTAAAAGTGTCGTTTCAAAAATTTGTTTCACTTAATGAACAACCAACTACGGTGTTTTTTTTCTAACCCAACTTTGGTGGTTATAGATCAATTAATTAATCAGGATTATCCCAAAAACCGTGTGTAAACTATATTTTTTTTCAATCTAAATTAATTTTAAAATTACTCTTAGGAAATATATGTCATGCAACATACTAACATGATGAAAAATTAAAATATTATTTGCAAATAGTTTGCATAGAAACCCCATGAGATACTACATGTTTCAAAAGAGATATTTAAAACGTATTTGCCTGGTTACGTCATGAATCATGCTCTCTAAAATAGTATGATGCTGTGCATAATATTATGATGCAAAATAAAATATTCATCTTTATTAAATACTTTTGTGTTCACATGCTGTCTCATGTTTATTTATATTCTTCAGAGATTGAAACAAAAGATCGTATTAAGATTGTGAAATGTGTTTGTTTTGTTTGTTTCTGCAAATGTATGCTCGTTAATGACCTCTGTATTTGCACATGATTATAAATTACTCCAATTTATTCTTTAATATCGAAGATTTATTCGCTTATTGTATCTAATAATGGAGACATATTATTTTTATTGGCCACATTATTGACGAGCTACTCAGAGGAAATCAGGAAGCTGGATAGAATAAAGGGAGGCTGGATAACACTACATTTAAAATCCATAAAAAATTATACGTACAGCCTGTGGCACAACGGATACTAATAAACTGAATTTCCTTCCGCAAATTTCGGTCATGAATGCAAACAGGATCACGCTGGGTGTGGTGGTTCCTGCGAACACGCTGGCCATCCAGGATATGGTCTCATCAGTTAGAGGTTCATTTACAATCGTACCGTTGGATTTAAGGATCGGAATTGCCGATGATATCCAGGCCATCTGTGTATCTGGGGTTTGCCACTGGAATTCACATTTCATAAAGAATTACATCCTTATTATTTTACGTATTTATAAATAACTTACCTTAAACAGAGAATTTTTTTTCAATTTGAACTGTTTTTGTTTATTAAAGTAACACGTTTTTAAATAAGTGTGTGCAATATTTCTATGTAGTGAAGAATATTTCAGTAAAAAGTCCATTTATTAGCCAGCCACTCATTAAATAGAGATATATTAGGAATAAAAGGGGGTTTTGAATTTGGTGAAAAATAGTGAAGATTTTACAATAAAATATTTTAGAGGGTAAGAAAACTTAGAAGTTAAAAATATTTAGATAATAAAAGAGCGACTTTTCCAATATTAATCGAAAAGTGTTTTTCCTTCATACCAAAAATTTTTATTTTTAATAACGTCTGCTAAAACTGTTTTAATAAATAATATTTTTATTTTGACAAACCTAACGAAACTAATTAATGAAATGCCAGTGCCACTTAATTCATCATTACTTAAGTTATAAAAGGACAATATAAATTGGAGATAACGCTAGGGAAAATGTTTGTACGGAAATTTTTTAAACATTCGGTTCGGTTTCAAAAAGGACGAGTGTTCTTAGTGTTAGAATCCATTTGATTGCGCAGTTTAAGAAGAATACTTTGTAACACACACACACACACGCGCGCGCGCAGGCACGCACGCATGCACGCACGCACACGCATACAAACACAAACACGAACACGAACACGTACACGAACACGAACACATGCACAAACACATACATACAATACCCGTATGTATATGCATATGTACATTCATATAAATGAATGTGTGTGGGTGTGTGCGCGCGCGCGTCTGTGTCACATACACACATTTTACATATGGTTTCAATAAAAAATACATTCATATGTATTTTTATTGGAACCATGTTTCACTACTTTGTAGTAATAAAGTCAGTTTTTACTTGAAGCTGATGAATAAATTTTAATAGCAGTTGAAATATCTATTTTAAAATGGTTCACTGTACGTTTATCACACATTTGTGCATGCGCGGAATATTTACCTATACAATGCGCAGAGATCACATATAGATGGCCAAATTCTAGGCACTAAAATATTTTTTATTAGAAACTAAGGAAATATCCAGCTAACTGACAAATACCATTCTCTAAAACATCCGTCATTGTGAGTATTAATAAAATAATATTCCAATAATTTGAAACGTTATAAAATTGGTTATTAAATAATAATGAAATAATAATAATAATTAAAGTAAACGTAACAGTTTTTATAACACAGAAGGAGTTAAAGAAGTTTCAGTTTAATAACTTATTTACGCAATTAATTTATAATTTAACACATAACATGGCTCGCCGAAAAACAGGTCAAGTTTGAAAGTAAACTGGTCGCTCATACAGCTGTGAACTATTTGACTCAGTCGATTAATATTTTTCAATTAATTATTCTACATTAGAACCTCTACGACTTAGTTTAAAAAAATTAAGCCATAAGTATGTGCCATTTTAGTGTTTTTGGTTTAGAATTTCATTTATGGGTGGTTGTGCAATTAATAAAATTGTGCCAAGTAAAATGCCACAAAAGTCCGCAATGTATTAAAGTAATATGTAACATTTTAGTATTTTTGGTTTAGAATTTCATCTACGGATGGTTTTGCATTTAAAATTATGCCAAGCAAAATGCCACAAAAGTTCGCAATATATCAAAGTTATTTCAGAGCATTGGTTCTAAATAAATTCGCTCGATTTTGCATGCAAAACAAACCTTGGCATCGTTTTTCTTAATTTATCTACCTGGTGGTTTAGCTTAGCTAATTTTTTTTTATATTTAAATTAGAAAAGTTAACTATAATTACGTTTTGTTCGAAATACTGCGTTTAATTATAAATGTAAAATTTTACAGTGAATTTTGTGTTGTATGTGATAGTTAATGGAGATTTAAATGGGAAAAGGATAAAATTTCAAATAAGTGTATTTTGTTAATTAATAAAAGGAAAACAACATACCGAGTCTTATTTTTTGCTTCCAAACACTATTTACACTTGACGACATTGCATATGTGAGTACAACTGGACAGTTGCGAACTAATTTATTTTGCCGGAGACGGCCACAACGCAGACTAAATTGTCAAATATTTGAATGTGTTTGAGAGCAAGTGTAACAATGGACCGAATCGAAAGAAGCACTCATTTGTACCATGCCTATTCATGTATTTAAATAAAAACAAAGAATTTCAAACATGCAACGCAAATTGATTTCTTGAAAAGAAAATTCTTTTAGTTAGGCGAAAAAAATGAATATAATGTAATAGTACATCGATTGTGGAAAATAAGAAGGTCTAAACAATTATTGTCGTATGTGTTAGCGAATAATTTTAACTAGCAAGGTTGAATTTGTTACGCTATTAACAATTACGCCATGGTTTCGCCAAACTATAGTAAGCTTATTTCGTAAGCGTAATGTTTATCTATTATAGAAGCACCTTGAACATTGGACGTAATAATAAGGTAATAACCTTCTGATAATGATTACCACTTTCAATCGCAAAGAGAATATCTGCATGGGTTTCATTTAATTAATTTAAAGAATTTTTAATTTTTATTTTAGGGTTCCGTAGACGAGTAATCGAAACGAAATCTTTACAGTTTATTCGTGTACATATATCTCGCAGTACCATAGTTCTTACAGTTTAAAAACCGCTGGAATGAAAGGCTGTAACTGGAAAGGAAGGACGAACTTACTCTCGCATTGATCATGTTCTTTTCTGGTACTTCAATTTTTACTTATACAAAAATAATTTTTGAAAGATATTAGCTTGAAATACCCTACTGTATAGAGGTAAAATTAATTATTTAAAATATTTATTTATTTAAAATACAGAATTGTCGATGCACTGCCGGTATTATTTTAGTAACAAAAAAAACAATTATTTAACAAAATAAAAATGTATAAATTAAATCTGAACCAGAATTACAAAGGATTATAAAAGATAGCAACAATACTTTGACAAATGTATTTTTACTCATCATAAATAAATCACATTCGGGTGCGGCGGTGATCAGGTGGTTGAACAGTTGAATATCGCAGAAAACTGGAGAGCACCGGTACAATTAGGTTCTAGAGGGTGGTATAGTAAAAACATGGTGGTTGTGAGTGCGCAGGAAATTATTGTGGACGAAGAATGAAAGTTTACTGAATAATACAGGACTCAGAATTTTTATTTTTGGTATTGGAAGATGAATTTCATAATTATTTATCTAAACATTTTATAAAACTGTAGGATTGGCCTGTCTGTAAATCGGAGATATTTACGAAAAAATGATTTGGTGTGACAACAAAAGTAATAGAACACAAAAATATTGTATTTGAAATTTTTGTGTTAGTCTTTTTGTGTGTTTGTGCTGTAAAACGCTTGAATCAGTTCGGAAGGTATTTTAGAAAGAAACGAGGATTAACTAGAAATAATAGTTATTTATTAGCTTATGACAATTGGTTTACTCCATTAGAAGATATTCGAATTTCATATTCATAAAAAAATTGTTAGTTCTTAGCAAACCTTCCAGTGTACGGAAAACATTAGTTTTCTGCCTGTGTCTCTAGAAATAACGTTCTTGTTATTATTAAATAAAATAGGTGTTATCGTATTAATAGCCTGATATTCGTACGGTGGCAATCCAATTAATTTTTTTATCTGTAGATCATAGTTTTAAAATTTTCGGTGGTATAACTCAAAGGCGGAATGGATTTTCGATTTCGAAAACGTAGTGTTTTTTCCGTTCCCTTATGCAATATTAAATAAAAAAATTCTGTTATCAATTGGACGCCCCTGTCGATTTTTAAAAGCCTTGGAAAGCATACAAGCGTACGTAGATGTATACATAAACACATACCATGATGTACAGCGCACATAGATGTATACATACACACAGCCACGATGTTCAACGTACGTAGATGTATACATGTACACATACTACTATGTACAGCGTACGTAGATGTTTACATGCACACATACCACGATACACGATATACATCTACGTACAGCGTACGTAGATGTATGTATACGCACAGACCACGATATACAGAGTACATAGGTGTTAACATGCACACATACCACGATGTACAGCGTACGTAGATGTATACATACACGAAGACCACGATGCGCGGCGTACGTAGATATTTACATGCACATTGTCCATCTGAGTCATACTTATGCACTAACATTTCCTTTGAAAATACTTCTTTCCTTACTTTAATTTCCTCCTTTTGATGCTAACGCAATACTTTCATGATTTTCATGAAACTAAAAATAAAATATAATTGATTTGTTAACATAACTTCGAACTATTTTTTATATAATTCTTAACTTATTTTTACAATATATTTTTTGAACTTTTAGAAATAGTTAACTATTTTGTATACTTGAAAGATACTTAAAAGCTTAAAAAATCGACACCTAAAAAAATATATAAGATTTACGCACAAAATATGTAACCTACATTATTTACAGTATTTTATATCTTGAATATATTTGGCGTTAATTTTGTAGAAATTCATTATTCACAATTAAATGAAACTACGTGACGTAGTATTAATTCTACTTTCTTTAAGTTTTTTACCACGACCTGGGTTTCGTTGTATTACAACATCTTTAGGTGGGCTATTAGCCATCTTTGCTAATAGCCCACCTGAAGGTAGGTGTTTTTTTATTTTTTAAGATATGTTATGTTTCCAGGTTTTTAAAAATAATATAAGTAAAATTGGACATTAAAGAAGAGATTTTATTTTTTCTTATTATTTCTGAAACATTAAAGAACATTTTTTTTATTTAGAACAGGACATTGCGATTACTTTTATTGATTTGATTACATTATATATTATATTGATTTGATTACATTTGTACTCCCATTTGCTTTTAAGGATTTGATATAGCTTCTTGAGATATTTGATTATATGTTGTTACTTAGCATATTTTAGGCTTTAAGATTCGTCAAAATTTTCAAAATAAATTACATAATAAATGTTATTGATGAAGATAGTGACGATGATAAGTTTAAATATGACAGAATCTAAATTAAATTTTATGATTATTTTTAATGGTTCGAAACCGAAGAAATAAAGAGAAAACTGGCTGATCTGAAAATACTACAGTACATATATTAAATTTGCATAAGGAGATTTTAATACTGTATATTGAAAAAAAAATAATAAAATGTCATTACAAATAAATGTAAATATCTAATAAAATCATCATATAAATTCACATACTGAATTATCATAAAAAAAATAACCGCAGTGCCAGTACCAGAACACGACTAAATTCTGCTGAAGCAATTCGAGATGTATTGTTCCCATTGTAAATTATTTTTACGGCAACTATGTGTACGGGTTTATCCCGGATTTGTATTTAAATTAAATACATATTTTGTTAATCTTGTAATGGTTCATCAATTACAAGATTATACATAATCACAATTAGTTATAAATCAGTCCTAGGTAAATAAATAAACAAAATATTCACAACTAAATGAAACTACGTGATGTAGCATTATTTCTATCTAACTATCAAAAATCTTTAAAAACTGCCCACCTGAAGATGTCATTCAACGACACCTAGGTTGTGATAAAGGATTTAAATACAGTAGAAATAATACTACATCATGTAGTTTCATTTAATTGTGAATAATGAATTTCTACAAATATAAATAAAGCAGATAAGATTGAAGATATATGTGGCCTTACAACTACGATTACGGTTAATGACATAATTACTACTACCAAAATACATATATATTTAATTTAACACCAAAAATCTGCCTGCCAAAAGGTGTTCATTAACGAAGTTTTAATCCACCTGCATTAATTAAAAGTTTTGCAATATGATTGGTAGCTTGATTAAAATAGCTCAATATCTGCTTAATAAACTTGCATCTATTATACAGATGGTTGTAAATAAATTATGATGTAGAGTAACTTCGCAAACCGCGACGCAGATGTCGCGCTGCAAGGACAGGAAATTAAAAATGTTTCCAAGAAAGATATTAAATGTCAACATTAAATAATGCTAGTATCGAGTACATGAACAATTTAATATAATTTTAATTTGAATTTTATAGCAAAATAAATTCTTGTGTGGGTTGCGGGTAATATTTTTATGTTCTTTGATGTATATATTTCTAGTTATATAAAATGGTTTAGAAGTGTTTATTTTCTATTTCATGATAAAAGATGCCGTTTACAGATTTATAGAGGCGATATTGTATTATAGTTGTTTTCTTTTCCCATGCGGAATATTTAGATTTAAGGCTTCAGAAAAGATTTTATTTTTTTAATTGAAATATATTCAAGCTAAAACTTAATTCTAGTCTTTGAGTTAATTATTAACATGTCCGTATTTTCCTAGTACTGCTATTAATGAAGGGTGGGAACATGTTCTAATCACTTTAGTTTTGGAATTGATGGTTTGACAGGTTGATTTTTTAATTTTTTCGTCAGCAGATATTTGTGATTCAAAGATCTGCCTGACTGTTTCCAGCTGTTGTATTCCGGTTCTAAGTCTCTTCTCTCTTTTTAGGATGCCGTATGTTAAGAAAAAAAGAAATGAAACACATAAAAGATGATTCACACAATCCGTTTTTTCTAGAAACAATTTGTCGTAGAAATATGAAGTTTTCTGATAAAATACATTAAACTGCGCGGATTTCATTAGTTAACTCTAAAATCGTTTGTCATATTTGGTACTCCTGGATGTTGAAGCATTCTACAAATAGAATCCTTTTTTATTCTGAATTTATCAGGAAATTGAGGTCAATTACTAATATTTTCCAATTGCTAAGTTAAAATACAATTTAACTAATTAGTTTTGAGCAATTATGATATGTTTTAATTTGATCTTTCAAGCAAGTATCAGTTCTGTATTTATAACACTTGATCTTGCTTTTTCGCACCCGGTTTTTGAAGAAAAACCCATACTTTTTCAGTACGCGATGTCCAGTTATGGAGTATTTATTTGGTCTTCTACCTATCATCGCAGTAGCATATTTTATGTCCTTAAGTGGATTAAAATTTTTCAGTTCGAAGATAAACTGCAATTTGGAATAACAAAACCTTTCTCTTATTTGATGAAACTTGAGCTTCCGATTATGGTTGCAGTTTTTGTGCCAAAATATTACAACGATCGACTTAAACCTTTACATTATGAATAATTTCCATCTACAAAACACGAAATTACCGGAAGTGTATTTATTACTGCAGGCTTTAAAAGTAAAATTCCACCAATATATTTTATTGCATTAGTATTTTCTTTTATATTTGCGATCAATCAATCATTATATGTTAAATTCATAACCATTTTAAAACCAGGTAAAATTCAAAATTAATATTTGTTGTACCGCTAATAACCAATGTTAGTGAATATACATGAGAGATAAAACATTTTATGTGTCCTTTTTGTAAAGGAAAATTCATTTTCCTTCCTCAAAGTACAACTCCCCCGGGGACTATGGGGCAAGACGTTGTGCGAATTACGACAACAAATGTCATAATGCCTAGTTTTGTGTCGACACTGGTCTGCGTCAAAATGGCTAAAAGTGATTACGTGTCGTAGAGAAATTCTTTTAGTATTCATATTCTTTTAACTACATCATTATGCTTTTATTTTCGTGATATTATTACTTATATGTTATTCAATTATTTAATTTTATTGATAAAAAACTTCTGTTCTAAAAATGCGTTACGGTAGTTAACCGTGAAGTTAACTATTTATCGTTTGATATTTTAAGCTTAGAAACATTTTACATGGTTAGTACATAAATTGCAGGTCGTTTGAAAATACTGTTTTCTTTTTAATAAATTTAATTTCAAATCTATATTTCTCTTATAAATATGATTTATACATTATCTTATTGGTTACAAGAACGTCTCATTCTAGCTGCTGACATTAAACTAATACAAACCATCAATTATGCAGAGATTTGGAAAAAATGTCATGAAAATCGATTGAATAATATTGTCATTTCACCTAATTGGAATGAAAAATTATTTACTGTACATTCGGTCTGTAACAGATGTCGTAGAATCGTAACATCTGTATACAAGTATTATGTTGCACTTAAAGGGTTGTGAGTTTCGATCAATAAAAAGAAGGATGAATTCCCTAAAAAATATTGAGTATGTCTTTTGTCAGGTTTTGGATATTGTAGCTAATTAATTTCTCATTGAGCCTTGCGTCTATATACTAATATAATTTATACAAATCTTTTGTTCTTCCTTAGTTTTCAGCGATTATTAAAGTCAGTCTCTAAAATTACGTAATCAATTTTGTAAACATTATCACAGTTACTAACCAACCTGCAACAATGCAAGTCTTCTTTGGTAATATGTATCGACTAGTCTATAACAAGGGATGAATAAGCTTCAACCAACCTTCATAATATGTATTGACTAATCTATAACAAGGGATAAGTATATCACGCGTTCTATCATTGACTTATATTACCTGTATCAATTCAAAATTCAACCTCTCTTCAACGCGTTTTTGTGTCTGAATTTAGCATTATGACAGGGTTTCCAAAAGTATTCTGTGATTCTGATCATTGGTCCATTTGATTCTCTGTAAAACCATGTTTTTTTTTTCAAATGAGCACATTAAGTAACACTATTGGCTTGTGGAATATAAAAAACAAGTTTTTAAGTCTTTAACGCTATTCTTCCATCCTCTCAATAAATTTTCCTTGAGACATATTTTATATTTGTATAACGTTCTCGCATAAAAATACCAAAATAATTTTAGTATAATCTTAGTATAAATATAATTGTATATATAATTGTATAGTTTAATATAATGTAGAATAAATATTAATTTTTGTTTCCGGTTTTAAAAGTATAGACTTCAGAAAATTCTTTTGGCTGAAATAAATAACGTGAAAATTGACGAGATGAAAATGATACCAGATAACTTCCATCGTCGTAAAGTTATTTTCCACACATGTGTTATTTTCTAAATTTCTATTGAGACTTTCTTTCAAAAATATAACATTTGTTTTTTGACGAGTCGCCATTAGGTTGACTGTTGTTTATTTTCATAACAATTTCATTATTATTGTTGGAACATAATGTTTTATCATACAAGGATAATAATTCTTGGCAAGAATTATTGACTGAAACTGCAACAAGCGTCATATCTTCACTGCGTGTGATACGTCACCGCCTCCCTCCGGCTGAAATTATTTTTGGTTCCTTGACTATAGTATAATTTATGGTCAAGGAATGAATTTTGGACATATACTATTGTGTTGGTGCTGCAATTCTAAATTTTATTGCAACGATTTCATAACCATTGGGATTATTTCAGCGTAGAAGTAATTTCAAAGCAAAGAACTTTACAAGTTGCCCACCTGAAGATGTTGTCATACAACGAAACCAGAAAGTTTACATTTTAAATTAAAAAATGAGATAATCGAGGAAAAAGTCATATTCGGTAAAGATTTATTTATTTATTATAGGCACACAAACAGTTTTACCACAATTTTTACAATTTAATTCGAGAAATATAATCATATATATAGTATGCAAAATTGTCTTGTGACAACACCAAAATTAGTGGGTACAGCGTGATTAATTTGGTGTTACCATTATCATATCATATTATTTCGAAAAAGATAACATAAATTACATCAAATGGTTAATCCATGTTAAAATTACAAATGGAAATGAATGGGCGACAAAGTTGAAAATTTTAAGGTAACAACATTAATAGCTACAAAAATTGAAAACTAAATGAAAAAAATGGCTGTAAGAATGGGTGCAGTGAAAAAGGGTTAAAAGAATAGAGGGGGTATGCATTCTCATAACCTCACCATTGCAGATTACCTTGCATAGGTAGAAAATGGCGTGAAGGTGGAAAGGGAGAAAAATATAATTTTGTATATCACAAGTATTTACAGATTGATCTTACTATTTACTTTACAGCAGTTGAGATTCCAGTTTAAGTATTTTACAATCTACTTATCTTGATGATGGTTAGTGTCATCTCGTGTCAAATTTATTTAATTCGTAAAGCAGAAAGAATATTTACTTGTCTGATCCAAAGAAAAATTGAAGCCAATATGACAGTTTCAAAACCAGTTACTGTATTTTAATATAGTTTCCATCAGTGTCATTATTTTTTTAAACCAGTCTACGTCCGAATTGTAATGATTGACAGATGTAGAAATAAAATAAAAATTCTTTGGATTCATATCATAACTAGGTGTAATCTGAGACTTAATTTTCCTGAAACTTTATTTATGAATAAATTGAATATTTATTGGGTGGCACTTTGCATAATTACAGTCCAATAGAGAAAATATATAGATTATAAGTAATCGAAGGAGAAATTACTCATTTCAGAAAATCAGCATAAACGTCATGTAACTGAAGAAATTTATTCCTTAAGGATTTGGATTTTTTCCTCAAATAAAACTATATTAGCCCTTAATAAGTTATGTTATTGTATAAAATTACATAAGGATCGATTTAATATATATATATATATATATATATATATATTACATATATAAAATTGGAATTACCTAGTACAAGAGCATTAATATCGCATGTTGTTTTTCTAGAATCAAAAGGACCATAAAGGTTTTTCCTATTACAATTATTCATATTATTACCACTCTTAATCGACCGTCTAAAGACATACGAATGATATACATACCTGCATTTTATTAGGATATGTTTATATTTTATTAGGATATATTTATTAAAGATATGTTACGGTACAATTCAATAAGGTTAATTTGTCTTACCAAAGTGGTAAAGTGAAAAATCTGCCTACGCGGAACTCTTTTTGAACCCTAAGATATTTTATTTATTTATTTATTTATTTATCACCTATGGAGAAAAAACAGATACAAGTCATAGTGAAATACAAAATAAGAGTTTTTTGACAATAAGGTTAACTTATATCCTAACATTCCCACATGAAAGTAATATTCTACGTACATATATCCTCAGTCCCTTCTAGATATTTCCATGATACATTAAATATTAGAAATTTTATAATATATCAAATTACATTTTAATAAAGTAATATTTTTAACAATCAAGCAATAACTATTGAAATGATTGAAATCAGCCTTTCCTTTAAAGTTCACTGTAACAGTTATCAATAATAGAATTAATAGTAATCACCATCCCACCCATAATAATATCGATTAAATAAAAAGAAAAAAAAACAGAATATCACGTCGATTTGATTTTTCCGTAGGAAAATCTTACAGGCGCCGAAAGTTAAATCCTCGTGACCCGTAATAAAATAGTGGCTTTACTTCCATTATATTGTTCCATTCTATACGAGTGTGAATATTATACTCCCTTTATTCTTTTGTATTCCAATTGGAAAACAACAAAACGGAATACAATAAAGGGAGTATAATATTCACACTCTTATAAAATGGAACAATAGAAAATAGATAAAAATAGATACAAATTTCATAATAACACTTTACTTACTTGCTTCTTGTACAAAGCCATAATTTTTCTATCTATCCTCACACTGATATGATTTAAACTAGTTCTCTAAAGATCTGGCTTGAAAGGCATTATACTATTTTTTTATTTCTGTATATTCACATAATTCAGATATAACTTTTTGCAAGGTTTTATCAAAATGACCCTTATACTGAACAAATATAACATTACGATATACAAAACGATAGACAAAATATTTTATCATTCGGGAAAAGATATTTGTCGATTAATCGAAATTTGAAAAATGGCTTCCATATCCACACAGTTTCTGCATGTGGATTTTAATAATTTTTGTACCAAAATTTGTAATGTTTTCTTCATGGTTACTTAAAAATTATGCACTTGTAAATAAAATTTAATAAATACAATATTCGTGAAATAATATAAATACAATTTTGCCTTTTAAATTTACTTATTTTTATCCATGTAATATATTTACTTAAATAAAATATAACTTTTAGCTTAATACATATTTCACATTTAGAAAAAACTTCTATTGCACAAAAAGCTCTAACCACATATTAACTGTAAGTCTACCAGGAGAATAGTCTTCACGTGATAGCATCCACTTTTTTAAAAATCATATTACATATACGAGCACAGTCGCTACTCTGGTACATATAAAAATTACACGTAGCAACTAGGTGTATTTTTACGAAAGCGCCCTTACACTGTAATGAATAACAAAAGCTTTGTAATGAAGAACAAAATGTCGATGCTCACTACCATGTTGATTAAGATTCCTAATGGAATAAAAAAATACCTATAAAAACTGTATATTTTACAATATTCTTACAAGGAACGTTAAAAGTTATAGAGATGGGCTCTTGAATTGATCACAAATATTATTATAATTGAGTGTCTAACTGGCTATATAATATCACAAATAGGTATAACGTCTGTATATTAAAACAGACGTCCAGTGAAAATATATATATGAATGGAGTAAAATATTTTTGATTCCTCTTTTATGGTAGGATTTAAAAGTATATTTTAAAACGACTATACCAAAAAAACATATTTTTTTAATTCTTGGGTATTCACGTCAATATTAAACTGACTTAAAGACGAGCACTTCTTTTCTCTTAATAAGGAGCAGAGCAAAATACTGCTTTATGGTTGCGTCATTCGTTTAAAAATATTATATTATTAAAAAGCAAAAAAAACATACGTACGAAAAACAAAGAAAAACAGTTCTACTAAAGTTGCAAAAATATGTTTAAAACATTATTTACCGGTGGAAATTCAACAATAAAATTTCAATTTATATCGAGTCATTACTTTCAATCGAACTCTATCAGTAAATAATTATTGTTTGGACAATTCTCTCGAGGAATAGTAAAACTAATTTCTTCTTCCTTTTAAGTTTTTGTCTCGGTTGCGTTTTTTTCTTTTAAAATAATGTATTCTATGGAAAATATAAATGTTAAGTTACTTATTTAATTAGGTTAATTTGAGTAATACATATTCTGAATATATGCAGGCCATTCATGTAAATATGATGTGACCGAATATGCTTGTAGTTACTAATAATATAATATTTTTCTAAATGGAGGAGATAAAATGAGTGTAGAATTAAGTCAAATATATACGTAAACTAAGCCTGAGTATCTGCGATACAAAAGTTAACAGAAAATCATATTAATCTGTGAAAAATCTCCTTCGGAATCCGCTTCTAATGTTTCGGAATCCACTGTGTTCATTATAACTTCAAGGATTTTGTCATCTGCAATTATCATCAATAGAATGTCCTCTGCCTATCTTGTCTAATATACTCATTTTACTTTGTTAAAAAAATTGTTTGCAACTTTACACCGTTCTTCCTTAAAAAAATCCCAAGCTTACCTGTCATTTCTGACACACTCGCATGTTTTGTTTTAAGTGATTGAATGAGTCAAACTACGATTGTTTTTTATTAATTGCGATGTACTATTTTTAATACCATTCCTATGTTCCTTATCCCGCTCGTCCAGAATCGAATCCTCACTTTCACTTGTTGCATATACAAATGATATATTTTGTTACACTGACAATTGATTATTTTCTTCATAACATCCCCTTAAATTACCAAGTCAAAATGATATTACAACTACGTGAACAATGAATGAAACAAAACATGTTTTATTTTACATTATTGAATGAGTCAAACTACGATTGTTTTTGATTAATTACGATGTACTATTTTTTATACCATTCCTTTGTTCCTTATCCCGCTCGTCCAGAAGCGAATCCTCACTTTCACTTGTTGCATATACAAATGATATATTTTGTTACACTGACAAATGATTATTTTTTTCATAACATCCCCTTAAAGTTTAAAGCATAATTTACAAGATAAAATGATATTACAACTACATTAACAATGAATGAAACAAAATTATATAATTAACAATACCGACTATATGGGAGTGTCTAACAGTGTTAGCTCAATCGGGTTACTGAACTCACGAATTATACTCATTTAAGAATGTATTTGTATTGATGAAGTATTTTACAAATTGTATGTGAAAATTAAGATTACGCAAGAGTAAAAATTTCATATTCCCCTATTCGAATATGGGTTAATTTTATTTTCCAAAACGTAACATACGTTAGAAAGAAAAATAAAAAAATGTATTTCGCTTATTTTTATGTATTTTCGCAATTTATGTAAATTTTCACCGAAAATTTAATCACAGGCGATCTCAAACTAAAAATAACGAAGATGCAAACGGTCTGAAGGACAGATGGGCAGATGATATGAAAAATTGCAAGATCAATTCGACCAACGATTTCATTTTTAAAGTTCTATGAAGTTGAAAATTAAATCATTAGCCGGATTGATTTTGAAAAGTCAGTTTTTGGTGATAAAATGACAAGAATGGCATGCCCTCTCTTTGGTTATCAAAATAAATTATTATATTTTTATAAGCTCGGCATTTTAAACTCTGTCTCACGCCACGAGCTTTAAATGATATGCTACTAATTCATCAATGTTATTGAAGCTTCTCACAGTTTCCCTTATCGAATATTCCAAGCCACGCCATAGTGCTTTTCAATTTTATGTCATAGTCATTTTATGGTCAATAACTTACAACGATCTTAGCCAGACTCGTATACCGTCCTATAATCCAATGCCTGGAGATTTTTCCTCGTCGCTTTTCTATCGTTCGCTCGCACATTCAATGAAAAGGGCATTGTAACGGAATGATAATACCCTCGATAGTTTGTAATAATCTTCTCAAGGTTTGTGTGGATTTAAAAACCAACCAACGAAACGTAATGTATTTTCTGAAACTACTGCGAAATTAGAGGAAAAATTGTTTTGAGGCTTTAGAAAAAAAGAATACTCATTTAAAGACTTTCTTCCATTTTTTAAAATTTCTGTAAAGTAGGATTAAAATGAAAACGATTTGAATTGAAATGAAAAATGAGTAAAAACCTAATAAAATGGCATCGTGTTTGTTGCATTTTTATTATTATATGTATGCCAGTAGTACTCCAGTGTTGTGAGTTTAATGTAATTCCTTAAGCTGAAATTCTGCCCCGTTTTTTTTAATTTCACTGGCTAAGATATATTTGCCTATATAAACACAAGTCTTTCTATATTCGTCAGAATTTAAATACAAGAATTACAAAATGTTTACTTATTGGTCGCTAAGATTATAGAAGGATGTTTATAAGACCAGTTTTTCCTGTGAAATCACACTGGCTAAGGTACATTAGCCAATATAAGCAAAAACCTCTCTACATACGTCTGCATTTAAATACAAAATTTACAAAATTATTACTCAGTAGTCGCTAGGATTACAGAAGGATGTTTATAAGACCAGTTTTTCCTGTGAAATCACACTAGCTAAAGTACATTAGCCAACATAATCACAAATCTTTCTATATACGTCAGTATTTAAATACAAAAATTATAAAATTAATACTTAGTAGCCACTACGATTACAAAAGGATGTTTGTAAGACCAGTTTTTCTTGTGAAATCACACTGGCTAAGGTACATTAGCCAATATAATCAAAAACCTTTCTACATACGTCTGCATTTAAATACAAAATTTACAAAATTATTACTCAGTAGTCGCTAGGATTACCGAAGGATGTTTATAAGACCAGTTTTTCCTATGAAATCACACTGGCTAAAGTACATTAGTCAACATAATCACAAACCTTTCTATATACGTCAGTATTTCAATACAAAAATTACAAAATTAATACTTAGTAGCCACTACGATTACAGGATATTTATCAGACCAGTTTTTACTGTGAAATCACACTGGCTAAGGTACGTTAGCCAATATAATCACAAACCTTTCTATATACGTCAGCACTTAAAAACAAAAATTACAAAATGAATACTTAGCAGCCACTACGATTACAGAAGGATGTTTATAAGATCAGTTTATCCTGTGAAATTACATTGGCTAGGGGTCTTGGTAGAATACAGACAGACATACAGACAACGAAGCAAACCTTTTGAGGTACGGAACCCTAAAAATTAAAATTTACTTGGATGTTATATACTAAGCTTTATTTATTTATTTCGATAAAAGTACCATTATGGTTTTAAACTTTGGTTAAAAGAGTTAATTGTTATTTACAAAATGATTTTCATATGTCCATTCACTACCATAATTTTAATTCGATAATGAATAAAACATTTTAAAATATTGAATATATTTGGCGTTAATTTTGTAGAAATTCATTATTCACAATTAAATGAAACTACGTGATGTAGTATTATTTCTACTTTCTTTAAGTTCTTTACCACGATCTAGGTTTCGTTGCATTACATCTTCAGGTGGGTTAGTAGCAATGTTCACTGATAATATCCCACCTGAAGATGTTGTAATACAACGAAACGTGGTGGTCGTGGTAAAGAAATTAAATAAAAGAAACTATTATATAATGAAGAATAATTGTATTGCTGAAACCACGACAACTTCTCAATAAAACTACATCAAAAAAGGCCAAAGATTCATATACAGATTCTTTACTACATTGGGAAAAAGTCGAAAATATTAGTATCAAAATAAGGCACGGGGAGAAGTCTGTCAAAAAATATATATAAAGTGTCTCTAAGTATATAGTAAATTTTTAAAAACCTTTTACACACAAACATTTTTATTTAGTCAATTCTTGTTTAACATATGGGACAGTTTCACTTAACATTTTGTGTCTCGAAAAATATCCTATGGTGCCTTTATTAACTAATAGATTTAAAGTCCCTTTTGTAAGACCATAGTTGTCACGTGAAAAAGTGTTTTTTTCAGAATTTATTGTAAAACCATTAATTTCATTGATGTAAACTGAGAAATCCTTAATAGAAATTAAAGAGTAACTGATGAGCCGTAGAGTAATTTTATATACTAAATTTTTATAAAATGGTTTGACATAAAAATTATATAAAAATCATTTTCTTCAAGAGTCAATGATGTAATTCTTTTACAATTGTCTTTCGCTGATATATTTTTTGTAACACCTTAAAACAACACAAAATATTTGCGTATATAAAGTTCAAGATTAGTTCATCGAGTACATTTAAAAAAATCAGGAAGAAACTAAAACAAATGAGACACAAAATCGTATTCATTCAAGAGTAAAAACATTCAATACGAAATATACAATCTAAGAGATATAAAGCATCTGCTCGCACATAAACGAAGTTATATACATATGATCATGTCAAACGACAGTGAAATACATCGGTGGTGGGCCACCTGATCGCTTTAGATTTCCCATGGGACATGGGAAAACGTCCAGGAAAAATGCCTGTGATATTTTCCCTTAAAAGACGACACTCAAATTCAACGTCACATCAAAAAATCCTCCCTCTCACGAGTAATGATATTGTAATCCTGCAGCAATTTAACGAAAATATTATATTTTATTTGAAAGATGGAAACTTTTTCGGTGTTTTGTTTCTGTTCCGGGTTTATTGAAGGAAATGAAATTAACACCCTTATTCAGACATTACAAACTATAAATTCAATTCAAGCTATGTGCATGTTCGCAGGCTTACTAGGCTTAAAATTAGTTTAATTAAACCAATTTTAAATTTAATTGCTTTCAATGAAATTAGATGATTTGTTTTTTATTTAAATAACAGCGAGATTCACTTATTTAAATCAGAAACAAATCATCTAATTCCCTTGTAAGTAATTAAACCAGTCTAAATTTTTGTTTCAAATAAATAAAAAATGTAATTAACTATTTTGGTTTTCGAAGTGTTAGGAAAGGAACACAACAGCAGAACACCCATGCAAATATCTTGAAATTTTGCACGAAGTAAATCTAAAATCATTAATTTACAATTATTTGTGAAATTATTACGCAACGAACTAATTATCATTTTTTTGTTTTCGGTGACCGTTTGTTCATCGCGTGTCTACGTTATTAAGTTTGTCAGTTGGCAATCTTCAAAAATCAATTATCAATTTCTTGAAAGAATCGGTTATACAATAATAATAGGCGATACGACAGACGTCATGCAGAACCGGTCGAGGATGGGGGTAAGACATCGCAGTCGGTGGCTCGCGTTTGCCTCAAAAATATAGCAATAATACTAGATCTTAATTTTTCTGTAATATAATATTATTTCTAAATAGTTTAATAAAGATATCTCGGTACGCTCTATGTAATTAAATACCTGAATTGCAATCACAAAGTTCCATAAACCGGCTTGCCCAATAATTTAAGAAATTAATAAATGAAATTTTGTTCCATGCTTCCGTTCCTCAGGTAATATAGATGAAATTTTATATATTTAAGGGCGTATTTATAATATATACGGCCAAGAATGGTTGATGTAAAATAAGTCTTTGTTTGTGCTCCGTGAAAATTACCGGACAAGGTTGCTGGTGCGCATGAGTTACCATTGTAAGATTGCCGTCGTTTTCTTTCCATCCAACACAATATAACGGATGCATAAAACCTATTACACTCTTTAACTAATCGCACCCAAAACCTACTTTGCTTTTTATGCATCGATTTTCTTAATAATTATTGTATTACCTCACAAACAATTGAAATATCTTTGCAAAAGAAAATTCACGACAACAATTGTGTACTGAACTGAACCTTACCAGCAAGATCTGAACTAGGCCGTTATAGAGATCGTCGGATATGGCCGCTCTATTTGGTTACGGCCAAAAAGTAATACAATCAATGATATTCGTCGGTCAGATTTCTTTAAACCGTATCCTGTTGTAGCGTACGGTAATAGTAAATATGAAGTGGGTCTTGATATTATGACCTTTACGGGACATGTGAATCCAAAATAACCTTGACTGGCTTGTTTGGTTTTTAACTTTTACCAGTACTTATCCTTATGACACACTAAAAATGACTAAAATATATTTTAAAATTTTTAATAAATTAAATTTAATTTATACATACACATTCGCAATAGAAACCTATTTCAATACATAAAAATTGCTTCTTCCGTCCACCGATCAGTATATTTAAATATGCTACAATTTGGACCTCACCTTTAGCATATGTAAATGCGGTTAAATTTATACTATAGAGAAATGGTACATGAAATTTAATCATAACCTGTTACAGTTAGAAGGCGATTTTCGTTCTGGTTAACTCTCAAAGTTGTAACTGTAATAAACAGGACTTGTGTTCTAAGCTATAATTAAAGATACACGAACTACTCACAAACAATGAGCAGAAATTTCGTTGCTTTACGAAGGTAGTAGACCTTAGCATCAATAATATATAATTTTATTTAATAGAACAGTAAAATGAAAATAAAATATATAGATCCAAGTAGCACCATGGTGAAAGAGGTAGTTAGTTACCGACAGCAGGTATATAAAAGAGGAGGTAGTTAGTTCCCGACAGCAGGTATATAAAAGAGGAGGTAGTTAGTTACCGACAGCAGGTATATAAAAGAGGAGGTAGTGAGTTCCCGACAGCAGGTATATAAAAGAGGAGGTAGTTAGTTCCCGACAGCAGGTATATAAAAGAGGAGGTAGTTAGTTACCGACAGCAGGTATATAAAAGAGGAGGTAGTGAGTTCCCGACAGCAGGTATATAAGAGAGATTGTTACATTGAGGTTTGACTAAATTATTTGACTACTACAGATAAGTTTAGGGACGCCTATGACCTATCTGTTTATCGTTTTATATTATATAACACAATAAAATAACAAGTAATATATAAAGTAAAAAAAAATTCTATGAATATTACAATATTATAAATTGCACCAAAATTCCATGAGAGACAAATCTAAAAGTCTTATTTCGTATTAGTATTTATTTAATTAAAGCAAAAAAAGGGAAGAATAACATTATTTTTATACAATGATTTACTTAAAGTATTATTTTAAATTATTGTCGTTTAAAATTTCATGTCATAGATGCCCAAAGACCGCACAATTTACTCCAGTTGTTTTGTTTAAATAAGGGTCATGTGACTTACACATACGTGTATTTAAAGCAGATTACACCCATTGAACACGGACAGGACAAAACGGTTAAATAGGTAAATGTGAAAAAGGATTATATGAAAAAATATCATGAAAGTAGCAGACGGCTTATGAAATTTAAATATAGATAAAGGAACCTAATTTATATCGCATAAGCATAGGTAGAAGATGAGAATGAAAGTTGTAAACAAACGAAGCAAGTAAATAAATATATACATGCATATTTCAGAACCACTAGACAAAAAAAAAACATTTTAAATTTCTTTATTAAGTGCATATGATGAAAGACGGGAACAAAGTCTTTTATCTCCAAAGAGTTGAATTTGAATAAACCTGACTTTGCAAAGCCTGACTAAAAAATATTTAAAAAATAAAGCATTATTAAAATAATTAGGAAAAATTAGGAGTATTATAACTGCACTCGTTGCATTTCAGATAAGGTTTCATATCTTCATCGTACCATTCATTAAGTTAGGGAACAATAAGTTACTTAAAATTATGCAACTTACGTAAAAAGTGTATAAATTTTCAATGGAATATTAGAGAATGGGATGTTAAAACAGGTAAATTTAAATATTTATAAGACGCCAGATATAAAAAAAGAAGTAAAACATTTCGATAAAACAGAAAAGGTGTTATTGATGAAGGACCAGGGAATAAAATGCATATTCAGTATTCTTGATGAGACATTGATGGGATTTTGATCTTTTGCCTATGATAAATAGTGTAATTTCTGATGAGTTTTAAACATAGAATATGAGAGCATATATTATACATTTAGTTCAGTTGTTTCCATAATTTCAGTACATAGAGCATACCGAGATATCTTTATTAAACTATTTAGAAATAATATTATATTACAGAAAAATTAAGATCTAGTATTATTGCTATATTTTTGAGGCAAACGCGAGCCACCGACTGCGATGTCCTAACCCCACCCTCGGCCGGTTCTGCATGACGTCTGTCGTATCGCCTATTATTATTGTATTACCGATTCTTTCAAGAAATTGATAATTGATTTTTTAAGATTGCCAACTGACAAACTTAATTACGTAGACACGCGATGAACAAACGGTCACCGAAAACAAAATAATAATAATTAGTTCGTTGCGTAATAATTTCACAAATAATTGTAAATTATTGATTTCAGATTTACTTCGTGCAAAATTTCAAGATATTTGCATGGGTGTTCTGCTGTTGTATTCCTTCTGTTGCGTTTCTTCCCTAACACTTCGGAAACCAAAATAGGTAATTACATTTTTTATTTATTTGAAACAAAAATTTAGACTGGTTTAATTACTTACAAGGGAATTAGATGATTTGTTTCTGATTTAAATAAGTGAATCTCGCTGTTATTTAAATGAAAAACAAATCATCTAATTTCATTGGAAGCAATTAAATTTAAAATGGGTTTAATTGAACTTATTTTAAGCCTAGTAAGCCTGCGAACATGCACATAGCTTGAATTTAATTTATAGTTTGTAACGTCCAAATAAGGGTTTAAATTTGATTTCCTTCAATAAACCCAGAACAGCCACGAAACACTCACTAACTTTCCATTTTTCAAATAAAATATAATATTTTCATTTAAACTGCTGTAGGCTTACAATATCAATACTCATGAGAGGGAGGTTTTTATGATGTGACGTTGAATTTGGGTGTCGTCTTTTAAGGGAAAATATCACAGGCATTTTTCCTGGACGTTTTCCCATGTCCCGTGGGAAATCTAAAGCAATCAGGTGGCTCACCACAGATGTATTTCACTGTCGTTTGACATGAATCATCATGTATCATGTACATATCAATGTATACAACTTCGTTTATGTGCGAGCAGATGCTTTGTATCTCTTGGATTGTATATTTCGTATTGAAAACTTACCTCTTGAAGGAATACGGTTGTTTTGTCTTGTTTGTTTTAGTTTCTTCCTGATTTTTCTTTAAATTTACTCGATGAACTGATCTTGAACTTTATATATGCAAATATTTTATGGTGTTTTAAAGTGCCACAAAAAATAAATCAGCGAAAGAAGATTATAAAAGAATTACATCACTGACTCTTGTAGAAAATTATTTTTATATAATTTTCATGTCAAACTATATATCAATATATAAAATTACTCTACTGATCCGGATGATTACGCACTAAATTCTGTCAAAGATTTCCCAGTTGACATCAACGGAATTAATTGTTTTACAGCAAAGTCTAAAGAAAATACTTTTCCACCCGTCAACTATAGTCTTAGAAAAGGGTCTTTGTACCTATTAGCGAATAAAGGCGCCACGTCATTTTTAATAACTGATATATTATATACATCAGTTATTAAA
The DNA here is from genome assembly GCA_039881145.1 of Druceiella hillmani. Lineage (NCBI taxonomy): Eukaryota > Metazoa > Arthropoda > Insecta > Lepidoptera > Hepialidae > Druceiella > Druceiella hillmani. The sequence continues at coordinate 42,281,642 of JAYKKI010000006.1, forward strand.
AATGCGAATAAATAAAAAAACAATGTAAAGTCCACAGACGAAGGTTTTCATACTGGTATATTAAAAATGGCTAAAGTTTATTTTTGAATATTTTTTATTAATTTAACATAAAATTTGAAAATTTAGTAACGAGTGTGGCCTGCTCTAACTAAAATCAATGCGCTTAATCTGCTAGGCGTGCTTTCAACGACTTTTTTTATCATTTCCTGAGGAATACGTTCACATTCAGCGACGATCACATTTTTAAGGGCCTGAATGTTTTCTGGAGCTGGTTTTACGGCTCTGACGCAACTCATATGTGTTCTATCGGATTGAGGTTGGGACTTTTAGCTGGCCAGTCTAACCGACGAATTCCGGCCTCCTGCATATACGCATTAACGTCTCTAGGGCGGTGGGCGCGAGTGTTGTCGTCCATAAAAATGGACTCGCCTCCAGCTGGTGTTAATTCGGGTTGGGCATGAGGAATAAGAACCTCTGTTATGTACCTTTGCGCATTAAGTGTGCCATTTTCTATAAAAACTAAGTCGGTACGGTCATCTGAGTTAATACCAGCCCAAAACATTATGGAGCCTCCACCGTAAGGGGTGATTTCCTAAAAGCACACTTCTGCGAAGCGTTTTACAGGTCTTCGTAAGACTCGCCGACGTCGATCCTCACCACTGATCGATATACGAGCTTCATCGGAGAATAAAACACTATTACAGTCTTGTTGAGTCCATGACGAAAAATTTTGAACGAATCTCAATCTGGCAACTCTATGCTCACGGAGCAATGTTCCCTGCTGGCCTCGAGCTAGGCGATAGCTACGTATATTGACGGCCTGAAGTCTGTTTCTGACTATCGATAGGCTTACTCGTATACCTCTGACGTCCTCAAAGTTCTGTTTGAGATCCACGTACGTAACTTGACGATTTCGTAGCGCTTGAATGATTATGAAGCCGTCGTACCGTGGCTCAGTGCACCGTTTTCTTCCAGTACAAGGCCTTCTACTGACGGAGTCCGTTTCTTGGTATCATTGCCTTTGGATGGTGATGGATCACATTACACTGCTGAGACACATAAAATTGACTACGGCTTTCTTCAAGCAGCCCAATTTGATTTTACTAGCTCTTATCGTGTTTTCAACTATACTGGAAACAGCAAACAGCAGTGAACTAATGCGGCAAATAGCAGAAATTTAATTAAAATTTATTCGTTAAAATATAAAACGTAACAAATGAAAAAGAACTTCATAAGAGTTGGATTTCATTTACCGCCAAAAATACGTTTTTGTCAGTGAAAGAGAATTTTCATTGAAAAAGAATAAATTTCAAATTTAGAACGTTCGTTTTTATGCGGCAGAATACAAGTATACCTGCCAGTAACAGTTACATTTAATAGAACCTCTTAAAATAATATTTTGTTAATAATACGACAAAATCAAAACCGCCCGTTTTTTATGCAAAAGAGTATATATATATATATATATATATATATATATATATATATATATATATATATATATATATATATTTTGATAGAGTTCTCATGCCTTATTTTGATACTAATATTTTCGAAAGAATTATATATGATTCCATAGCATTTTTTGAAACAGTTTTATTGAGAAGTTATCGTGTGTTTCAATAAATTATTCTTAATGATAGTATATGTGTCTATGGATAGCATATGTGTTAAAGTAAAGAAAATTTCTGGAGTCTGGAGGCTATGACCGATGTAACTTGTGCCGGATTTTTTTATGTGTACCATAAATATATATTAGCTTAATATTAATCATAGCTACCGAAAGGAAGAGGGATTAACATCTAGATTATAAGGGCGGCAAGGCAAATAACAATATAATTGCTTTTCTTTTTCAAAAAAGAAGAAAATTTTTTGAAGATATGTAATCTTAACGTCTAAAGTATTAGTATAGTATTTATATGTGTGTATATATATATATATATATATATATATATATATATACATATAACATAATGGAAGAGTCATAAAATGTTAATAGTCGAGAAAAATGAGACAAAGTGAAGAATAGTTTTTCGATTCCCTAAAAGAAATTATTTATAAAATAACATAGATATGTTATCTTCACTAAACTTAGTTAATAATTGTGGACTATAACGGAAACTTTTCTTGATACATATACGTTTGTTATATACATGTGGTACGCTTTCAATACTTAACATATTTCTATTATTAAGCTATTATAGCGTTAAACTGTAAGTTTTTTAAGAAATTATGATATCGTTGTGACAGTAAGAATGTATTGATACGATATTTGCATTAAAATAATATTTATGTATTAGAATTTTGGTTAAATAATATGAATATTATTAATTTTAAAATCAAAATCTTTGGTGTTAAGTGACAGTAGTTAAAATGGGTTAGTGTTAAGAAAAAAGGCAAAACATTTCTATTTTTGTTTAATTACTTCCTTTAATTTTTATGTTTGCATGTAAAGTAAAAAGAAAGAATGAAATTAAGGTGTTTTTTGGCTGTCAGAGATTCAAAAAAATTACTTTTGCAAAGGATCGGCCGTACCGGTGAATGGTTATAATAAAAAAAACTTTTCGAATTAAATCATTTCCGGTTAATTTTCTTTATATTTTGATTCCGACTTTAGCTCAGATATACGCATTAGCTATAACACTAATTTTAAAAAATCTATAAATTATAATATATGCTATATTTCGAGGAGATCCTGTTTTAACGGCCAACGTGGATCACGAATAGCAATAAATCGTAACGCAGACTTCCGGCGATGGAATCAAATTATAATAACGTCAATCAAAGCAGCACCCTTGAATAAAATTGAAAATTATTGAGGAAAACTTGACGAGAAAACTGGATAACTGCCTAGTTAGTTTGGAATATTCTTATAAACCTGCTCAAATGTCGATAAAACGATCAAACAAATAGATTAATTAAATTAATTTTTATAATGGATTAATATTATTTTTTATATTTTTACTAAATCGGTCACTCAATTTGAATAGGATAATGAAGAACTTAACCACTTGCTAAAGCAATCTCATATGACATACGTATATCAACGTTGCTTATATTACATTTTGTTATTTGTGGCTTTCTTGAAAGAAAACTTATTAATTCTACATCTCCTCGCACAAATGAGAGAGACAGATAATATTTAATATATATCTTATAATAAAATTTAAGTTATATAGTAAAAAAATATCACACTATTTATCATACGTATATGCGTCGTACATCATATTTTTTAGTCAACTAATATTTATGGGTGACAGCACTTGCTGCTATATTATAGTGGCTTTCGTATGTTGATTATTTACATGACTTTTCTAAAATTTGTTGTGAGGTAAAATATATACACGTATTTTTTTTAAATTAGTTCATCTTTCAATAAAGATTTAAAGTATTTTTGATTAGGGATATTATTTTTTTTATCGATGTTAACAAATTTCAGAACAGGAAGATTTTTAATTTGTCAAAAATTATGGATAAAACAAAAACCTTGCCTAACTCTGGACTAAAAGAGAAAATTATGTTTTTTTAATCTCATTTGGGAAATTTTTTATTTCGCGAAAGTTGCTTAGGCTCATATAGCATATCTTTCAAGATAAACAATAGTGCTAAACGCTGAAATATTACTTAAATTAACTTTTTTAAGACTCCGTAAAAAGAAGAAAAACAACATTATAAAATCATTCCCCAATTTTTATATTTCCATACCTAAGCGGGAAAAACAGATACTTTTAAAACAATGCGTGTGTCCATTTGCCCTTTGGTCAATTTGTCATTCGGTTTGGTTTGTATCAAAAAATGTTGACGGGAAAACTTGAAACTAGCATAGTAATGTAGCACATTAATCCGCATATATCTTAAATGCTTGAATTTTTTTAAAATTCATATATGCAGTTATCAATATCAATATAAGCATTAGTTATCAGAGGTTAAAAAATATGTTACGACTCCATCCTTATTTCTAAAACCACTGAATTAAAATTTTGAAAAATACATGGTTTTTGGAAGTCTACGCATTATTGTAGGAAAATTATAACGTGGATTCAAAATATTATAATTTTTCAGATATTAACTATAATATATATGTCCCCTCGCTTAATTGTATTAGTTGTTATTAAATGTTTATTTTGTTGGGAAGACCATCTTAAAGATGACTCATGATAAATAAAATGAGGTAGGAAACCGGCGATGTGTGAGCTAGACTCCACGGCATATTGCCTGTTTTCTTTAATATTAAGTAACCTGTCTCCAGTTATGCTGGAAAATATGCGAAAAGTACATCAGTATTTCCAATATTCCTAAAAATTAAATTATGAAAATAGGTATTTTAAAAAAGCGCAGCCTATAAAAACTTATCTTAAGTTTTATAGAGAAATTATAGAAAAAATTCAAGTTTATTTCAAATTTTCGAGGAATTTAATTAACCGGTTACTTTAAAGCATTACTTAATGGTACCCTTTAGAGCTATACTCGTTCAGTCAGAGTCTCAGAGATCAGAGTAGTCAGAACTATACTCGTTCTTAACCGGTTATTTTAAAGCATTAATTAATGGCATCCTTACAGTCAGAACTATACTCGTTCTAAACCGGTTATTTTAAAGCATTACTTAATGGTATTCTTACAGTCAGAATTATATCCGTTTTTAACGGTTTATGTTTACGTCTTTCCATATTCTATCCGCATTAAGCTAACTAGATAGATAGTTTGTATACAAAATATGTTTGTGTCCTAAAAACTTAATTTTAAATTGCTTAGAATAAGATTTATGTCATAAAATGTATGCATTTAAAAAAATATATAACTCATTTATAAGAGCCCTTAACCATAGTAACGTATTTCTTAGTGTGGTTAAAATACATCAAGTGGACAAAGGATGTAATAAAAAAGTGGAAAAATAAAAGTAAAGTAAGGAAATATTTTATTCTCCATAATTATTTCCGCTTTTCTAGACATAGAAAACAATTGTTAACGCTGATATTCTCTCAATTCATACTAAGTAATGAAACTAAGCGAGTAAAACAGGAAGCTTAACATTTTTAAATAAAAAAATGGAATTTAGATATAATGATTTTATATTATTATTTTAAATCATTTCCATAACACGACGAGTATCAATGCAAGAAAATTAACATTTAATTTTATTTTTTGAGAATCAATTATGAATATATATATATATATATATATATATATATATATATATATATATATATATATAATTATTTTTCTATTTACCTTACATACGTCTCACGCAATAACATCAGTATTATCTATAGACTAATAAAGTACAGAATTACAAGTGGTAAAAAATAAAATATATATAATCAAAATATCTTTATTTGTATATTGAATAGATACACCAAGCCTGTATTTATCGATGTATTGTTTAGTACAGTAGATACACTCGTTGTATATTTTTTCTAGGTTAATCATACTAATATTAAAGATAACATAATCCTTCGGGTTGTTTTAAACATATATTTTACAGCTGTCAACATTGTGTCAACTGTGATATTATAATTTTTTGTGATATTTTAATTGAATTCAATTTTAAATTAAATTTTGCATAATTTTAGTTCAGGTTATGAATAAATTTATTAACGATTTTTCATTTATCGTTGATAGGAAATGTGCATTAAGTACAGCGATGGAATCCTGGAATTTACTAAAAATATTTATAGTTAAATCTCTTCGTGTATAAATACGCAACCTGGATATATTGCTGTATATACGACTTTGATGTTATAGAACCGATTAATTAAGTAAAACAAAAAACTTTTCGTTTACTATTTATAATTTGGTTTGATATTTTTTGAGCAATTTTTTATATTATTGATTTTCCTTCTTTTATTGTTTTTATAATTTTAATTCAATTATTTTATACTTAATCCTGGTCTATATAATAGATATTGTACATAAAAATGTTTAAATAGATCGTATTGTAGTACAAGAAGCGTCAAAGTTGTATTAACAATTTGCTTTATCTTCCGTAGAAACAAATATAAAGTTATGTCTAATTCTTTAACTCATTTCGCGAATATTCATATACGTCTTAACCGCTAAATTATACAATGGATCCCGATGTTAGAAATTAATCGTTAATTTACCCTTTCAATAGTCGTCTCAAGAAGTCATAGTATATCTTGATCCCGATCTCAGGAATTTACCGGAAATTTACACTTTAAAATGTCATGTCATAACTTGCTCACCATCCCAGGAATTTATCGTCAATTCACGCTTTCAAAAACCATTCAAAAAATTTGTTCAATATCTTGATCTCGATCTCAGGAATTTATACTAAATTCACACGTTCAAGCCGCCATAAAAGTCATAGCATATCGTAATCTCGATCTCAGGAATTTATCGCCAATTGACGCCTTCGAAAACCATTCAAAAAAGTTATGCCAAATCTCAAGAATTAATACTTGATTCACACTTTCAAAAGTCATAGCGTTTCTTGATCTGGATACCAGGAATTTATCGTCTATTAATAATACAAGAATAGAAAGGAAAACCGGCCAATTGTGAGTCGGACTCGCGCACTAATGTGTTATTTAAACTAATTTATGTTGAAAGTTTATTTTAAGTTCTACTATCTTAATTTTTTTTCAAAATTTTACCTACGTAAGATGAAAAGTCAGTGGGGGACACACTTTATAAAAATTTTGTTGCGCATATCTTATCAACTATTGACTTAAATAAAAAAGTTATATTGGACGCGTCCATGTGCACCGAATTTTTTTTCCTCCCTTAGTTATATGTAAGGAGTACCACCCTTGATATTATTATATTTTTTCCATAATTCTACTATATCATTATATAGGTTTCATGGAATATATCCAATGTCCAAAATTGTATCTATATCGTGGTGACATACAGGCAGACAGACGGACAGACAATTCCCAATTGACTCTCAAGTTTTTTATTTTTTTTATTTTCTTGAAACATTTCGACACTATATGATTCAATCTGTTTCTGTAATATCTGACCAATTATGCCAACTTTATTACTGATAAAATCATTATTGAAAATTTGGAACAAAATTAAAATAATTGAAACAATTCCAATCACTTCTAGCATATTAATCAATTTCCACTCTTTCAAAATGTAGTATTTAAAAATGTTATAGGTTGGAATTTAAAAATGACTTGCTATTAAAAAATATTTAAATGTTATTAAAAATGTTAAACTTCGAAAAAGGTAAAATACAGGAAAATGTGCAAATTCTCTTATATGAAAAACATTTTCAAGCGTGGTGACATATGGTACACATTGTTAAATTTAACAGCTATTTTATCAGATCGGTTTTATTATGGTCGTTATGAGTAAGGAAAAGGTGCGGAATATTAAATACTACTTTCAGCTGTCGCTTTCCGTCTGTCGACGCTTCCTGGATAAACGTTATTACAAAAAGCGCTGCTTGCTTTTCACAAAAGGTTTATATATATATATATATATATATATATATATATATATATATATATATATATACACACACACATATATATATATATATATATATATATATATATATATATATATATATATCGCCAATTATAATAATTGAAGTTAGTATTAGATTAATTATACTAATTTTTAAAGGAGATTTTGAAGAATATTCTTTTTAGGTAATGAGCAGTAACGATTTTGAGGAAGGAACTTGGGAAGTGTATAATGAATTTTTCAATTGAAATTTTAATGTTTTAAGCTCTACTAAATATGTGTATTGTTTAAAAAAAATTACATTAAAACGACGCATGAAATAAAAAATATATTTGCTAATTATGTAAATTACCTAAAATTTGCACATAATTTTTATCGAATGTTAGCTAGTGATTTGTGTTATTGAAGTTATACTTCTCTAGGCGCGTTATGAAAAAATGATGAGAGTGAAATTTTAAGATTCGTCACACAAAAGTTACAGTATGAAGTTGCAGCAGTTGCAGTCTCGAAACAAAAGCTATTGGCACCATCGTCGCCTCTGTTCACTGTTTTCATATTCATAGTATTTATCCACATGTTTCTAGTGTCTACATTCACACATGTGTTTTAATTTCATATATTATATCCACAAATACAACTTTCTCTAGGGTAAAAAAATTCCTTAATTAAAACAATAGTCTTGTAAATAAAAAAGAACGACTTATATAAATATCCTTTAGAAAAACATTTATTTCTTTCCAGTTAATTCGTATAAACAAACATACAAGTGTTTATATTTAATATTAAAATACTTGCACTTATCTGATAAACGTAAAATTGTTTATGCTTTATATATATTTTGGAGATTATGTAGGTATAAATGAAAGAATTCAATGTGGGTGATATATAACATTTGACCCGTTTTAAGGAAGTACTGTTCTGTAAAATTTTTCTTCTTCATATATACCATATGAAGAAGAAAAATTTTCAATGCTTTTCCTTAAATTATTTATTATTTCATTGTCATAAATTACACCACCTTTTTTCGGAACTTTATACGAAATTCAACAAAGAAAATTATAAAGAAAAAATATAACTAATTCCACTGCAGCGATTTTTTTCCTTCCGCCATCAAGGATATATCGATTCGACACGTCACTTATTTTTCTAAATGTTCATGATTTTTATAATATTAGTATGTAATTTCGGTTTATGTCAGTTTTAATATTTCTTTTAAAAATTTATTTGAGTTTTTTACAAAAAAAAATAGTTTTTTGTTACATAAGAAAAATCCAATCTTGGCAAAAAATACAAAATCAGGCGAAAATTTGGTCTTTTAAAAATTTAACAATATTTTTTTTTATTTTTAAATAAAGGAATCATTACAATACTTAAGAAATTTTATAAGCAAAATATGTATTTGTAGATAGTTTTAATTGAAGTAATTTCCGTAATTAGTTGGTAATTAAATTTTAACGAAAAAACTTTTATACATTTGTGCATTCCATATTTTACACAGATCTCTGGCCCGAAAATGTGATTCATTATAATCAACGCAGCAGTTAATTAATAAGCAAAAGGCAAGCGGTTCGCAGATAAAGGCGGCGTTTGTTTCTCATGTCCTTGCATCGAATGAGAGAAAGATTTATTACAGCAAACAAGCTCCGGTGTTACCGCATTGAGTTGGGTTCCTAATAAATCGCTATTAACCCTGAACGTTTAAAAGCAATCGACGGCAAGTAGCTAGACAATTAATTCATCTTATCAGCAAGCAAGAAAATGAATCATATTTTAGCAACAAGTATGCAAATATTTAGCATGTTGGATTTAGTGCTGATGGCAAGTACGGAAATTCTGTAGGTAATTATTTCTATTGTCGGAAATTCTGTAGGTAATTATTTCTATTGTCGGAAATTCTGCAGGTAATTATTTCTATTGTCGGAAATTCTGTAGGTAATTATTTCTATTGTCGGAAATTCTGTAGGTGATTATTTCTATTGTCGGAAATTCTGTAGGTGATTATTTCTATTGTCGGAAATTCTGTAGGTGATTATTTCTATTGTCGGAAATTCTGTAGGTAATTATTTCTATTGTCGGAAATTCTGTACGTAATTATTTCTATTGTCGGAAATTCTGTAGGTAATTATTTCTATTGGCGGAAATTCTGTAGGTAATTATTTCTATTGTCGGAAATTCTGTAGGTAATTATTTCTATTGTCGGAAATTCTGTAGGTGATTATTTCTATTGTCGGAAATTCTGTAGGTGGTTATTTCTATTGTCGGAAATTCTGTAGGTGATTATTTCTATTGTCGGAAATTCTGTAGGTAATTATTTCTATTGTCGGAAATTCTGTACGTAATTATTTCTATTGTCGGAAATTCTGTAGGTAATTATTTCTATTGTCGGAAATTCTGTAGGTGATTATTTCTATTGTCGGAAATTCTGTAGGTGATTATTTCTATTGTCGGAAATTCTGTAGGTAATTATTTCTATTGTCGGAAATTCTGTAGGTGATTATTTCTATTGTCGGAAATTCTGTAGGTAATTATTTCTATTGTCGGAAATTCTGTAGGTAATTATTTCTATTGTCGTAAATTCTCTAAGTAATTATTTCTATTGTCGGAAATTCTGTAGGAAATTATTTCTATAATTATTGTTATTTATATTTATGGATCACATTCCAGCTTTTGTTAATGAGCGCCAGCTAGATAAAAAAAAAGTTACGTTATATGCTTCTTGCTGTACAATCGATTAGAATAGCGGATGTTCGTGAAGGGACCTCACGTCTCATTTTCTATGTAGGTGCTGATTCGTATTAATTTTTAATTGTTATTATAAACCATTTGTTTCTTTTTTTTGTATGGCTTATTTTCCTTTGTTCTAAAGTAAAAAGATACCAATATTTTGCGTTGAACAATTCCAGGGACGTTCATAATATTTTCACCACTTCCGTGTTTTCAAATTTTAAAAACTATACCTATGGAATTTTTCTTATGGTTTTTGGCTTCAGAACTTTTTCCTTTTTTCCTTATCAATACATTTTCCTGAAAAACACATTAACACAGATTTTTAAAATATTTCCTCTTTCGAGTATATTCATATACAGTATTGCTGGGGCAAGTGCTTTTTCTTAATAAGTTTGCAAATTTGCAAATTTTTTTAACTATGTAACTTTTAAATTAACTTCGATTCTTTTTACAATTTTTATTGTGCAGTAAGAAAGGTTTCAAAATTAAGATATTATAAAGTTTATGAAAACTAAATCAGTAGTGTGGAAAATACGAAAGTCTGGAAGAAAACTATTTTTCAGGCAGAAATACATTTATATCCCTGTTACCAATATAAACTTTAGGTTTATAATGGAATATTATAATCGCAATTGAATGATATTAAATATGATGTACAAGTAATCGTTTCTGATACATCTAAGTTATATTTTCGATATAATTTACTTTTGCCTAATATTCTGGGGTAATTTTTCCATCTCAATTTTACAATTTTATCTTTTCCAAAATGTTTATATTTATGTGTTCAACTTCTTGCTCCTGGGTATTCTTCATCTATTTTAAAAGTTGCATAGTTCTAAGCCGTCTCCAAAATTGCCTATTTTTGTAATTTTAACAGCTTGACTTGCCCTCTTTACTTAAGCTTACCCAGATAATTGGTTGAGCCAGTACTTTAGTCAATAAAATATTTGACGATAAAGTTGTTGAAAACAACAATCGCATCATCAAACTAATTGAAAAATATTTCCCTCTTAAGCAAATTCAACTTAAAGGAAAAGCAGCTACATGGTTTTACAACTAAAAAATTCTGGCTAAGTGTGATTTAACTAAAGCTAGATTTGATGAAAATACCAATTCATCAACATGGGAGATATTTAGAGTATTTAGAAACAGTTATGCATAAATATTTAGAAATTAAATAACATTATACGTCCATACGCCAATACTCTTTTATAAATATTTGGAAGTTCCTCGGTATTGTGAAAGTTTATCACTTTCTTGAATTTTCCTAATTTTTCCCTTCTTTTGTTAAAACTCCCGTCTTACTTAAACCAGCAGTTAGTTTGGAAACTTGGAATAATATTTATCCACTTTCTTATAATTACAAATTTACATTTCATAGTGTCTCTGATTATGTGGATAAAACCAATCCCGTGGCCATAAAACCAATACTATCCCCATAGTATTGGTTTTGCAATAGCCTAAGTATAAAAGCTCTAAAACTTATCGTAGATAAATTTAGGGGTTAAACTTACATACTTTATTCCTTAACTGTTTAACACATTATATAAAATGTATAGGGGTTAAACTATTATTTCTTATATATTCTTTCCCACCATTGCCATTTTTCCCTTGTGAATGAAAGAAGCGTATATCACGTCCTCACCAAAAGCATTGTCGTCGGAATACCCTCAATACCTTCATCCCTGTTATTTTAATATTGTTACATATATTAAAAGTCTTTAACTGAATAATGAATGTCCCATTTTTCAAAACCTTAACGCTTTTAAATGTCTGAATCCCATCTAGTTTTAAAAACTGATCATAGTACCTCAAAAGAGTTATTGAAAATTATGAAAGATATATGTTTAGCTATGAACAATACTGAAGTGTGTTCACCTCCACTGACTATTATATTCATATACTAACTTATTCAAAGTCTTTGAATATATTAAAACATTCATTAGCGTGATTTAGCTAATATTTACATAGACGTTCATAATGTGTGACACCTATTATGAGGTAATAGATTTAGCTCGTGTGCCTTAATGGAGGAATTATTTCCACACTGTTTTTTCCAATATTCGCTGATCGGACTGTTGAGATTATACAAAGTAACTATTGTGTTTACCTTAGTGACTTACAAATATATACTGATTTAAACTCTATAACAACATTAAATCACAGGTTGTCATCATCACTAGTCTAAGACTGCTTTCTAATATGAGGCCATTAGATATGCACACCAAACGTTAAATTTCACATCAATTTTATTTGCACCAGTTAAAGACTAGGATCTACTGATCGATAAAATGCATAGTTAACCATCTCAAGTAATTGTAATTAGTCATCGCATTGTAAGCACAATGTATTCCCACAAGAATCTTCAAAACTTTATAGCTATTCGACTAAAGCCCACTTCTGCCAAACAATTGTACTGCCTCTGCTTTTCTACGGAAAGGTATTTTACCCAGATTTTCCTGAAAATCGTCTTATAATATTAGAATGCTATCGAAATTTGTGCATCTGCTACGTTCTTGGTTTTTATAAATATTAAAATATTTCTTAATTTCCGTAAATAATTCAGTCGATATATATTTATATTCTTTTATATTATTATAAACAATGCTTACGTTGTACCTAAGGCTATGCTCTGAAAATCTAGGCTATGACTTTATAAAAAGCTCTTTGCTGCCCAATTTGCAAAACTTTGGTATTGACTGGATCCAGATATCTGGATGTCTTCCCCAATAAATGATTTTATGGGTCGCTAAATAAGTACTCCCTCTTATTATCCCTTAGTTCTACCCCTCTTATGTTTCATTTTCTTCCCCTTTCCTTGTTTCTAAATATATCATATCAAGATATAACTTTTTATATTTAGTGTAATATTTTACTCGTTTGATGGTATGATATTTTCTTTCTGCTTTTCATTAATTTTCAATTTGCATCTTTTAATAGTGTTCCATAATATTAAATTCTCAAATTTAAACATTATGGTTTAAAGAAAAATTGCTTATGTAGCAATAATTTCGTTAAATATACGTATTTTATGTGAAAAACAAAATTTTAAATAAAAGAAAATAAAAGTAATAATGTTCACACATAACAAAATTATTGTAAATATAACAAGAATGTACAATGCAAATATAAATTGAATACTTTTAAAGTTTAGATTTATTTTGTCACTCTAAACTAAGTTTCCATATAGAGAATAATCTTGTAACGAAAAAGTAAAACGCAATATAATTCCGCAACATACGAGCTAGACATGCGTTAAATTATGTGGAGGCAGAAGGAATGGGTAGGGATGCAGAAGAAATGGAAGAAGGAAAATGGAGCAGAGCAGAGAGTGGTTAAAAGTTGGGCAGGAGATAGCGGAGCAGGAGAAAATAGGGAAAAGTACTATAGAATATATGAATAATAAGACAAATTTGGATTATTCCTAGATATAAATCACTTTACACGCCAGAGGTAGACGAGAAAAAATTTCAAGTGGTTTTAGAGATATTTTTATATGTTAAAGCAACAGAAAAATAAAGATTGCCGCGGCTAAGTAATATATAGTTATGAGCATATTCAATAAATCTACATTTGTCCAGCAAAGTTCTGCAACAACTAAACTGTTTTTATCTTAAAACTTTTTCTTGTTAACATTTTAACTAAGAGCTTTGCCCTTTTTAGCAGTAATGTTTTTTAATAAGATACCGCTTACTACAATTAATAGTTTTTATCAGATTAATAAATAACTCAAACAACGTAAGGTATAGTAGTTACATTTAAAGCCCATTTACACTTAGGTTATTCACCCAGTACTGCTAATCCAATTGTGAACGACTGCAGCCGACGACCACCTTTGTTTACACTGGTCGTTGACCGAAGTAGACGACCGCCTTCACTCCTTAATCGACTAGACATCTTGCATAGCTAATGCATTATATTCATCGTTTTTTTTATTGTGGAGACTGATTTCACTTCCTAAATTGTGCAGTTCTTTTGTAAAACAGATATAATGACTTCTCAAAATTTTTCTTGATTCTGTTTTAGATTTCAGTCGTTTCATATATGATACATTTTACATTCTTTTCACTTATTGCACACAACTAATTAAACAAAACGGCGGAGAAATCTGTCAATACATGCGTTTGCACTAGAAATAACAAATAAACAGTTATCGATTGACCGTATGAGTCATTCGTCGTATGCGTTCGACTACCATGACTAGATCAACAGTGGTTATTTATGATTGTGGACAGTCACATACAGTAACCGATTCGATTGAGTGGTCCACGGTTAAGTGTAAATTGACCCTAGTGCAGCAGTCGTCTTTCTCTGTTGCACGCAGCTGACCGTTAAGTAAGATAACTGTCGCATTGTTAGTTACTGGCGAACTTTTTGGTGTTTAGAAGAAATTCAGTTTTTTTAAATATATCAGAAATAAATACTTTTCCTATTATAACTAAAAATATTAAATTTCATCTTCGAATCAATAATAATAACCTGAAATTTATCCAGTTCCAGTCCAATTAGTTTTCTGAAATATTCTGTGGCATAATCAAGGGTGGAATTTTCGAGTTCGTTGAAAATTATGGATAAAAATAAATCGGATGCACCCTTCAGATTTTATAAATCATGTAAAACGGACAAACGTACTTATGTACTTACATACATATTCACGGACTCCGATATCATTCTCACTCATTAACATTTTTTTTTCCAAAACACGCTTCCTTGCCTATTTTTATTAATCTCCTCCTGGATGCTAACGTAATATTTTCATTGTTTAGACGAAACTATAAATAAAATAAGATTGATTATTTTCTTCAAATATTAACTGATTAATACAACTACTTAGATATTTTTGGCAGTAATAATAATATATAAACTGATGCCATGGTCTATTTGGTTTGAACATAAGCTTACCGCCTTTGACAGCACGGGGTTTGGGTTCGATTTCCGACAATATTGTTTGATATTTATAATCGCATAGGTAAATGCTGCAGACAAGTCATTCATACGAAAAGCGATTCATTGCAGTCGCTAACTCGTCTACCCAGCGTGAAAGTTAAGGGTATAATTCTAAATTATATTGGAACAGGCCTATGTCCAACAATGGACGGTGATGGGCTGTTGATGATGAATACGAACCGTATAAAAGGATTTAAAGAAGAGGTATTGAAACAACTAAATCAAAAAAGTTAAATACAATCTTTACATTCAGCAGAAAAATTAAGGAACTCTTAGTTTCAGTTAAGTTAAGAAATTGACAGAAAAGAAATAACGAATATGCTAAATTCCAAAAAGAACCTAAAACGTGATGAAGTACAAACATGTAATAAATTATTTCAAGAGAATAAATGACAAAAATAATATTATAATAAACTCAATATAAGTGATTGAAAGGTAAGCTTGAATTTAAAAATAAAAAAACACTTAATATACCAATTAATATATCTTATATATTGTAGAAAACTAGATTTCTTCAAGCACACTGAAATAAATAAAAAGGATATACGACGGTTAAATCAAAATCAAGAATAAATCAAAATTAAATCAAAATCAAAATTATAAATTAGAATTTCGTAGTCATTTTCCTCAATATAAAATTACACTACACTTATAAATTCTTTTGTCGTATTCGTAAGTAACAATAAATCTTAACATTAACTGAATAAGGACCCTAAAATATCCTGATATTCGGATCTGTTATTGCCATTCGTTTTCTTATAAAACTAAATCATTTAAATATTGCATAATACATTTCTATAATTTAGATCAATTTATCCTGAGCAGGCTTAGTTATCCAATAATTTCTCTTTGCGTACTTAAGTCTATTTTAATAGTTTTTAAACTAATGATTTCGATTTCTCGATATAATTTCAGTTGAAAATATTTACCAAACTTAATTTTACTGAATTTTTCGGACTTTTTTAACTGAAACATATTGGAAAATCACATTGGAAAAACCTTTTGAAACTTATTATTTCATAAAAGAGGTTAAAATTATGGAAAATGGAACCCATACTTTAATTTAAAAAACATACGAATAAGATATAAATAATTTATAGTGTGTGTAGTTTTATATTGTGTAAAATTACTACGAAACTCTAATTTACATGTGGGCACTTGATAAGTTTTTATTTTTAATTTCAATGGTACCTTTCAATCACTTATATTGATTTTATTATAATATAATTTTTATCATTCATTTTCTTGAAGTAATTTATTACATGTTGGTATTTCATCACATTTTAGGTTCTTTTTGGGTTTAGCATATTCGTTATTACTTTTCCGTCAATTTCTTCACTTAACTGAAACTAATAGTTCCTTAATTATTCCACTAAATGTGAAGATTGTGTTTAACTTTTTCGATTTAGTTGTTTTAATACCCCTTCTTTATGTTCTTTTATACGGTTCGTATTCATCATCACCTATCACCGTCCACTGTTGGATATGGGCTTGTTCCAATATAAGTATCAACTGGAATAATACCTCTAATTTTTACGCTGGATAGGCGAATTAGCGATTGCAATGAGTAGCTCTCCTTACGAATTACTGGTCTGCAGCATTTACTTATAAATATCAAACAAAATCGTACCCGGACCCCCCGCGTCAAAGGCGGTAAGCATATGTTCAAACCAAATACACCATGGCATCAGTTTACATATTATTGTTACCGCCAAAAAATATCTAACAATTATATAACAAAATTTTTGTAGTTATATTTGTCAATTAATACTACCCGAAGCAAATATGTTGAACCATACTTAATTTATTGCCATTCGTTAAAGAGTTCCATTGCTCATTTCCGACGTCATCATCACACCATCACCACATTTATATGAGACCACCTCTGAAAAAACCTCTTTTGTGGGGACATCCCTTGAAAGAGGGTTTTTACATAAATATTCATTGAAATCAGGTCCACTTGGTAAAAAAATTATC
Organism: Druceiella hillmani; assembly: GCA_039881145.1. Lineage (NCBI taxonomy): Eukaryota > Metazoa > Arthropoda > Insecta > Lepidoptera > Hepialidae > Druceiella > Druceiella hillmani. Next base: position 42,298,730 of record JAYKKI010000006.1, read on the forward strand.
GCTGAACAACATAAAAAAACAATTAGGACGAATTGAGAACCTTCTTTTTCTTAAATCGGTTAAAGATTATTTCTTCCTAATACCAATACTAACAAGAAACAAACCATGATTTTATAAAGCAAACCCCATATTATTATTACGTATTGGGTCATATACGATAATGCGATTCACATGTATTAACGGTATTACATTCAAAATAAATATATATTTTTTTTATAGCGAATGACATTATTGAAGTCGTTAGGTGGAGCTCAGTGAACGTCTAACCAATCGATAGTGGCAAAGATTTATTTATCATATTCTGAATAAAATCCGCTGTGAATGAAATATCAGTAAAATTTGTTATACCGACTTAACAAAGTCATAAATTTGAGAATTTGAGTCAATTTTCTTCTGATTTTTCTCGGTATGGAAAAATAGCTATTGCGCGATATTTTTTCGAACCCTAAGAGGTTACAATTAGGATTTCCAATGTGTGTCGTCGCGCTTCTTGCAACACTTGTTATTAGTCCGAAGTAAGTCGGAACATAGCTAGATCATTTAGAGCACAAGTGAGGATAAATGGTTAAACGTGAACCCTTTACAATTTTTTCGTACCTCTCTGTGATCAGTATATGATAACATCGTAACTATTTTAATTTGAAGTGAGTAACGAAATTTTACACAAATACGTGGAATCGACATGCGAATATTTGTTATTGTGTAAAAGATCTTTTAAAATGGAATAAAAAATGTTACTTTACTTTTCTATCCGGCCTCCTTTGAAAACCGAAGTTTCCGAATTGTCAATTGTCTTCTCTCTTGAATTTTTAATTACTAACACTGAAAAGTCTGTGACAAAATTTCGACAGCGGCATTTGTAAACCCTACAAAGAAAACAATAATATTAAAGCAAAATCAGAATTTAAGTTCGTAATAAAATAATATACGCATACAGTAAAATCTTTTGAGCACAGTATCGTCGTCAAGAAAATTCTGAATATAAAAATAATGTAAATATTTATTGTGGGACGAAAAAACAAAAATGATAATTAATTTTTTGTTGGGTTTGTGTGGGTTTTCCAACTACTTATGTTAGTGAGTTTATTGTAGAGGAACGTTGTAGCTTTTATTGTATTTCCGATAGTTATACGATATACAAGTATTTTAGTCAGGGTAATAAATTAAATTGAGGTTATTCTATGAGGTCATCAGATGTTGTAATACAACTAAAACTAGGTCGCGGTAAAGAACTTCAAGAAAGTAGAAATAATACTACATCACATAGTTTCATTTAATTATCAATAATGAATTTCTTCAACTAAGAGATATTACCATATAAATGGTGTGACAATGAAAATAAAAGTAAGGGTAAATAAGAAATTCCTCGTTATTAATTTAAAGAAAATTGTATATTATATAATAAAATAATACCTTATATTCAATAGAAAATTTGTTTCAAGATTTAATTTAATATTTTAAAATTATAAAAATCATATCAGCTAAAATTATAAAAATATATCATACCAACAACGGCATGACTGCTGATAAAATCATTGTGTTATAGCTAAAATATAATAAAAAATAAGTTTATCTAATTTTCAATCTCTCTTGAAATGTTTTCATATTTTTGAAAAAGAAATAATTAAACTAAAAATAATTTAGTAAGTTGGAGGAAACAACCAAAGTTTTTAACTTTTCCAAATAAATTGTAATGTAGTGACATATCAAGCGACGACGTGGAATCCGCGCTCTGGGGCAGGAAATTGAAAAGTCCACCGAGAAAGATATTTGGCGTCTAGAACACTCCTCATATTGAGTACAGGAATAATTTTAGAGAATTTGGCTGAAATATGCTGCAAACTTGAGTTAAGTCTTGCGAGGGTAAATTTTTTTATTTCCTTTATTTATTTATTTGATATAAAGCTGAAGGAAAAAGTGGCTTAGAAAACTTTGTTTCAAATAAAAAAAAATAAAAAAACTTTGTTATAAAAAGGTTAATTCCAACCTTCTTCATTGATTTATACATCATGAGAAAAAAATTCAATGAGCGAGTGTGTGCAACAACCACATCCGCCGCCCAATAGCCGGCGACGCCTCGCCTTTCTCTCGAATTCATTTAAACCATGTCAACTCGACCAAAACGTTGACAACACGATGATAACTTTTTTCTCTAGTGATTTTTGTATAGAGTAAAACCATAGATAGCGATTTTTCCAACAAAAATGTAAACAAATTTTTCACCCTTAAAGTGAATCCGGTGTTTTGACTATATTTTTCATGACCATATATTAATCGTTTTCAAGAAAAGTTTGGCTAAAAAATTCTCGTAAACTAATTACCCGTGGTAAAGCTGGATCAAAATTTTACTGATATACTAGAGAGTTTCATGACATAATGCTTAGGTATTGAAAACTTGGGGGTAGCGATATTTAACTTAGATACACTTTTTTCCGATATGTAAACAGACATAACACCACAAATCATCAGTACTTCTATTCATTCCACATTTATCACTTTTGATTCGTACCCTGAATGCAATATTAAAATCCTGAATATTTTAAAAATACGTAACCTGCACCATGACAAAAGTTATTCACCAACTCTATAGCAATTTGAAATGTAACATTCTTCTAAAACTGTTACTCTTATTTAAACTTTCATGCATTGAAGTCATTGGCACAACCTTTTTTATGAGTCTTTTCATGATCAAATCTTAGATATTTAGTCAAAAACTTAAAGTGACTCTGAGCTCTGAAACACGTAACTCGAGTTCGCTTATCTAACAGCTTTTTAGTACTCGTTTCGTACCTGTGGCAAACTCTCACTAAATAATATAAAATTCAATCAAAACAAAAAAAAAACGAGGAAAGAGAAAAACGAAGAAAGAAAAATACAATAATAACTAATTTATAAAAATCGTAATATTTGTGTTGCTAATAGGCATTTATGTGTGCATACGTAGATACAGAGAAATATATCAATAACATTACCCTGTTTTGGTTTCACAATGTTGATGCTTCATGTCTTTTTTAATGACTGTACTTACCTCCTTACTTACTTACACCTTAATCGGTTTTTGTTCTAGTGATAAGTGTACCTACATAATATTCTGGTTGCTTTATGCTTTTCTGTATACCAGTATTTTCTTAATACCTACTTACCTACGGATATCCTAGTTGTTTTAGGTCTTTGTACGTACCTGTTTGCATGTAACGATTTGTTAATTTCTCGTTTATGTCAAGGCAAGTCAAACAAGACCAAAATCGATTGGCATATTACTACCGTTTAGATATTCTTGTCGCCATCCTCCGTTTTTATCATAAAACCCACCATTTGCAATCAAAGAAGTGATCAAGATAAGTTTAACAAGCTCAAACCTAATGAATCTACTCTTGGCGATTGAAGAGATCAAAACGAACAAATGAGTTCAAATATGGTCTTAAATTTTCCCAAGGGGTCTGCTTTCGTCCATTGAATTCTTCAGGATATTTCGAGAGTTCATCACCACTTCCCGTTTATGCCGAGAAAGTATGTTCCACCATTTAAAAATATATTTTCTACATCGGTCTACCCAATAAAAATTTATGGGTGAACATAGTTCAGTAACAAAACAATCATGCTTTTAAACTTTTTGATGTTGAGTTTAATAATTAATTTAACAATATTAAAGCTTTAACTTTTTTTTAATTAATTTTCTTTCTTATAATTATTAATTTAATTACAAGTCACAATATACGTGAAAATTCTTTAACAGTTTCACTCTGGCCGCGTAATCAACGAGTGTAAACTGTTTTTTGTATTATTGGTAATTTTTTTATTTCGAAGTAATAATGGGCCGTAACTGTAATACGAGACAGATTCAGAAATAGATGTCACATAAGAATTTTTAAAATATAGTGCAGAATTATAAGAAGTTCGTCGAACGTAATTCGTTCACAATATCATCAATACGAAAGAAATCTGTGAATATCGATATGTATGCGTCAAATAAATAAATTGTTCCATTTGTACAGCCATATATAAATAACAACATGTCAAACTTTTAAAAGGACGACAAAACATAATATCGTTATTGAAAAATGTATTAAATCTTTCAACGCTAACGTCGCAAATTTTCTAAAGACGTGTTTTTTTCAATGAAAAAAGTTATTATATACGGATTAAAACATAAAGATGCTAAAAGTGTAACTTAAGAAACGTTGACGTTGAAAACCATTCAGTCAAATAATAAATTTGTTTTGAGAAGTTTGGTAAAACCTCGTTCAAATGTTTAAATGTCACAGCGATTATTTAGTATATATATTCAATTGTAAGGATTTAAACCATTAAGAAAGAATTTTGCTAAATTTTGTATTTCCGGAAAAACGGTCCATCGTATTTAAACTTTCCGAGGAAAATTTTAACGAAGACTCGAATGAACTTCGTTAAAAGTTTGACGTACAAGTTTGGCGTATAAGCGTGTGTTGTAGGAATACAACCCAAGGAGATGTATAAAAATATTATGGATTTCACAAGAGTTACTTACTCCATCTGATTGGAATTCTATTGCCGACATTGAGAATTTTTACCTACAAGCTATTTGTCAGATTTTATGTCAATTTAGAAAAATATGCAAATATATAAAATATACCACACAGTGATTATTTGAAGTTATTACGGTATCATTCCATTACTACAGTCGCTAAACCACATCAGGTGCCAAACCAAATGTTTAAGTATCATCAAATTTTGGTTGTTATAACATACGAAAATATATCGGTAAAGCGAAACAGACATATGTAAATCAATTTAAATTACATAAAGTATGAAAAACTTCACTTTCAAATTACAAGTTTCTACGTGTACTTTTCGAGTACAATTTTCATGAAACATTTATTTCGTAACGAGTCAACAAAACTACGTGAACTCTACTATACACATATAATTTATTTCAGACGACAAAAAATAGAGTAGTATTTCAAATCGATACCAGTAAGTATTAGAATTGTAAAATCCCTCCAAAAACTTAAAATCAATGTAATTATCCAAACGGCAAAAAGCATATCAGACTCCAATCCATAGAGTTTTTGCCCATCAGCTATATTTTTATGTACTCAATAATGATTTATTCAGCTGATTTTTAAAATTTTTGAAATGTCCCTTTCTGTTGATTTTTTTCTATAATCTATACTAATAAAAAAAGACTGCAGATAAAAATGACGTGGATTATAAATAATAAAAAAAATTAATTAAATGGGACTACAAATAAACTTTGAGAAAAAATATCTGGCTTTTGATTTGTGTGTACACTCTTAACATTAATTCTACTATACAGACTTTGATAGATATTCAGGGTCCAGTACCTTCGAATGATAGTACGGAACCTCTATAGCATCAAACGCTTTTGTCAGTCTGTCTGCTTATTTGTCAGGTCCCTTTTCTGCTTATGAAATATCAAGGTCTTATGTTATTTAATATTCATACAATTAAAGTTTCCAACTGCCAAGGCTATTTAAAGATGGCCTCGTAGAAAAGAGAAAGTATGAAATTGGAAAAACATTACGTCATAATTATATTATGTGTAGGGTCATTAAGAGGCACTCAACACACGAAACACATATCCATGTGCAATTATGTTTTAGGACAATATCATATAAGGGAACAAAATTCTAAGGGCGCAATTTCTATTTGCACCTGACAACCTATTTCCAATATTATTTTTTAAGTCTTTTTTTATATTGTATAGACTTTGAAAAGCCAATTGTAATATCAAGTGACGTATTATCATGACACAACGTTTACACATTGGAAAATAAATGAACTGTCATTCTTAAATATATTTGACGTTAATTTTGTAGAAATTTCATTATCACTTAATTTTTATTCACAACAGAATGAAATTACGTAGTATTGTTTCTACTTTATTTAAATTCTGAAACACGATCTAGGTTTCGTGGTATGACAACGTCCCCAGTTGGGCAATTTGTAAAGATTTATTAAAATCTTTACTTCCATCACAGTTATTTTAAGAAAACGTGGCCATTTAATATCTATTCTCGCTCCTTAGTATTGTTCCTTGTTTTTACTTCTAAAACAATACTTTTAAGGTAGAAAATCACTTATTTCAAATCTTCTGTCACTTAGAATTATATTATATTGTGATATATATATATATATATATATATATATATATATATATATATATATATATATATATCCAAATTGCCCATCTGAACATGTGGTCAACAACGAAACCTAGGTCGTGGTTAAGAATTTAAATAAAGTAGAAATAATAATACATCACGTAGTT